>CM062817.1:1256687108-1257287108 GCA_031772625.1 Pinus tabuliformis
TAAGCGGAATAAATACACCACATGCAAAGGTGTAATGGTAACCCTCCCCCTCCATAAAAAGAGAAGTCTCCCACGATCGAGTAGATAGGGAAATGGTTGTTCTGACAACAAGGCAAGGGGAAGAACAATACAACATTAAATGAAACAGAGTACACATATAAATGATAGGATGGCAAGAGGTATGGTTATAATGAGAGCAGAGTGTGTAAATATAGTTATGAATAAGAGATAAGATGCTTTGATTGATGATAAGTTACACGAGAAAGAAAAGGACAACAATGTGCCAAAAAGATGCTCTGATGACAGTATTCTAGCTGAGAATGATGCAATTGAGCGGAAAACAATATCTCATGCATAAAGGTTCAAAACAGGGAAAAATTAAGGAAATAACTTCTTCGATAAAAAGAAAGAATAAGAAGAGGGTAATATAGTAATAATTGACAATAAGGTATAACTTCAATACCATAAACAGAGCCTCTGCCTCTAGTAGGCGTCCATAGCCTCGGCAGGGTTTCTTTTTAACCCATATGAGCTACGATCCTCAATTTATAAATGAAGAGTTATAGTGCGGTTCTACATAAGAGATCAGTGTACTGGCGTGGTAACCAGATGACCACACTACCATTCACTGGGATGTAACAAAAGTGATCAGGCTGGCTCATGATGAGACCTCCTGTTCCAAGCATATTCTAGCTATCCAATGGATCATAACCTTAGTGTGGTGACCATAGTGGGAATTTCACTTTGCTACAGCCTTATGAACATGGTAGGCTGGCTCGTAATGAGACCCCCTATCCTCCATCTGAAAAAAAAAAAAAATTGCTGTTATTACACATTTTTAAGATAAATAGAGGGATGCTCAATACTCCTTAAGAGCAGGGACGGTGGAAGAAGTTTAAAACGTTAATAAAAAAATATACCCACAGTCTTATTTATTAAAGATAGAGAAGATTATAACCATTAAGGGTGGAACCAGCATGTTATTAAGATGACCAATCAATATCAAGTACAACAGAAAGCTATACAGCAAAGCAGTATATAAATAACTGTGTCCCTTTCTTAAAAAGAATCTATCATCAAGAAGTTGTCCTGTTAAAGATCATAACATTAATGGTATTAAATCCACTCAATAGAATCCATAAATTCTTGTCCTCATAAAATTAGTGTATTTCATGCCATGAAAAGAAAACAAAATGAAAAACAAAAGAAAATGGGGTTGATCATTTGAGTGAACATAAATAATTCAGACAAGCAAATAACAATCACACAAAAGAAAAAAGTTTTGTTGTTCAATTGGAATTGAACAACATATTTTCAATGAATTAAACAACAAAGATACGCAAAAAGTTTTGTTCAATCATTTGGACAACAATAACCACAAAGAGAAAAAGTGTTGTTCAATTGGGATTGAATAGTAGCTATTCATTTGAATGAACAATAGTTGTTCAATCAAAGGAACAAAAAATCACACACATGAGATGTAAAAGTGTTGTTCAGTTGTTTGAATAGAAGCTGTTCAATTGAATGAATAGCAAAACATGCATTGGGGATGTAAAAGTGTTGTTCAGTTGTTTGAACAACAACTATTCAATTGAATGAAAAACAAAACATGCCAAAAAAAGGGTGTTGTTCAATTGAGATGGAACAACAATTGTTTAATAGATTGAACAACAACTATTCAATTAATTGAACATCAAAAACACGCCAAAAAGAAAGTGTTGTTCAATTTGATTAAACAACGACTATTCAATAGATTGAATAACAATTGTTTAATTAATTGAACAACAAAAACACACAAAAAAGAAAGTGATTTTCAATTGGATTGAATGGCGGCTGTTCAATAGATTGAACAACGGCTGTTCAATTAATTGAACAGCAAATTCATGCCAAAAATAAAGTGTTGTTCAATTGGATTGGACAGCGGTTGTTCAATGGATTGAAAATCAGTTGTTCAATTAATTGAACAACAAAATCATGCCAAAAAGAAAGTGTTGTTCAATTGGATTGAACAACGGTTGTTCAATAGATTGAACAGTGGTTGTTCAATAGATTGAACAACAGTTGTTCAATAGATTGAACATCAACTGTTCAATTAATTGAACAACAAAATCACGCCAAAAAGAAAGTGATGTTCAATTGGATTGAACAACGGTTGCCTAATAGATTGAACAACAAATGTTCAATTAATTGAACAGCAAAATCACGCCAAAAAGAAAGTGTTGTTCAATTGGATTGAATAGTGGCTGTTCAATTAGATTGAACAACAGTTGTTCAATTAACTGAACAACAAAACAATGCCAAAAGAAAGTGTTGTTCAAATGGATTGAACAAGGATTGTTCAATAGATTGAACAACAGTTGTTCAATTAATTGAACTACAAGACAAGCAGAGGAAAAGAAAAAGAAAATCAAATCAAATCAACAATCATATTTACATATTTTACAGACAAGAAATAAATTTTATAAAGATGAAGCTGCCGAAGGATTGCCTTCTACAACTAAAACTTGCATGGTGGGGTCCTCACGTATCTGTTGGTAGAAAGATTCTCTAGTAAGTGGTTTTTGGTAGAGGCGCACCCGATGCCCATTCACTTTAAAAGAAGAACCAGACCCATCAATGGTGGTTAGCGTAAGAGACCCATTGTCGTGTACTTGCTTTATTTCATAGGGGCCTAACCACCTAGTCTGTAGTTTGCCAGGGAAGCCGTGAAACCTGGAATCATAAAGGAGTGCCCAGTCGCCCTCATGAAATGTATTTTTCTTAATCAGGGCATCATGCCATTTGGCTCTTTGCTGTTGGATAAGTGCCATACGTTGTAGAGCTAGTAGCCGAGCTTCATCTAATTCATTCATCTGCTGTAACCTGTTAACGTGGGCTTCAACTAAATCCAATCCCACTTCTTGGGTTGTCCTTAGTGTTTGTATTTCAAATTCTATGGGAAAAATGGGTTCTTTACCAAATACTAGTTGATATGGAGAGTATCCAAGTGTGTTTCTCCAAGTTGTGCGATACGCCCATAAGGCCTCTGGTAGTTGAGCAGTCCAGTCTTGTCGATGTGATGAAACTGTATTTGTTAGAATAGCTTCGATAACTTTGTTGGTGCCCTCCACCTGCCCGTTCGCCTGCAGGTGATACAGAGAAGTAATTATGTGTGTGATATGATGATTTCTCAATGTACCAGCAATCTTGTGACCCATGAATTGTGGTCCCCCATCAGTAATTACTTCTCTATGTAACCCATACCACACAAAAATTTCGAAAAGAAAGTTAATAACAATTTCCTTTGTTGCTCTTGGCAATGCTACTGTTTCCACCCACGTAGTTACGTAATCTGTTGCAACCAATATATATGATTTCTGGTTGGATGGTGGGTTGAATGGCCCAATGAAATCTAATGCCCAATGCTCAAAGGGTTCTATCACCAGCTGTGGATGTAGGGGAATTTCATCAGATTGGTTAGGGTGGCCCATCCTTTGGCAACTATCAAATGCCTGGACAAATTTCTTAGCATCTTTAAAAATAGTGGGCCAGTAGTAGCCCATCTGTAGAATTTTATGTCAAGTTCTGTGGTCTGTAAAGTGTCTACCATAAGGTCCAACGCGGCAGGATTTTAGGATATCATAAATTTCGTCCTCCCTGATGCACCTGTAGATGTGCATATCAGATCCTATGTGGAAAAGGTATCCTCCAATCCAAGAGAAACGAGTGCTACACTGAACAATCAATTTCCTTTCTCTGGGTGTCAAATGTTTGGGCAATTTTCCCACTGCTAAGTAATTTGCTACATCTGCATACCATGTCGTTTTTACAGCCACAACAAACAAATGTTCATCCGGGAACTTATCATCTATCGCCACTGTATCATCTATTCTTAGCACTCAGGAGAGGAAGGCTGCCACGAGGTTCTCCTTCCCTGGTCGATCCCTTATAGTTATGTCAAATTCCTGTAAAAGTAGTAACCAACGAGTCACTCTTCCATTTGTAGTTGGTTTGTTGGCTAAATATTTAATGGTAGAGTGATCAGTATACATAAATACAAGATATATAGTTATATAGTGTCTAAATTTGTTTATAGCATAAATAATAGTTAGAAACTCCTTTTCCGTTATTGTATAATTCAACTCAGCAGGGGTAAGGTTTTTGCTGATGTAATATATAGCGTAAGGTTTCTTGTCTTCTTCTTGGCCAAGAACAGCTCCAATGGCTATATCTGATGCATCTGATGAAATTTGGAAAGGTATATCCCAATTCAGGCCTCGTAATACTGGTGCTATCGATACTAATCGTTTCAGATCTGTTAAAGCAGTGTCACATTTATCAGTCCATATAAAATCAACATTTCCTGTCAAGGCATATAAAGGTGCAGCAATTTGCGAAAAGTTCTTTATAAATCTACGATAATATCCAAAAAATCCTAAAAAACTATGTACCTTTGTTTGAGTGTAGGGAGTAGATAATAAGAGGATTACCTGTACCTTTGTTGGATCTACCTGAATTCCAGCTGCTGAAATGTAATGAACCAGAATTAGGCCCTTTGTCATCATCATATGAAACTTCTCATGACTTAAGCATAGCCTAGTAGAAATACACCGTTCTATGAATTTCTCCAATGTTTATAATGCCTGATCAAAGTCATCCCCACAGGGTGTGAAATCGTCCATGTACACCTCCAATCCTTCATTTATCAAGTTTACAAAAATACTGAGTATGGCTCTTTGGAATGTAGCAGGTGCGTTGCATAATCTGAAAGGCAATACCCTGTAAGCGAATGTTCCTCAGGGGCAGGTGAAAGTAGTTTTATCCTAGTCTTCAGGGGCAATTTGAATATGGTTGTAGTCACTCAAGCCATCCGGGAAAGAGAAGAATATTTCCTGTGAGTGTATCAAGGACCTGGTCGATAAATGGAAGGGGAAAATGGTATTTTTGCGTCGTTTTGTTGAGTTCTCTGTAGTCCACGCATATCCGCCATTTTCCATTCTTTTTGGGGATAACTACTCATGGAGAAACCCATTTACTGTTAGATATAGGATAAATAAAATTCACATCTAACTATTTTTGAAGCTCTTCTTTCACATTTCCTTTAGATGAGGATTTAATCTATGTTGCGGCTGTCGAATGGGTCTTGCATATTTTTCAGTGTAGATGTTGTGCATGCATAACTAAGGGTCAATTTCTTTCATGTCTGGGTAATCACATGCAAAAGCCCCTTTATATTTCCTAAGGACTTGGATAAGTTTCGGTTGCTGGTCATTACTCAGATTACTATTAATGTTCAGGATTTTCCCTTGCTTGATTTCAACAGGCTTGCTATTATAGACAGTGGTTGTTGTTATCGGTTGGTCATTGATGTCTCTCAAGGAATCTTCTTAAATCTCTTTGTCAAGGACTGCTTCGAGCATGTGACATCTCAAATTGGACATTGTAGCAGGGTGATTGATAAAGGTGTTAATGACATCATCTTCTGTTTGATTTCTGAATTCAAGCGCATCTACCACAGTCAACGGTGAACGAATATTTTATTTTAAATATGCTGTTGTTTGTTTTTAATTTTCTACAATGGTTAGGCTTGGCTGAACAGGAGGGTATAAAGCTAGATTCTTAATATAATTTCCTTTGGTTATGGTCATACTGCCTGTTCGGCAGCCTATATAAGCATCAGCTATTGCTAGCCAAGGCCTTCCTAGTATTAAGGGATGTCCATCTAGCTGATTTCTAGGGTTGATAATCAAAAAATCTGCCAGATATTCCTAAGAGTCCACAAAAACCATCACATCTTGTAATGTTCCTTCTGGCTTAATGACTGAACGGTTGGCAAGTTCCAACAAGGTAGTGGTTGATTCTAAGGCTGTGATGCCAATCACTTCGCAAGTTTCTGTTGTAAGAATGTTAATGGCTTCCCCTAAGTCAACTAAAGCATTGGGAAAAGAGTGGCCATTTATTTGGACTGTGACGATGGGATTCCTCGGGTATTCATATTTTACAGGTGTCTCTTTGCCTAGTAATAAATCAGACAAAATTCCGACGACATGGACAGTTGGTGTTATTTTTATTTTCCCCACAGACTTCTTTACCCACAACTCTTTAATGGTTTTAGCATATATTGGAATATCTTGAATGGCTTGGAGGAGGGGTATTTTTATACAGAGATTTTTGAGTTCACCCAGAAGATCAAAGTCAGGATATTCAATTGGTCGAGGTATTATCAATCTTTCTAGGAATGAGGGAGAAATAATTATGATTTGGGGGATCTTTCTACCTGACTGTATCTTCTCCCTGATTTGTTTGTTGGTTATCTACAATCGAAGGCTTATTCAAATGCCTTTTTTTTAACTTCAGGTTGCAGATTTTTGTCCTCATGTGGAGCAATTATGTGTCCTGATCTTAACTTAAGTTCATTACATTCTCTCAACTGAACTTTAGGATCCAAAATCTCAATAATTTGTACTCACTAGATCGGTTTGTTGTTAGGATTCGGATTTGGTTGAGTTGGGAGTTGTGACCATATATTAGGTTGGGGATTTGGCCACAATGTGTAAGGTGCTTGTAAGGTTGGTTGAGGCAGAGGAACTATTCCCATGGGCTGGTTTGCGGATCATTGCCAATTTGGTTTCCAGTTCTGATTTTGTGAGGTAGAAGGAGACCATTGAGAGGAATAAGGGGTGTTTTGCCAAAATGGTGGAGGCTAAGAGTAATTTGGCCAATTATTGTTTGGATTTGATTGGTTGGGCCATGGTGGCATAGAAAATGTTTGAGGTGGCCAAGTAGAGAAAGGTGGTTGTTTCTGCCATGCTACCCTTGAATATTGCTGAGAATTAAGAAGGAAAGAACGAAGATGGTTCTGTAGGCATACCTGTCGGATGTCCTTGCCATTGACAGTGCTGGTTCAACAGATATACTGGTTCCACTTCCTCTTCTGCTTCCTTGAAAACTGATTTTAATCTAGGAAGCGATGGACAACTTTCTGTAGCATGATCCTTAGTGCAAATGGCGCATGTTTGTATCATGTATCTAATGGACATTCTCTATGATTGTGTTTCTTTTTGCAACGTGGACAGAAAATAGCCAGATTTTGTTCTGCTTCGGCCTGATTTTGTTTTCCTTACATGATATCCAATTGTGTCATCAGGGTACCAAAGATATTAGTCTTGAAATCTTCCAGCATATTACCGATTTCAACTCGTGTAATGCTTCCTCCTGAGGCTCTGCTGTATTTAGTGATCGCATCACGTCAAGTTGGTTTTAGCCTTGTAATGCTTCTACAACACCTGATGCACAATTGTATAATATCATCATAATCCTCTTGATAAATATCACCCTTCCCCATTAAATTCAGTGTTTCTACCCATTGGTCTTTCATACCTTTGATCATCATAGTTTTAAGAACTTCAAGAGGCAAAGTTGCATAAGGCGATATTTGCAGATTATATTGAAAACATTCTACATGTTCTTCAAGAGTCTCGTTAGTCTTAGCTACCAATTGAAAGATTTCATCCTTCAGTTCTCTAGTTCGGCAATAATATTGGTATTTTTTTAGAAAGGTTGTTTTCATTTGGTCCTAGTCAGTAATGGTACCTCCACCAAGCCCCATAAACCAACGCAAAGCTGCTCCCTTCAAAGTAGAGGGGAACAGTTTCATCTTCTGGGGTTCGGTAGTGTAATCATATCCCCTACATAAAACATCAAATTCGAAAAGCAATGCATTAGGATCCTTTGAAGTTAGCCCATGAAAGGTAGGAATATTATGTAATGGAATAGCTTTCATGGGAGCATTGACAGCTGGATCAACAATAGGGTATTGTAATGTAGAGGTTTGAGGCAGTTGTTGATTATGATCCATTTGGTAAAAAATGCGCCAATATCCTTCAGGGATTTCTCAAGCTGGAGATTTGTTCTTGGGGGGTTTAGAAGAGACTTTTAGAATGATTTTAACAACACTACCTTGGTTCAGAATACTGGGTGTCCTCTTTCAACCACTACTTCAAGAGATTTGGGTTCTCATGATTTAATCTTTTCAACACTACCTGTTTCTCCTTCTCCTTCACGAAGATTGCAAGAATTCCCTTCTTGTAAAGGGCTAGGTTGTAAATTTTCAGTGTTCTGAAAACTCTGTTCAAACCCTTCAACGTTGCTATGAATCTCAGCGTCAGCTATAGATGGTGATCTTGCGGCCTCAAGGGTTACAGTAGGATTTCTTATAGAAATGGTTCAGGGTCATACTGATGACTTAGACTCAGCTTTTCTTATGATTTCGTCAATGAAGGTTGATCGTCCAAGGGTCATCGATCCCTTATATTTTTCAGATCTAGGCGGAGGAATTATATCTTTTTCTACTCTTTTCTTCTTAGTCATTCATACAGAAATACAAACATTTATTTCTACTTCAATTCCTACGTAATTTTCTTGAAAAGCGGGCAAAGGAGCAAGCACTTTACTTGCTAGTACACAAGTTCTTACCTTACGTTTTTAATACCCAATTCTTTCACAACAAAAGAAATCAAACATTTATTTCTACCTCAATTCCTACACAATTTTGCTGAAAAGAGGGTGAAGGATCAAGCACTTTACTTGGTAGTACGCAGGTTCTTACCTTCCATTTTTAATACCCAATTATAATATTTTGGTCTTGATTGTAGTTTTGTGGGACAGACCCCTGGTAATTATATTCATTCTCTTTATTTCCAACTATAATCAAGATATGAAATGATATGAATCATGATAATAAAAATAATAATTTAGAATAATAATAAAATAAAAAAAGATAGAGTTACAATGATTAATACCCATTTCTATCTCCATCGTTCCATGGTCATTGTCTTGATTAATTTCATTCATCTCATAATTCCCTATAATAGTCATCCAAAAATGTTATGAATATGGAAGTTAAATAAATTGAAAAATTATCAAGAGAGAAAACCAAACGAATTATGTACCTAGTATGATAACTTCTTCCTCTCCTCCTTCTCCTCATGTTTCCATCTCTATACTTTTTTCAACATCATAAGCACTATATTGATTATTTTTTTGCTTCCCACTTTCATCATTCTCTATTTTAGAATCTCCATCATTAGTCATTTTAGTAAACACTTTGACAATTAAGAAATATGAACAAAATAGTATCCAAAGTATTATAAGAAAAACAATAAAGGAATTGTAGTACCTGAATTTTCCAAGAAGTTAATGGATCCTGGATTTGATAGTTGAAAATATTTGTAATTATTTAACATGATTGTCCTTTGTGACTCTCTTTGCACAACATATGAAATTCTTCTTCCATATGTACAATAGGCCTTGTTTAAATTTGTCTCGCACAAAGCAAAATAACCACTTTTTCATCACTACATTGTTGGTGTTTTTCCAATAAATCCATCTAGAAAGCATAATCTCTTAATTTTCATCAAATGTGTCTTCAAATGTGTGAGAGTATTTTATAGCCTCCAAATTTTTAATTCTGGAGTATAAAAATGTATAGTAAGAACTATATCATAACTATAATTGTTTTAGCCCACGGGGATTTGGATTGACGGTGAATGGGTGTATTGTTAAGGCACTCCTTGCAATAGGTCACTAGTTCAAATCCCTTGTGGGTGCTTAGCTACCCAAAAAAATAACTATATTTGTTTTGGGACTTATATTCATAAATTCCACTAGTCATTTAATAGTTGAACTTAGAGTTCTTTATGGAAATTTCCAAAGACTAATGTACATCATTACAAAAACAAAGTTTTACTAAGAGAACTATAGTAAAGTCATTCGACTCATTTTTTTCAATAAGAAATCGTAAAAATTCAATATAATGTCACTTGTGGAATTGTTCTTTTTTCAAAGCCATTATATCCAAAACAACAAGGTCAGTATGTAAAACTGGTTGCAACTGACATGGAAAAGAGTGCAAAAGTGTTGACAAAAGATCAAGGCCCCCAAAATGACAACCAAATTCAAAATTGTTGTAAACCTGTTGAACACTTATTGATCCATTTATCATTCTATCAAGGACTCCACATGCTTGCTGAGAAAGGGACTTTATCTTTGTATTACGTGTTCCTTTGACATAAGTTGACCCCTCCACCGTGTTGCAAAAATTGGAAAATGTGATATCATTAATTTCATAATGCTCAAGAATGTTGAATGTGGTAACAGTCATCTCATTCAAGCTTTGATCATTAATTTGACAATATGTAACCATTGCATCCAATATTGTTCTGCTGGTTTTCAATTTATAACAATAATCTTTTAATTTTATGGCATTTGCTGGATGATTAAGTGGAATAGGAAACCAAATGGTTCCATCCAATATCCTATCTGCTACTGAAGAAATTTCTTCCATGGTTAATGCTTGAAGGGGCGGAAGAGTAGCTGCTGTCAAACAGTGTAGACTATTTCTCTTGTAGTTCTCAAAATCAGGTTGGCTTGGAGAACACTTTATTGTGCCTAGTTGGTAACAATTAAAAACAATGTCCCATTCATCCCAAATAGGTTCATCACGATATTAGAGAATTTTTTTATCAGAAAAATTTGTAATTGGACAGTCGAAGAAAGAGCACAACATTTCATCATCAACCTGATAAAATAATAAATATAAACTAAAAATAATTCAATGTAAAAATGAACTAAATAAGGTGTTATAAACTAATGAGAATTAATTATAAATATGAGAAAATATGACTTATATTATCAACTTTAGTCATTTATCTACAATAAAAAGAGATACAATAAAAAAATGTTAAATGTAAAAATAATTAAAATTACATACGTTGTCTTCAATCGTCTTAGAACATCCAATCCTAATTTTCTTTAATTTGTCATTGGAAATTAAGAAATGTCTTGCCGAGTGCACACAATCAATAAATGGAGTTTTGTAGAATACCTTATTTGTAGCATTTAATTGACAACAAATGTAGATCACCTCAACGGGTTCAATTGATGGATGCAAGAATCGAGCATTACATTTTTTTATATTTTTTTTTCGCTTCTATAGATACATTATAGTTAGGATTTGTTAAAATTTCTTCCACTGCTTGAATGGTGTGTTGACCCTCAACTATCCAAAAATTGATATTCTTAGAATTTAGATCTGTCTGATTTATAATTTTGATAGAGTTGACTAATGGATCAGACTCATTGATGTCAAATGGAATCAGAAGAGCATCAGGTAATGAGGTTTGAAATTTTTCTAGGAATAATTTCACTAATACTTGAACATTTAAATCATCTCATGATCTTAATTTAAACACCTTGGGGGCTTCTATACATCTTTCAATAGTCACTTTTCTACTAAAGGAGTTTGAAAATAGATAGCAGTGCTTGAAGGCTTCATGAATCTCATCACATTGATTTGAAAGGTTTGTTGTCTCATATTCAACTTTCCTAGTTTTTTGAAATTTTGTAGTAGGCTTGAAATCACTTTCTGTTATGTCCTCCTCCAAATTAGATAAATATACTCTTCTCAAAGAAAGTAATTTAGAATCAAGTTTATCATCTGGTATTTTATCAAGAAGTTTACCTTTTTGTTGTAAATGAAGAAGTACAGATGATGTTTTTTTTCCTTCTTACATAGTGATATCTTAGAAGAGTGGCGATGCGTTTTAAAAAATCTGTTCAACTATTTAGTCCAGATTTACAGAAGCTCTCATAGTTATCCAACTTGAACATTGAATTCTTTATCATATTTGTTGAATCAGTACTTGAAGCTTCAATCAAATCTGGTCTATAATTTGTGTACTCCACTTGACATGAAATTAATTTTACCTCGTTTTCTTTAATCACCTCCACTTGAAAGTCAATGTCATTTTCATTATAAGCATAACAATTAATTATTATTCATAATATCCTTGGTTCTTTTCCATCTATGGATCCAAATAGATACATTTCAGGAAACATATTCATGGGAGCTTCTATTTGGACGTACCAATCTTTCACAAACTCATTTATTAGATGTATTGTATTTTTTAATAATTTCAAAAGTAGAAGTAGAAGGTGTTATTGATACTTCCATTTGAGTTGAATAACTTTTCTTTTTCTTAAGTGATGGTTGTAACATTTCATTTGCTTTTGGGCCAACCAATTCTGCAAATAACAACAAAAAAATATTTGCATGAATCAAAATGAAATTATATTTCAAATATTGTCACATAATCTTCTTTTAAATATTTACAAACCACCTAATCTAACCATTTCTAAGAGAGTGTACATAAGATATAAAACCACCATACTAGTTGAAGGAGGCATCATTTGTATATCACTTTTTTTTGTTTCTCCTTCACTACTTTACTTCGAATTTCAGGCACACCAGATTCCACAGTTTCTAGAAAAAAAATTATGGAATACATGATATACCAAATATTATTAAACAACCTTATAATACATGATTTCCATTTAGATGCACAATAATAAATGAGTACATATGTTATGAAAGTTTACTATATGACACCAAAAGTTATCACCTGGGTAAAATTGCTAGGAAAAGAAACCACCTAATCCAAACATTGCTAAAAGAGTACATAAAATATAAAACCACCATACCAGTTGAAGGAGGCATCATTTGTATATCACTTGTTTTTCTTTTTCTCTTCACTGCTTTACTTCAAATTTCATGCACACCAGATTCCACAGTTTATAGAAAAAAAATTTGGAAGACATGAAATACTAAATATTATTAAACAAACTTATAATACACGATTTCCATTTACACGTACAATAATAAATGAGTACATATGTTATGCAAGTTTACTATATTACACCAAAAGTTATCACCTACCTAAAATTGCTTGGAATTTTTTTTTTCCATGTTAGTATGGGTTTTCCTCATTAAAACCCTGCTCCTAAGGCTATTTCCATGGGTTTTATTAATCAACAACCATTTATTAACATAATGTCTAATGATTGTAACAAAGTATAAACTAATTTTAAAATTGTCATACCATTTAAAGAATTGGGTGTCGTGTTTCTTGAACTTCCTTTTTCCTTGCATGCTTCCTTTGAATTCTCACTAGCTTCATATTCCATGGTTTCTGAAAATAAAGTAAAAAAATATTATCACAGTTTCGAATTATTGAAGAAAATATGAATTTATAAATACTATACCTACTTGCATCATTATATGTGTAACAAAATGAACAAGAACAATAACAAGTGTAGAACTCACAACAATAGCTAATCAAGGTTATAAAAATGGCACCCCCAAATAATTTATTATGTTCTTTTAATCGTGAATATATGAAAGCAAACATCTACTAGGTTTCCTTCTAGCACGAGCATAAGCACATTTCCAAAAGACATTACGTTGTGAATAAATAAAAAACTGTAGAGACTACAAAAACATCATATATACACAAAATTTATCTCTTATAGTCATGTATATTCTTAATTTGTTTTAGAAAAAATAAAAGAATAACACAATGAAAGAACATTAACTATGGTGATCATTAGATTTTCTTCTAGATCTTTGGCTAGCACAAAGACAAACACATAGCAACTTTGCAAGGTGAAAGAAATATAGAATGTGATAGAATTACTTCTAACAGGAACACAAGCATATTGCCAACAAGAATCTTTCAAAGAAAAAGAAATATTTGCATCCTAGATTTATTTCTATCACAAACACATGGATATTGTCAATAAAAACATTGTAAGGTGAAAGAAATCTAGCACGTGCTATTAGTAGAACGAACACATTCATTTCCAAGAAAAGCATTGCAAACCAAAAGAAATCTAGCACAAACTAGATTTCCTTCTAGCACAAACACAAACACATTTTCATTAAAAAAATTGCAAGGCAAGGGAAATGTAACTCATGCTAGACTCTGTTCTATCGCATACAAGAAGATTTCCAACAACAACATTGCATTGTAAAGCAAATCTAGTGCATGCTAAATTTCCTTCTAGCACAAACATAAGCACATTGTCAATAAAAACATTGCAATAATAATATTTACTGGGACATCTCCATGCTTATGACATTTGACCTTGCCTTTTAGAGACAATGAGGTTTTAGTCCATGCCTACATAGACTATTGTTACAATATAAAAAATGTTAAACCCTCAAATGATTAGAAGGCCCTTCATATGGAATATGTGGTCTAAGAATGGGTTATTGTACAAACATAATATGTTGCCAACAACAACATTGCATTGTGAAAAAAAACATTCTATATTACCCTCTATCACAAACACAAACACAAACATTGCAAGGTGAAATAAATATTTCACACGTTAAATTTCATTTTAGCATAAAAACAAACACATAACAACATTGTAGGGCCAAATAAATCTAACATGTGCTAGAATTACTTTTAGCAAAAATACAAACATGTTTCCAATGACAATATTGCAAAGAAAAGTAAATGTAGCACATGCTAGATTTATTTCTGGGACAGACACAAGCACATTGCCAATAACAACATTAGAAGAGGAAAAAAATTTAAGCATGCCTAAGTAGAATTAGTCATGGTCAATCATGATCAAACAATGATCAAACATTATTAATCCTAATCTATTTTAGTTAAGTATATTTTGAGGTGGACAAAATGGTCATCCATAGTCAACTATATGTTTTATTATTAATTATAAAAAGAAGTAATATATGAGTTAAAACTATTTACATTTAAAAAAAGATGTAGCAAGATTCTTAAGCATGGATATGCATCCCATTTTACCATTAGAATTTTTAACTTATGAATACCATGGGCCAAAACTATGGCTTACTAATACCACATGCCCAAAAACCATAGTACATATTCATGACATTTTTTTAATTAATTAATTTAATTAAAAGAATAAAAAACATAACTATAACCTTTGAGATACCATTATTATTAAAAATAATCTTTAAAAATTAATTTTTTACCATCTAATTAAAAATAATAAATAATTAAATTATAAATTATAAAAATAATATTCCAAAATAAATAAACTTATCTACATAATGATTCATAAAGTTGATTTTTAAAACAAAAATCACAGAAATGACTTGCTGTGAAAACAAAACTCAGCAGAGTGATCGAACCAAAAATTGGCCTCAAATCGAGGATTATATCAAAGCCTTAGCGTTACGTGATATGATTTGATATTTGAAGTGTCATGAATGGAGCGTTCGTTCGATAGTCAAAAGTGCATCTGACTTGGTGTACACGCACTGTTTTGTTTGACAAATTTGTCCACATACGATCAAATTCAATCAAATCAGCAAATATAAAGAACGGCTAAAATTAAACGATTCCACATCTAGAAAGCCTTTTTGGAATTGAGTTATGATGGGTTTCTTATTTTTCCAAAAATGGAAAGGAAGGCCATTTGGAAGACACTTCGTAAATTAAGAGATTGATGTTAAACGAGGAAGAACAATTTAATTTATTTTTGTAATTTTATTTTTATTTTTTATGAATAGAATTTTGATAAAGTCGGTAAATTCAAATTAACGTTTTAAAACTTCAGGAGGGCTTTAAAAAGGGACCAGATATGGGTTGCATTTTAACCGTGTTGTGCAAAGATCTAAGTGGGCATGTTCCATTATGAGTTTTGATAAGTTGGTTCAGGCTTTGCCTCTGCTTCTGCCTCTGCCTCTGCCTCTGCCTGCAATAGTAATAGCCACTTTCATATTCTTCTTCTCCTGCTGGATATTGCACCAGAGTCGAAGGAATGAGAGATTGCCTCCTGGACCCTATCCATGGCCAATCATCGGCAATTTCCACCAAGTGAGACTTCCTCTTCACCGTACTCTCAAAAATCTTGCTGAGAAATATGGTCCCATTTTGTTTCTGCGCTTTGGCTCTGTACCCACTGTGGTTGTTTCTTCATCTGAGATGGCCAAACACTTTATTAAAACTCATGATTTGATATTTGCCAGCCGACCTCTAACATCGGTAGGAAAATATTTCTTCTATAACTTCAAAGATATTGCCTTCAGTCCTTATGGAGATCACTGGAGGAAAATGAGAAAAATATGCGTGTTAGAACTGCTCACTGGCAAAAGAATCGAGTCCTTCAAGCATGTGCGACAGGAGGAACTGTCTGCGATGATCCATTCCATTTGGGAAGAGAGTGAGAGTGGCAGGATTGCCGTGAATGTGAGCAAGGCCATCTCTACTTCTCTAGCCAATATACTTTGGCGAATACTGGCGAGGAAGAAATTTTCTGACAATGACTTGGGGGCCGATGGCAAAGGGTTCGCGGATCTGGTGGTCGAGGTGTCCATTGCGGTCGGAAGTTTAAACATTGGAGACTTCATTCCTTATTTGGGTTGCCTTGATTTGCAAGGTATCAAGCGGGCCCTAAAGAAGGCCAACGCAAGATTTGATGCATTCGCTGAGAAAATGATAGATGAACATATTAATGCCTCCACCATCAGAAATGGTGAGGCAGATGCAGAGTGTCATGTTAAAGATATCATCGATGTGCTCCTTGAGATGGCCAAGAATGATAATACGGAGGCAAAAGTTACACGTGAAATAATCAAGGCAATTACATATGTATGTTCATATGCCATCGCCCACTGCTATTCTTTTCAAATTATCAAACATGAATAAATTCTCTAACTTTTATCATTGTATTTGTATTGGTGCAGGAGTTGTTTTCTGCTGGAATGGAGACATCGGCAAACGTGTTAGAATGGGCCATGAGTGAGCTGCTAAGACATCCTCATGCAATGAAGAAATTGCAGCAAGAAATCGAATCCGTCGTTGGCCAACAAGGTATAGTAAAGGAGTCGGATCTGGCAAGCATGGTATACCTCCATTGTGTCGTGAAAGAGACCCTACGGCTATACCCATCGTTGCCGCTAGCGCTTCCCCACGAGTCTCTAGAGGCTGTCACAGTCGGGGGGTACTATATACCTAAGAAAACAATGGTAATCATGAACTTGTGGGCTATAGGAAGGGATCCCAGTGTGTGGGGGGCAGATGCTTCCGAATTCAAGCCGGAGAGATTTATGCAGATGGAAGAAAATGGTATGGATTTATCAGGAGGTCAATCAGACTTCAGGATGCTTCCATTTGGGGCGGGAAGAAGAAGATGCCCAGGATCTGCCATGGCTATTCTGACGGTTGAGTTTACATTGGCTCAGTTGTTGCACACTTTCGACTGGAGAGTAGAAGGCGATCCATCAGAGCTGGATATGAAGGAAGCATGTGCAACCACGATGCCAAGACAAACTCCGCTGCTTGCTTATCCAAGGTTGAGGCTGCCTCGTTGTCCTTAGAAATCCGTAAACTATCTATCTATGTACGCAGGGTAGGGAAAGCTTTTCACAAAGTATATCTATAATAAGCGTGAAAGCTGAACATCCACTATGGGGAGTGATGGTAGAGTGCTATTTTCTGTTTCACTTGCTAAATTCGTAGTTATGCCTACAAATCTGTAATAGTTAAACATATTAGATAGATTCCAGTTGTTTGGGCTGCTCTTTTCATTACGAGAAGATGTAGAGCACGCTACCTGACATGTAACTGTTCTGGCAGGCTCGCCAATCAAAGCTTTGCATCGGATCATCGCTGGCCAGACTAAACAGACACCTAGATTGTAATAGTTTTATTCAGAATTAAACAGACACCTAGATTGTAATAGTTTTATTCAGAATTAAACAGACACCTAGATTGTAATAGTTTTATTCGGAATTGAATCGTTTTGCTTGTTTATTTTTATTGTTTGAGAGGGAGGGTTTAACACTTACAATTGATCTAATTTAATTTTCCTGGACACTTAACAATGATCTACGTCTAGCTGCAACTCAGAAGAATTTAATTTACATAAACAACATATTATCTTTCTACAGATTTCTTATAAACCCATAACAATTGTTGAACGATTTGAAGTTGGTTGTCCGATTTAGAGTATTTGACTTTGATTATATATGAATGGAGGATGTTTTTCGTTGATAATCTTATAGTTTATGAAATTCTGTAATTTTGAAGTATTTTTCTGTTTTTCCGAACACCTCCAAACAAATTAATAGATATATTAATATTTTATTATTATTATTATTTTATTTATTAAGGGAAGAAGAATGATTTGTTTACAATAGGATGTTTATCACTAGGATTATGGGAAGTTTGGTTGAGCTTGGACATTTTTTGGGATAGTTTTAATTTCCTAAAGTGATTTCCATTCTCAATCCCTTGTGATGGGATGCTTATAATCAAGATAGTTTTAATTTCCCAAAGTGGCTTCCATCCTCAACCCCTCAAAATGGGAGGTTTATCACCCAGAGAGTTTTAATCTCTCAAAATAACTTCTATCCTCAAACTTCTCACAATAAGATGCTTATCACTAAAGGCTTCCATCCTCAACCCCTCAGAATAAAATACTTGTCACCAGAATTATGTATAGCGAAATGCCTTGAAATAGTTTTATTTCCCAAAATAACTTCTATCCCTCCCATAAAATTTGAACTTGAAAACTAAGCCCCATTTAAACCAACTACTTTACGCATCATAGTGTTACAAATCTTTTCAATATTATTGATTCGTTAATTTACATAAAAACAAACTTTTCAAGAAATAACAGACCTAGGTTAATAATACATCTTCAAGAAATGACAGAAGTAGGTTAATAATACATTTTGAATGAGTAAAAATATTGGAACAATTGACCGTACCTACTTCATATTATTTGCGATGATACTTCGATCCCCTTCTGGGAATGAGTTACCAGTAATAGGGGATTCGATTTTGAATGAATAAACAATGGAAATAGCTGCAAGGTCATAAGGAATGTAATAGAAGATAACACAGTAATTATTTCAGTTTCTTGATAATGTTGACTATACAATCGTCATAGTTGTCTTGCTGTTTGATTGATTCTTTTTCACTTTCTTGCTCATGTTGACCCTGCAATCGTCATAGTTTTCTTACAGTTTGACTGATTTCTTTTGAATGGCCAACACTATCCAACCATACACACCCAAGTCTAATCTCTGCAGCGTCACCATAGGAACAACGGGAGTGCTTAATGCTCGAGACAGATAGCATGGAGGTTATTTAAGTTATCATGTTTCGCACTGGAAACAAACTATCTGTATATCACCACTTTTTTTTTCATGCGTACACCTGCACTTCATCTCAGCAGTTATTTTTTTAATGCTTTGACAGACCTCCATGAAGTCCAACATGGAAATAGATCTCATGCGCGACAACCTCTACAGGATAGCTTCTACGATAATCAAATCCAGAACATCGAAGAAGCCTCCAAAAGAGGTTTAAATAGCAGCCGAATATCCAGTAAATCTTGGCAGCTTACATGCAATATATTATTTCGTTCGCAACTTTCAGCTTCAAATTAAATATTAGTAAACAGAAACACTATAATTCTATGAAAGTGTCAGTTCCGCTTCTAACATTAATTCTTTTACCAAAAGTATACTTCTGCACACTACTAAAGATTAATTGAATCTTTTGTATTTCAAATTTCATCGAATCTTAAAATAAGAAATTATGATTTTTTTTTATTATTATAAAAAATTATTATAAATAAGATATAAATTTAATATTTAGATATTAGTTTTTGGTATTCAACTGCCTTAAGGAAGTCATTCATTTATGACTAATTTCTCATGATTTTTTAATAGTCCACTTAGCACTCATTTCATGATCATTTTCATGAAAGTAAGTCATTCATTTATGACTAATTTCTCATGATTTTTGAATAGTCCACTTAGCACTCATTTCATCTATGACTATTTCCATGTCATCTATGACCATTTCCATGAGAGATAGTCGTAACTGACTCACTAATAGTGAAAATAAATTAGTTTTCCCCCACAATCAAGCCCACTTAGCTTGCTACACCATTTGCAAAACCTTAGCAAGTATTGTGCCTCATGGACCATTCAAGTAGAGTTCCCTTAGCATTTCCATGTCATCTATGATCATTTCCATGAGAGGTAGTCGTAACTGACTCACTAATAGTGAAAATAATTCAGTTTTTCCCCACAATCAAGCCACTTAGCTTGCTACGCCATTTGCAAAACCTTAGCAAGTATTGTGCCTCATGGACCATTCAAATAGAGTTCCCTTAGTGCATTATATTAGATGTCAAAACTGACTCACTAATAGTGAAAATAAATTATTTTTCCCCACAATCAAGCCCACTTAGCTTGCTACCCTATTTGCAAAACCTTAGCAAGTATTGTGCCTCATGGACCATTCAAGTAGAGTTCCCTTAGCAGTGCATTATATTAGATGTCAAAACTGACTCACTAATAGTGAAAATAAATTATTTTTCCCCACAATCAAGCCCACTTAGCTTGCTACTCCATTTGCAAAACCTTAGCAAGTATTGTGCTTCATGGACCATTCAAGTAGAGTGTATTATGGTCACCCATCCCAAATCGCCTCTGGCTCAAGTGCGCTTAACTGTGGAGTTTTTCCCCATAATCAAGCTCACTTAGCTTGCTACCCCATTTGCAAAACCTTAGCAAGTGTTGTGCTTCATGGACGATTCAAGTAGAGTTCTCTTCACTCTTTTGAATTAAGTATTGGAGGTTTTCGTAGTGCATTATATTAGATATCATTTTTTGGGATTCAACTGCATTACTAATTTCTCATGATTTTTGAATAGTCCACTTAGCACTAATTTCTCATGATTTTTGAATAGTCCACTTAGCACTCATTGATGCTCACAATTTCTCATGATTTTTGAATAGTCCACTTAGCACCACAATTTCTCATGATTTTTGAATAGTCCGCTTAGCACTCTTTGCATCAAGTGATGCTCACAAGGGTGAAGAAGTGGAATTGAAACTAGTGAAAATAAATCACATAGCGTCAATCATCACTTACCGAGCTTGCACCCGGTAACTAGGACTTTCGGGAGGTCACCCATCCTACATCACCTCTGGCTCAAACACACCTGTGGAGTTTTTCCCCACAATCAAGCCCATTTAGCTTGCTACCCCATTTGCAAAACCTTAGCAAGTATTGTGCTTCATGGACCATTCAAGTAAAGTTCCCTTCACTCTTTTAAATTAAGTATTGGGGTTTTTGCACTACATTATATTAGATATTATTTTTAAGTCAATTTCATTATTTATATTGTACTTCTTTTTATTTATTTTGATTTAAATTATAAAAAAAAAAAAAACTTTTTAGATTAAATATTATTTTTATATAAAATTGTGAAAAAAGTTTTTAAATATATTTTAATTTAAAATTGAAATTGATTTTATTAAAATATTTATCTAACTACATTCTCAACATGGTAATATACCCTTACTCTTTTCACCCCATTCGTTTGATGTGGATTGTGATATACTCTTTTCACGACAGACCGATTTGGAAAGAAGCTGCTCAGCTAAACCTCTCTGGCGCTACTGCTGTAGAGTGGAAGCTCATTTGTTCACATTTGAATCTGGCGGGCCTTTACATAAATGATCATGTGGATACTATTACATGGTCTGGTAAACTAGCGGAAAACAATATTGTAGTTGTTGATACATACTATCAGCTGTGTTTACTTCAATCTGACCACACGGGGAATGGGTGGTTCACTAAATTTTGGAGTCCACTACTTCCTATTAAAATCACTATTTTCCTCTGGCTGGTGTGGAAGAATAAGAATTTGACCTGGGAAAATCTTCAAGTGCAGGACTGGTCTGGCCCTGGATTCTGTGTTCTATGTGAAAATGATGCTGAGAACAACTCACACCTCTTCAGAACTTGTAGTTCAGTTTCCACTTTATGGCAACAATTAGAGCGCAGAATAGGCAACCTGGGGCCATACATGTGTGACATTGAACTCTGGCTGACCTGGTGGAGCACCCAAACCAGCCCAAGAAGACTCATTCCTGCCATATTTATATGGGAAATATGGAAATGGCGCAACAACATCATATTCAACAATCACAGGGAGCTGGCATCGAGTGTGCTAGAGAGAATTGCACAAAAACAGAGGATGTTCTACAATCCTCTCCAAAATAGAGGCCATCTCGAACTCTGCAAAAAATGGAATTGGTATATCCTTCAAGTTTCTTTGATGGGGCTTCAAGAGATCACAAATGTGGTTGTGGTTTCATAATCAACTTTCACTCAGAACTATCATATCATGTCTTATGGGGGGCTGGCACTGGAACAAACACAAAGGTGGAAGTAGTGGCCCTCTGGGGATTACTTTGGTTCACAAACTTTCTGGACATTCAAAATTTACATGTTTTTGGCGACTCCAAGGTTGTCATTGACTATGTTTGTTTACAGGCTCATATTCAAAAATATTCACTACAAGGTTGGCTAATGCAAATCAAAAATATTTGGAGTTCCCTCAAAAATCCCACAATCCAACATATTAGCAGAATTTTAAATTCTGAGGCAGACACACTACCAAAGAATGCTCTGGATTTGGAGTTGGATGGTTTACATGTATCTATCAAATTGAAGGAGACTTGGCTAGATGTTGGAAACTTCCCAATCCCTTGTTAGTTCTTAGATCTCTCTATCGCTAGAATTTTCCTAACTATCAATTGCATACTTTCTCAGGAGACTGCTTCTGCAACACTCTTTTTGTTTTATATTTGATCGCACTATCTAGACAAAAATTTGGTGCTTTAGCAAAAAAATCAAAAACAGGAGTCAAAGGCTTGGCCACTGGGCTTTCAGTGTCCTCTCCCAGGAGTGACAACTTTAAACTTGTAAAATACAACACAACGTTACCTCCTGGGTAGATGGTGTTTCAGTCATAACATATATACTCCTTTTCTTCTGTCTAACACCAAAGTTCTTGCAAAAGAAAAAAGCCCGTTGTTGACACAACATCAGATTCAGTACATATCACCACGGTTGATGCGTAAATAGGCCCTTATGATGCTACAAGCAGTTATACAACGGCAGGAATATCATTCCCAACATGAATATACTTTCAACAAAACAATATCAACTCATGTTTCTGGTCTATGTCACAAAATTTGGATGATGAAATAGGCTATTTCTGTATTTTTCTACTGATCTGTAACATGCACAGTATGTCTTCAATTTTGTCCTGATATAACTTAGGGTCACAGTGTTTGCTTTTGAGTTCAAGAACTCCACATTTTTTGTCATATTGTCAAATAGTGGCATCTGATTGCCAATATAATATATATAAAGGTTTTTTCATTCTAAAAACAAAACAAAAAAAACAAATATTTTAAAAATATATATAATTTATGAAACACATTATTGATAATAAATAACTTACTAAATATATTAACAATTTTTTTTCTAAAGTTGTGTTTAGTGAGATTTTTTGGAAAATTTTCCCGTAGGTTTTTCTCCTCTAATTTCTCTAAAATCACAACTCCTGATCGAAGTGCCCTAAGGGTTTTTCAGTGTGATCAATCTATATATACAGTGAAAAAACTAGTTTAAATAACACAAATCAAGATTTCACCTCAATTTTTTCCGTTGAATATCCACAAACAACTCTATTATTTTTATAAATTATTATTTTCTTTTTTGTTTCTTAATTACGATAATGTATTGTTTCTTATTTAAATACGTTTTTTTTTTTTCAATTTTGATAAGATATTCATCACCAATACTACCATATTCTCTTTATCCATTTCATCCAATTATCTATTGAATATGCTAATGTATTGTTTTTGAGTTATAATAAGATATTCATATTTTTTCAGTTTTGTGAAAATATTCATCACCCATACTACCATATTTTCTTTATCCATTTCATCCAATTATCTATTGGATATGGATTTTTTTCAGCACGAAAAAAAGTTGTATATATTATAAATAATTCTGGTACAAAAAAGTATGTCATAGGGTAAAGTAAAAGCAAAAATTTTTCTTTCGCCGTATAGCATATGGGAACATGAAAAACATATACGGCAATACATATACAGTAGGCAAATAGTGTAATAAACCCATAATCAATGATATGCGACAAGAATGGGTACCTGAGCATGATACAGTTGATAAATAGACAAGTTCATGATACATACTAGGTCAATAGTCTGGTGCATATCCTATATACCCGGCTTTGAGAAATGTTGGATTTGATGCGAGACTGGCCCCACTGTGATGCTCAAGTTCCATATACCGCATTGCAAACGCAGGCCCTTCTTTGATAATTCATCGGTAATCAAATTCTGGGAGCGATTGACATGAGCTATGGAGAAATCCTTTGAAGATTTCCACAGAGGAAATTATGTGCATCCATCCGGTGAGATTGGCATTGTTAATGGAATGTTTGCCGATAACATGATCTATAATGATTTTTGAGTCACCATAGATACGAAGTGCACCAATATTCAGAAAAGAGCAGAATAATAGAAGTCCATATAATGCCATGGCTTTAGCTTTATTGTTAGTTCCTGCACCCCCGTTTCAATATTTTGAATAATGCTAGTCTTCAAGAATATTTATATAAACTCCACATGCACAAATACCATCTTTCACTGCACCATCAAAGTGAGCCCTTGGATATATCATTAGAGAATGGGAAGACTCATTTGATTTTTCATTCACATGCTGGGGGATGTTGGGAAGGAGAGTAAGATATAATGAGATAATTTGGTCAAATAAGTTCATAAAATTCTCCTTATAGTCTTGAAAAATGACCTTATTTCTCCACTTCCAAATGAACCAGAACACAATAAGAGGGATAGACCTCCATATCAGTATCTATTTACTCCACCATTCAATAGCATCTTTAATAGATGAATGAGAGTTGTTTTTGAACCCAAAATATGAAGCCAGCTTATTCCAAAGAACTTGTGTGTGGAAGCAATTTAGAAGGATGTGCAGATTGTCCTTCGACTCAGATCAGCAAATGGGGCAAACAACAGGGCCGTGCCAATTCCTCTTTTGTAAGTTGTCCCAAGTGAGATTTTTATTGTGATACACAAGCCATGTGAATAAAATAATCTTGTATGGGCACCCAAACTTCCAGAAAGAAAATGGAAAAATGTTATCGGCACGAGAATGTTGTTCCTCTATTATGGAGAGGTATATATCTTTAACAAGAACATTTATCTTACCACCCCTACCCCGCCAGACAATGTCGTCCTCTTCTTCAGTTCTGTAAATACCACAGTTCTTCATTTTCCAGATAATCATATTCCATTGAGATGCGACTAGACCATTAAGGCCCAAATCATTAGCAGATTTCCAACTTGGAATAGCACCCTGCCATTCGTTAATAACCTGTGCCCAATAAAAAATACCTTTTTGATGGAGAATATGTAAGAGCTGATGAGGAATATGTGAAACTTCTTCTCCGCCCATGAAAGGGTCAAGACCAATAAGAATACTATTCCCAAACTGAGGATTCCACACAAGGTTTTTGAAAAAGAAACCCTGGATCTTATGAAAACTCCTCCATATAGCAGATCCACGAGCAGGCCCAAATGAACTGTACCTGAACCAAAAGGAAAAATATTTGTTCCCCAAATATTTTATTCTGATTGCATTACTCCATATATTGTTTCCAAAAACAGATTTCCATAATGATTTACATAGCAAGGCCATACCAAATTTTCGAAGGTCCATAATACCCCAACCCCCCATCTTTTTTGGGAGGGTCAGGCTTGAAACCCTGGACATGTGGAATTTCTTTTTTTCCTTATAGCCCCCTCAAATGAAAAATGCCATTAACTTATTTAGTTTTTGAATGATGATGGCCGGAATATAAAATAAGTGGGCCCATTAGACTAAAAGCTGGGCGAGAATAGATTGTGTAAGAATCATCCTTCCAGCCAATGAGAGACATTTATACTTCTAGCCTGCAATCCTTTTGTGGAATCTGTTTAGGATCCAAGTCCAATCTGTTGAAGAATATCCTATTGGCTTCAAATGATAGCCCAAATATTTCATTCTTTCTTTGATAGATTTAGCCTGTATATTGAAGAGATGAGAGAGGTATTCCATTTCTTCCATATTAATATCCCCATGGTGGAAAGATGATTTACCTTCATTTATACACAGTCCAGCAGCTTTTTCAAAGTGAAATAATATCTCATGTAGATAAATCCAGGTTTGTCTATAGAGCATGACAAAAATCAATATGTCGTCCACAAAAAGATTATGCGAAAAATTATTGCCCTTGTTGATAGAAAGAGGACAGCGATGACCCTCGCAAACAACCCTTTTTATATGAAGGCTAAGCGAATCCATAACAAGGATGAAAAGGAGGGGAGAAAGGGAACATCCCTGATGGAGGCCCCTGGCAGCTGAGAAGAAAGGAGTAGGAATACTATTTATAAGAATGGCATAATTAACATTCTCCACACAGGCCATTATCGAGTTGGTGCATTAATTACTAAGTCCAATTTTAATAAGAAGGCATCTCAAAAATCCCCAGTCAATACAGTCATAGGATTTTTTAAGGTCTATTTTGAGGATGGTTGCATCAATTTTTTTGGAATGTATAGAATGGAGACATTCTTGAGTAATAGCCACAGCATCCAAGATATTTCTGCCTATTAAGAAACCGTGCTGCTCACAGGAAAGAAAAGTAGACATGGTGCCCCGGATTGTTCCTGCAATGATTTTATATATAGTGTTACATAGGGATATAGGTCTATAGTCTGAGAAGGTAAGAGAAGCCTTTTTCTTAGGAATCAAGGCAATGTAGGTAGAAGATATGATGTGATTAATGTTTCCCCTTATTCTAGATTCTTCAATCATACCCAGGATATCATTTTTCATCAGGTCAAAAAAATGAATGAAAATGTCAATGGTCCATCCATCTGGACCCAGGCATTTGTCTTTTTTGAAAGATTTCATGACAGACAACAGTTCTTCCTCTGAGACAAAAGCATATAAATGATAATTTTGTTCAGAGTCGAACATGGTGGGGTAAGGCTCAATACCCCATATGATATCATCCATCCCAATGTCCCGGTCCCTTCTGTATGCATTTTAAAAAAAAATTACAGCTTTTTTAGAAATCTCATCATGTGAGTGCAGCAGAAAGCCCTCATCATTCTTAATTTCCCATATAGCATTAGATTCCCGTCTTTTATTAGCAAAACGGTGGAAGAATTTGGTATTCTTGTCACCCTCCTTTAACCAAATGGCCCGGCTTTTTAGTCTCCAGGTCGATTCTTCAATGGCCAGGAGATTCTGTTTCTTTTTTTCCAACTCCCATATCCGAGAGTGCACATCCCATGAGATTTTGTGATCAGTCATAAATCTGGCGATGCTTTCAAGTTCCTTATTAATCTCCTGTAGTTCTAATATGTTAGAACGTTTCTTATAAGCTTGCCATTCTTTAACCTTTTTACGAAGCTGAGCCATACGGCTTAACAAAGATTTAGTTTGAGAATACGAAACATGTGGCTCATATGACAGCCAAGTTTCCTTAACAATATTGTTGAAACCATCATCCTCTAACCAAATCCTGTTAAACTTGAAAGGATAATCCTTTCTGTGATTCAGAGCCGCCCATTGCAAGGATATAGGCCTGTGGTTGGAAATAAAACAAGGGAGAATACTAGAAGAGGGTAAACCAAGACGCTCTATAAGCCTGTCATGAATAATGAAACAATCTATTCTTTTGGCAATGTATTCATCCTTGTCCTCCCATTATCCCATGTATGAGCTAACATAGTAGGGCTATTATTAACAAAATTAAATTAGAGAATAGCATCCCTGATGGATCTACCCATAGGATCAACTTTTCTGCCATTTCCCCACACTTCGTCAGAGCTTAAAGAGCAGTTTAAATCCCCTACAATTAGGAGGGAGTCTATCTCCATGATCCCCGAGGCCAGGAACCGATTCCAATAAATAGAGCGGTTCTTGTATGGGGCATAAATGTTCAGGATATGTATAGAGGCAGCCATGCCCCGGAATTTTGCAAGAATCAGGATACCATCTAGACAACGAAAGGTCCTGGCTGATATCCAAACCGGGTCCCATAGAACAACCAATCCTCCAAATAGCCCGGATGCCTCTGTCGCTGAAATATGCCATGTAGGGAACATGCGTCTGAAATAAGCAATAGTTTTCAGATGGTCATGCATGGTCTCTTGTATCAGGATAATTTTTGAGGCGGAAGAAAGAAACAAATTTTTAAGAGCCAAAAATTTCGGGTCCGCCCCAAGACCCCTTATATTCATAGAGAGAATTTTGATCATGAGGCCCCGTCCCCAGGCAAACTTGCTCTAAGAGGCCCGCTTCCTGCCATATCTGTTATAGGAATGTCTACAAGTGCCGAATCTTGAATATCAATTTTAGATATACCCTTCCTACCTCAAAAATGCCTACTACCTTTGTTTCCTTTTGACCATGTTATTTCCTGCCGACGAGGGGTTGATGACAGGTGAGAGAGACTTTCGTGGCTTATGAATGGTCAGTGGCTGGAGGTGGAGAGATTCTCTTTGCAATAACAAGTCAAGATCACTGCCAATAGAATTTGTAGGGGATGTAATAGGTAAGTTTGTAGGAGTAATCAAAATCATTGAAGCTTTTCCTTTTATAACAGACATGTCTATTTGGACGATGGCTTGACGATAAATCAGGGAGCGTGTTTTATCAGCATAGATAGGTGAAGAAGATGAGGATGGAATGATAGTAATGTTTGGATTCGAATGGAGGTTAGAGTTCAGATGAGGAATAGGCATAGGAGATTTTATGGCCGCCCCTGGAGAGGGTTCCAGGGGATGGGGATGAGAGAACAGTTCCTGAGCCCCTGAAATAACTAAATTATCCATGGACAATGATCTTGGAAAAGTAAGGGGGGTAGAATTTGGATATTTTGGAGTCATGGAGCGCCGTCGGGCAGTATCACATGAAGGGTCTCGCGAAATCGAAAAACTATTAGACAGAACCGGGGACGTTATATCAGCAATAGAAGAAAACCCTTTTAAATTATTTCTTTCTCCTCTAGCATCACAGAAAACCTTATTCATGTCACGAGTGAGCGGCTCGACATGAGAATTTTTCTTTTTTTCCTTCTTAAACGAATGACGAGGGCAGTGTTTTTTCAGCTGACCAGTTTTGTGACAGAGGGAGCATCGGAAAGGAACTCCCCAATAGTCAAGTCTTTGGTGAATTGATAATTCACCCCAAACAAGATCAATATGATCAGGAAAGCCGCCTCTGTACTCTTTCTCGATCAGGATCCATGCCACCCGCTTATCCTTGGCACCTAAGCACTTAGGATCTACATACACAAATTTCCCAATGGCATTTCCAATGAGAGAAAGCGATTTCTTTGTCCATAGCTCGATGGGAAAGGCAGACAGCTTAACCCAAATCAGATTATTTTGAGGGGTATTCCGCAATGGGTTAAAGCCAATATACCATTTGTGAAGGGCCAAAAAGCTTTTTCTATGAACCCAAGGGAGAGCCCATATGGTGTCCAGATCTTTTACTTTCAAGAAGTGAAAACTGTACCAGTCCTTCATTAACCTGACAATAGTAGGGATGTATCCTATCAAGGGGCGCCATTTAGATCCAAGCCAAGTTCTTATCTGGGTGTCTTCCATATCAGGAAAATACCATTTGCCTATCAGAGCATGAGATTGTAGACTAGCAATGTGATTTGCCAGAGAGACACCGTCTAGGAAAATAACCAGCGGAGGTGGAGTAATCTTAGCAGGATGATGATTGTGTTTGAGCCGCAGACGAACATAATCTTCAAACCTAAGGTTCTGCCTATGACGCTGGGGAATCATATGTTTCGCTAAAGAGGATTGTCAGCAAGTCGGTTTGATAGTGCCATAGTGGAGAGCCTCTGCCTCCATAGCAGCGCAATCTAATTCTGATGTGTCAGATTTGACAGGGAAGATCTCCATGTCATCTAGATGAATGGAGAGTCCACCACATGAAAGGACAACAAGACCAAAAGATAGGAACAAGATATTCAAATCTATTGGCAGAAGGAAAAAAACACTTCGGGATAGTTAATCCTGAAACCATATATGGAAAAACTAACAAAACGCCTTATCCCCAATTAATGATAGTACATTTGAGGTAAAATGAAGTCAAAGACCAGAAAGAGGAAGATCCTATAAAGGGTCTAGGGATTAACAAAAACATCTATAAGATGTGACTTTCTAACAAAAACATTCAAATCTAGATATAGAAGGACAGGCCTGAAGATAGGGAAGGATTATCTCAAATCATTCCGTACAAGGGAGAACCCCTCGGAAAGATCAATGTAGTCTTCAAAATTAATGACTAACAAATATGCAGATATGAGGAATAATCCAGAAAGACAGTGACGACGAAAAGTAGGTGGAAGAGTAAATCACAAGTACCATCGAGGATCCCCAACTCCCCGGAAATTGAAAAATAGAGATGGCCAAAATTCGACCAAGTCTCCAAAAAAACCAGCCGAACTCCCCAAAAAAATAGAGGATTCAACACTCACTAGATTAGGGAATACTAGAAGATCATAAAACTACGAGGAGGAAACAATGGGATCGTATACGCAAGACTTAAGTGGAACATGGAAATATGAAGCAACAACAAAAACAATAACCACATTTACACCACCAATGACCTATCTTGAAGCTAAAGTCCAAACACGGTTTGATATAACACAGATATTCAAATGCCATGCAATTCTTTGACAGAGGTCCCTCAAAACAAATAGAAATACCATTAACAGATAACTATAAGCGGCATAAACTTTCCGATGAAAAGATAAATTGGTGCAATGAGGAAAAATAGAAAACGATGACGATAAGTACATGTTCTCAAAAATCATATTTGTATGAAAATATATAGTAGCTGTCGAACACTGACCTTGGAATATAAGTTGAAACCTTATGAGGGGCAAATTGCCGCCGAGAAAAAACACCGTCTGGTCCAAAAACGCTTTGATCCAAAGCCTCCACAGAGCTCAGAGATACAATGAAAGAAAGGATAAAGGTGGCCAACTATTAAATGATGAGCCTAAAGACGACAAAGTCCAGATATTCCACGACCCCAGCCCTGCGTTGGAGCACGCAGGGCGGATTGGAAAAGAGGAAAAAAACCCGTGAAAAAGAAAACAGCCCCTCCTTATAGTGGATGTCATCACTAAAAGGTTAAACGGTAAGCCAACGCGTAGCTAGCAAGGTGTCGACCGAGTGATGCAGTATGATAGATTGAAGGAATGTGTCAAGATGGAAGGAACGTGTCCGTAGATCAAATGCCACCTCCGCGAAAAGGATTGGCCTCCACAACGGCCTTATTAGGGCGCACCAGGATAGGAAGTCTATGAAATGCAGAAGATGCTACAATAAGAAAGGTGCATGAGACAAAAAAGAGCAAGAGACAAAAACAGAAAGGTGGAGTGAAGAGAGTGCGGAACGTGGCCACCATATCGTGACACGGAGTCAAATGGGATTGGTTCTCATTGCAGTGTCTGCAGAAGCAATGCACAGGCAAACAAGGCTCTAGATTGGAGGATTCAGGATCTCTGCATCTTGGTAGCTCGGCTGCTCGGGAGCTCTCCTCGCACAAGAGGGTTTATTGACTTATCATGTACAGGTAGTTCAAAACCTAGCCCTAATTGGATATGGATGTGATATTGAGAAACACAAAGAGTGCATTATCTATTCTCGTTATCCAAATATCTATTGGATATGGATTGTGTGATATTGAGAGATAAAGAAAAAGTTAATTATTTTTTAATACAAATTTTTGAATATGAAATTTGTTCCCTGAATAGATAATTTTCAATAAAAGTTTCTGGTTAATTTCTTGATTCACTTATATTTATGTTCACTCTGACTCACTATAATAAAGTCAATTCCAACGGCAGACTTGCGGTGGAGTTCAGAAAGATTTGAACAATTCATTCGTGCAGTTTTGACAGCGTTAAGATTATATATGATAACGATATTAACGATATTCTGAAGAAAAAAAATGTTAACGATATTCTGAAAAAAAAAAAAAAAAAAATATATATATATATATATATATATATATATATATATATGTTAACGATATTCTGTTAAACATAAACGATAATTAGGTATACCCTCGAGTGACAATCATCTCTTAAATTATGTACCCTGTTTTTATTAATGAAAGGATACCAAGAAAAAAGTCGAGAGCGACCGTTCAACAAATGTTAAAATAAACGACAAATTAAGTACACCGTAGGGTGAAATATATTGAGATTGTCTATGTCACTGATGACAAATCTAGATTCCGTTTATACGGGTTTGATCTTTTGGTTAGGTTGAGTTCTCTTAGAATTGAAGGCATTCCACGTATTACTGTTAATAGTGGCAGGGCATTTATTAGGATAAGATACGTAATACTTGCATTTTCATTTCACCAATTTACCATTGTCTAATTTTTTCATTAAATGTATTATGTTTTTACATATGGAAATACATTCCTACTAACCTTAGGATTGCATAAAGTATAGTGCTTTCTGGAGATGCCCTTGTGTAGCTGTCGTTAAAACGAATTTCTAAATGGGAGAATGTATCAAAACCGTACATTAACTTTCAGATATTATAATTAGGCCGATAGGCCTTCCTATGCATCAACAATCGTCAACACTTTTATTCTGTTCCGTTGGATCAGATGAGACACTTTCAACCGTTGATTTGAAGTGTCACTGCTTTTTCCAAATATAAGTTGAGTTGCCTTAGTGCTTTTTTCCATTCTTATATGTCACTCTTGAAGAGATTTTTATTGGTTTTTCCTTGCCTTAGTGCTTTTTTCCATTCTACAAGATATTTTCACTAGTATGAAGCTCTTCGCATTCTGCACTCGATGGACTTCAGCAGAGAAATCCCTGTGAATACCCAAATCTACCCTATACTCCTGGATTGCTGCACTGTCTAGAAATTATTGAAAGAAGGCAAGCAGGTCCACGCCCACATGAGAATCACAGGGGCTCATCAGAATCCCTACTTGGCTGCCAAACTTGTTTATCTTTATTTTCCCTGTGGAAGCATTGTTTATGCGCCGGCGGCATTCAATGAAGCCTCTGAGCGGTCTATGTTTATGTGGAATGCTCTGCTCAGAGCTTATGTTAAGAATGGGTTCTGCGAAACCGAGGCTATGGAGATTTATAAGCAGATGAAGTTATCTGGCACGGAGCTCGATAATTTTACGTTCTCAATCATGCTGAAGGCATGCGGAAGCTTAATGGACCTGCAACAGGGGATGGAGATTCATGGACAGGTTATCAAGACCGGTTATGAGCTTGATGTCTTTGTGGGAGGTGCGCTTGTGGATATGTATTGCAGGTGTCGTTCTGTGGAGGATGCAAACCAAGTGTTTAAGGAAATGTGTCATCGAGATGTGGTGACATGGAAAGCTATGATTGCCGGACTTGTGCATAATGGGTTTCATGGCGAAGCATTAGAATGTTTCCGGCAGATACATGTGGAGGAACACAAGCCCAATTTGGCAACTGTGGCATCGGTTTTTCCGGCATGCGGGAGCTTGGCAGCTCTGCGAAAGGGGAAGGAGATTCATGGCTACATTGTCAGAGGCAAGCTTGATACCAACGTTGTTGTGTGGACTGCTGTAATGGACATGTATTCTAAATGTGGTTCTGTGGAGGACGCAAAAAAAGTGTTTGACAAAGATTGCGAAGGAGATGTCATTGCATGTAGTATTATGATTGTTGGGAATGGCAAAAAAGGGCATGTTACGAAGGCCTTCGAGATCTTTCGTCAAATGCTGAAGAACAGTGTGATGCCCAATGTGATTACTGTCGTAAATGTTCTCTTGATATGTGATGATTCAGCGGCTCTCCGGCAGGGTAAGGAACTACATGCTTATGGAATCAAGTGCGACTTTGTGACGATTGTCTCTCTGCGTTGGGAACTCATTAATATGTTTGCTAAATGCAGAAATATGGAGGCTGCACACAAAGTATTTGATGAAAGCTCTAATAAGAGTGCCACTTTGTGGACAGCAATGATCGCAAGATATAGAGTAAATGGACATGTTGACGAAGCCCTTAGATTTTTCCATCAAATGCGACAACATGGCATCAAACCAAACTTGCCAGTGTTTCTCGATATTCTGCCTGTGTGCGCCGACTTAGCAGGTCTGCAAGAAGGCAAGAAATTCCATGCATACATAACCAAAACGGGATTTTATTCCAATGTATTTGTATGTTCTGCCCTTATGGACATGGACATATATACTAACTGTGGAAATATTGAACTTACAAGGAAAGTGTTAGATAACATCTCTGATAAGGGCGTTGTGGCTTGGACTGCAATAATTGCAGCATATATCAGGCCGTTGTGGCTTGGACTGCAATAATTGCAGCATATGGTTTAAATGGGAATGATAAGGAAGCTACCTTGTTGAAGGTAGTGTATGAAGGTACCCTGTTCTGATCGATCAAGTGAGACACTTTCAACTTTTGATTTGAAGTGTTCGATTCATTATCAACTTTTGATATGAGACTTCTGCGGAGTTAAAGATTGCTAAATTTGCCAATGTGGCTTCTCTATGCCAGAAAATCTTGGCTGCAGTTTTGCCAAGCTGCGACATTAAAGAAGGCTGAATTAGAAACGAAGAAAACCCTTCTTTGGTTAAAACGAATTTCTAAATGGGAGAATGTATCAAAACCGTACATTAACTTTCAGATATTATAATTAGGCCGATAGGCCTTCCTATGCATCAACAATCGTCAACACTTTTATTATGTTCTGTTGGATCAGATGAGACACTTTCAACCGTTGATTTGAAGTGTAAATGCTTTTTCCAAATATAAGTTGAGTTGCCTTAGTGCTTTTTTCCATTCTTATATGTCACTCTTGAAGAGATTTTACTGGTTTTTCCTTGCCTTAGTGCTTTTTTCCATTCTACAAGATATTTTCACTAGTATGAAGCTCTTCGCATTCTGCACTCGATGGACTTCAGCAGAGAAATCCCTGTGAATACCCAAATCTACCCTATACTCCTGGATTGCTGCATTGTCCAGAAATTATTGAAAGAAGGCAAGCAGGTCCACGCCCACATGAGAATCACAGGGGCTCATCAGAATCCCTACTTGGCTGCCAAACTTGTTTATCTTTATTTTGCCTGTGGAAGCATTGTCTATGCGCCGGTGGCATTCGATGAAGCCTCTGAGCGGTCTATGTTTATGTGGAATGCTCTGCTCAGAGCTTATGTTAAGAATGGGTTCTGCGAAACCGAGGCTATGGAGATTTATAAGCAGATGAAGTTATCTGGCACGGAGCTCGATAATTTTACGTTCTCAATCATGCTGAAGGCATGCGGAAGCTTAATGGACCTGTAACAGGGGATGGAGATTCATGGACAGGTTATCAAGACCGGTTATGAGCTTGATGTCTTTGTGGGAGGTGCGCTTGTGGATATGTATTGCAGGTGTCGTTCTGTGGAGGATGCAAACCAAGTGTTTAAGGAAATGCGTCATCGAGATGTGGTCACATGGACAGCTATGATTGCTCGACTTGTGCATAATGGGTTTCATGGCGAAGCATTAGAATGTTTCCGGCAGATACATGTGGAGGAACACAAGCCCAATTTAGCAACTGTGGCATCGGTTTTTCTGGCATGCGGGAGCTTGGCAGCTCTGCGAAAGGGGAAGGATATTCATGGCTACATTGTCAGAGGCAAGCTTGATACCAATGTTGCTGTGCGGATTGCTGTAATGGACATGTATTCTAAATGTGGTTCTGTGGAGGACGCAAACAAAGTGTTTGACAAAGATTGCGAAGAAGATGTCATTGCATGTAGTATTATGATTGTTGGGAATGGCAAAAAAGGGCATGTTACGAAGGCCTTCGAGATCTTTCGTCAAATGCTGAAGAACAGTGCGATGCCCAATGTGATTACTGTCGTAAATGTTCTCTTGATATGTGATGATTCAGCAGCTCTCCGGCAGGGTAAGGAACTACATGCTTATGGAATCAAGTGTGGCTTTGTGACGATTGTCTCTCTGCGTTGGGAACTCATTAATATGTATGCTAAATGCAGAAGTATGGAGGCTGTGCACAAAGTATTTGATGAAAGCTCTAATAAGAGTGCCACGTTGTGGACAGCAATAATCGCAAGATATAGAGTAAATGGACATGCTGACGAAGCCCTTAGATTTTTCCATCAAATGCGACAACATGGCATCGAACCAAACTTGCCAGTGTTTCTCGATATTCTGCCTGTGTGTGCCGACTTAGCAGGTCTGCAAGAAGGCAAGAAATTCCATGCATACATAACCAAAACGGGATTTTATTCCAATGTATTTGTATGTTCTGCCCTTATGGACATGGACATATATACTAACTGTGGAAATATTGAACTTACAAGGAAAGTGTTTGATAACATCTCTGATAAGGGCGTTGTGGCTTGGACTGCAATAATTGCAGCATATATCAGGGCGTTGTGGCTTGGACTGCAATAATTGCAGCATATGTTTTAAATGGGAATGATAAGGAAGCTACCTTGTTGAAGGTAGTGTATGAAGGTACCCTGTTCCGATCGATCAGGTGAGACACTTTCAACTTTTGATTGAAGTGTTCGATTCATTATCAACTTTTGATATGAGACTGCTGCGGAGTTAAAGATTGCTAAATTTGCCAATGTGGCTTCTCTATGCCAGAAAATCTTGGCTGCAGTTTTGCCAAGCTGCGACATTAAAGAAGGCTGAATTAGAAACGAAGAAAACCCTTCTTTGGTTAAAACGAATTTCTAAATGGGAGAATGTATCAAAACCGTACATTAACTTTCGGATATTATAATTAGGCCGATAGGCCTTCCTATGCATCAACAATCGTCAACACTTTTATTCTGTTCCGTTGGATCAGATGAGACACTTTCAACTGTTGATTTGAAGTGTCACTGCTTTTTCCATATTTAAGTTGAGTTGCCTTAGTGCTTTTTTCCATTCTTATATGTCACTCTTGAAGAGATTTTACTGGTTTTTCCTTGCCTTAGTGCATTTTTCCATTCTACAAGATATTTTCACTAGTATGAAGCTCTTCGCATTCTGCACTCGATGGACTTCAGCAGAGAAATCCCTGTGAATACCCAAATCTACCCTATACTCCTGGATTGCTGCACTGTCCAGAAATTATTGAAAGAAGGCAAGCAGGTCCACGCCCACATGAGAATCACAGGGGCTCATCAGAATCCCTACTTGGCTGCCAAACTTGTTTATCTTTATTTTGCCTGTGGAAGCATTGTCTATGCGCCGGCGGCATTCGATGAAGCCTCTGAGCGGTCTATGTTTATGTGGAATGCTCTGCTCAGAGCTTATGTTAAGAATGGGTTCTGCGAAACCGAGGCTATGGAGATTTATAAGCAGATGAAGTTATCTGGCACGGAGCTCGATAATTTTACGTTCTCAATCATGCTGAAGGCATGCGGAAGCTTAATGGACCTGCAACAGGGGATGGAGATTCATGGACAGGTTATCAAGAACGGTTATGAGCTTGATGTCTTTGTGGGAGGTGCGCTTGTGGATATGTATTGCAGGTGCCGTTCTGTGGAGGATGCAAACCAAGTGTTTAAGGATATGCGTCATCGAGATGTGGTCACATGGACAGCTATGATTGTTGGACTTGTGCATAATGGGTTTCATGGCGAAGCATTAGAATGTTTCCGGCAGATACATGTGGAGGAACACAAGCCCAATTTGGCAACTGTGGCATCGGTTTTTCCGGCATGCGGGAGCTTGGCAGCTCTGCGAAAGGGGAAGGAGATTCATGGCTACATTGTCACAGGCAAGCTTGATACCAACGTTGCTGTGCGGATTGCTGTAATGGACATGTATTCTAAATGTGGTTATGTGGAGGACGCAAAAAAAGTGTTTGACAAAGATTGCGAAGGAGATGTCATTGCATGTAGTATTATGATTGTTGGGAATGGCAAAAAAGGGCATGTTACGAAGGCCTTCGAGATCTTTCGTCAAATGCTGAAGAACAGTGCGATGCCCAATGTGATTACTGTCGTAAATGTTCTCTTGATATGTGATGATTCAGCGGCTCTCCAGCGGGGTAAGGAACTACATGCTTATGGAATCAAGTGCGGCTTTGTGACGATTGTCTCTCTGCGTTGGGAACTCATTAATATGTATGCTAAATGCAGAAGTATGGAGGCTGCGCACAAAGTATTTGATGAAAGCTCTAATAAGAGTGCCACGTTGTGGACAGCAATGATCGCAAGATATAGAGTAAATGGACATGCTGACGAAGCCCTTAGATTTTTCCATCAAATGCGACAACATGGCATCGAACCAAACTTGCCAGTGTTTCTTGGTATTCTGCCTGTGTGCGCCGACTTAGCAGGTCTGCAAGAAGGCAAGAAATTCCATGCATACATAACCAAAACGGGATTTTATTCCAATGTATTTGTATGTTCTGCCCTTATGGACATGGACATATATACTAACTGTGGAAATATTGAACTTACAAGGAAAGTGTTTGATAACATCTCTGATAAGGGCGTTGTGGCTTGGACTGCAATAATTGCAGCATATATCAGGGCGTTGTGGCTTGGACTGCAATAATTGCAGCATATGGTTTAAATGGGAATGATAAGGAAGCTACCTTGTTGAAGGTAGTGTATGAAGGTACCCTGTTCCGATCGATCAGGTGAGACACTTTCAACTTTTGATTTGAAGTGTTCGATTCATTATCAACTTTTGATATGAGACTGCTGCGGAGTTAAAGATTGTTAAATTTGCCAATGTGGCTTCTCTATGCCAGAAAATCTTGGCTGCAGTTTTGCCAAGCTGCGACATTAAAGAAGGCTGAATTAGAAACGAAGAAAACCCTTCTTTGGTTAAAACGAATTTCTAAATGGGAGAATGTATCAAAACCGTACATTAACTTTCAGATATTATAATTAGGCCGATAGGCCTTCCTATGCATCAACAATCGTCAACACTTTTATTCTGTTCTGTTGGATCAGATGAGACACTTTCAACCGTTGATTTGAAGTGTAAATGCTTTTTCCAAATATAAGTTGAGTTGCCTTAGTGCTTTTTTCCATTCTTATATGTCACTCTTGAAGAGATTTTACTGGTTTTTCCTTGCCTTAGTGCTTTTTTCCATTCTACAAGATATTTTCACTAGTATGAAGCTCTTCGCATTCTGCACTCGATGGACTTCAGCAGAGAAATCCCTGTGAATACCCAAATCTACCCTATACTCCTGGATTGCTGCACTGTCCAGAAATTATTGAAAGAAGGCAAGCAGGTCCACGCCCACATGAGAATCACAGGGGCTCATCAGAATCCCTACTTGGCTGCCAAACTTGTTTATCTTTATTTTGCCTGTGGAAGCATTCTCTATGCACCGGCGGCATTCGATGAAGCCTCTGAGCGGTCTATGTTTATGTGGAATGATCTGCTCAGAGCTTATGTTAAGAATGGGTTCTGCGAAACCGAGGCTATGGAGATTTATAAGCAAATGAAGTTATCTGGCACGGAGCTCGATAATTTTATGTTCTCAATCATGCTGAAGGCATGCGGAAGCTTAACGGACCTGCAACAGGGGATGGAGATTCATGGACAGGTTATCAAGACCGGTTATGAGCTTGATGTCTTTGTGGGAGGTGCGCTTGTGGATATGTATTGCAGGTGTCGTTCTGTGGAGGATGCAAACCAAGTGTTTAAGGAAATGCGTCATCGAGATATGGTCACATGGACAACTATGATTGCTGGACTTGTGCATAATGGGTTTCATGGCGAAGCATTAGAATGTTTCCGGCAAATACATGTGGAGGAACACAAGCCCAATTTGGAAACTGTGGCATCGGTTTTTCCGGCATGCGGGAGCTTGGAAGCTCTGCGAAAGGGGAAGGAGATTCATGGCTACATTGTCAGAGGCAAGCTTGATACCAGCGTTGCTGTGCGGACTGCTGTAATGGACATGTATTCTAAATGTGGTTCTGTGGAGGACGCAAACAAAGTGTTTGACAAAGATTGCGAAGGAGATGTCATTGCATGTAGTATTATGATTGGCGGGAATGGCAAAAAAGGGCATGTTACGAAGGCCTTCGAGATCTTTCGTCAAATGCTGAAGAACAGTGCGATGCCCAATGTGATTACTGTCGTAAATGTTCTCTTGATATGTGATGATTCAGCGACTCTCCGGCAGGGTAAGGAACTACATGCTTATGGAATCAAGTCCGGCGTTGTGACGATTGTCTCTCTGCGTTGGGAACTCATTAATATGTATGCTAAATGTAGAAGTATGAAGGTTGCGCACAAAGTATTTGATGAAAGCTCTAATAAGAGTGCCACTTTGTGGACAGCAATGATCGCAAGATACAGAGTAAATGGACATGCTGACGAAGCCCTTAGATTTTTCCATCAAATGCGACAACATGGCATCGAACCAAACTTACCAGTGTTTCTCGATATTCTGCTTGTGTGCGCCGACTTAGCAGGTCTGCAAGAAGGCAAGAAATTCCATGCATACATAACCAAAACGGGATTTTATTCCAATGTATTTGTATGTTCTGCCCTTATGGACATGGACATATATACTAACTGTGGAAATATTGAACTTACAAGGAAAGTGTTTGATAACATCTCTGATAAGGGCGTTGTGGCTTGGACTGCAATAATTGCAGCATATATCAGGGCGTTGTGGCTTGGACTGCAATAATTGCAGCATATGGTTTAAATGGGAATGATAAGGAAGCTACCTTGTTGAAGGTAGTGTATGAAGGTACCCTGTTCCGATCGATCAGGTGAGACACTTTCAACTTTTGATTTGAAGTGTTCGATTCATTATCAACTTTTGATATGAGACTGTTGCGGAGTTAAAGATTGCTAAATTTTCCAATGTGGCTTCTCTATGCCAGAAAATCTTGGCTGCAGTTTTGCCAAGCTGCGACATTAAAGAAGGCTGAATTAGAAACGAAGAAAACCCTTCTTTGGTTAAAATGAATTTCTAAATGGGAGAATGTATCAAAACCGTACATTAACTTTCGGATATTATAATTAGGCCGATAGGCCTTCCTATGCATCAACAATCGTCAACACTTTTATTCTGTTCCGTTGGATCAGATGAGACACTTTCAACCGTTGATTTGAAGTGTCACTGCTTTTTCCAAATATAAGTTGAGTTGCCTTAGTGCTTTTTTCCATTCTTATATGTCACTCTTGAAGAGATTTTTACTGGTTTTTCCTTGCCTTAGTGCTTTTTTCCATTCTACAAGATATTTTCACTAGTATGAAGCTCTTCGCATTCTGCACTCGATGGACTTCAGCAGAGAAATCCCTGTGAATACCCAAATCTACCCTATACTCCTGGATTGCTGCACTGTCCAGAAATTATTGAAAGAAGGCAAGCAGGTCCACGCCCACATGAGAATCACAGGGGCTCATCAGAATCCCTACTTGGCTGCCAAACTTGTTTATCTTTATTTTGCCTGGGGAAGCATTGTCTATGCGCCGGCGGCATTCGATGAAGCCTCTGAGCGGTCTATGTTTATGTGGAATGCTCTGCTCAGAGCTTATGTTAAGAATGGGTTCTGCGAAACCGAGGCTATGGAGATTTATAAGCAGATGAAGTTATCTGGCACGGAGCTCGATAATTTTACGTTCTCAATCATGCTGAAGGCATGCGGAATCTTAATGGACCTGCAACAGGGGATGGAGATTCATGGACAGGTTATCAAGACCAGTTATGAGCTTGATGTCTTTGTGGGAGGTGCGCTTGTGGATATGTATTGCAGGTGCCGTTCTGTGGAGGATGCAAACCAAGTGTTTAAGGAAATGCGTCATCGAGATGTGGTCACATGGACAGCTATGATTGTTGGACTTGTGCATAATGGGTTTCATGGCGAAGCATTAGAATGTTTCCGGCAGATACATGTGGAGGAACACAAGCCCAATTTGGCAACTGTGGCATCGGTTTTTCCGTCATGCGGGAGCTTGGAAGCTCTGCGAAAGGGGAAGGAGATTCATGGCTACATTGTCAGAGGCAAGCTTGATACCAGCGTTGCTGTGCGGACTGTTGTAATGGACATGTATTCTAAATGTGGTTCTGTGGAGGACACAAACAAAGTGTTTGACAAAGATTGCGAAGGAGATGTCATTGCATGTAGTATTATGATTGTTGGGAATGGCAAAAAAGGGCATGTTACGAAGACCTTCGAGATCTTTCGTCAAATGCTGAAGAACAGTGCGATGCCCAATGTGATTACTGTCGTAAATGTTCTCTTGATATGTGATGATTCAGCAGCTCTCTGGCAGGGTAAGGAACTACATGCTTATGGAATCAAGTGCGGCTTTGTGACGATTGTCTCTCTGCATTGGGAACTCATTAATATGTATGCTAAATGCAGAAGTATGGAGGCTGCGCACAAAGTATTTGATGAAAGCTCTAATAAGAGTGCCACTTTGTGGACAGCAATGATCGCAAGATACAGAGTAAATGGACATGCTGACAAAGCCCTTAGATTTTTCCATCAAATGCAACAACATGGCATCGAACCAAACTTGCCAGTGTTTCTCGATATTCTGCCTGTGTGCGCCGACTTAGCAGGTCTGCAAGAAGGCAAGAAATTCCATGCATACATAACCAAAACGGGATTTTATTCCAATGTATTTGTATGTTCTGCCCTTATGGATATGGAAATATATACTAACTGTGGAAATATTGAACTTACAAGGAAAGTGTTTGATAACATCTCTGATAAGGGCGTTGTGGCTTGGACTGCAATAATTGCAGCATATATCAGGGCGTTGTGGCTTGGACTGCAATAATTGCAGCATATGGTTTAAATGGGAATGATAAGGAAGCTACCTTGTTGAAGGTAGTGTATGAAGGTACCCTGTTCCGATCGATCAGGTGAGACACTTTCAACTTTTGATTTGAAGTGTTCGATTCATTATCAACTTTTGATATGAGACTGATGCGGAGTTAAAGATTGCTAAATTTGCCAATGTGGCTTCTCTATGCCAGAAAATCTTGGCTGCAGTTTTGCCAAGCTGCGACATTAAAGAAGGCTGAATTAGAAACAAAGAAAACCCTTCTTTGGTTAAAACGAATTTCTAAATGGGAGAATGTATCAAAACCTTACATTAACTTTCGGATATTATAATTAGGCCGATAGGCCTTCCTATCCATCAACAATCATCAACACTTTTATTTTGTTCCGTTGGATCAGATGAGACACTTTCAACCGTTGATTTGAAGTGTCACTGCTTTTTCCAAATATAAGTTGAGTTGCCTTAGTGCTTTTTTCCATTCTTATATGTCACTCTTGAAGAGATTTTACTGGTTTTTCCTTGCCTTAGTGCTTTTTTCCATTCTACAAGATATTTTCACTAGTATGAAGCTCTTCGCATTCTGCACTCGATGGACTTCAGCAGAGAAATCCCTGTGAATACCCAAATCTACCCTATACTCCTGGATTGCTGCATTGTCCAGAAATTATTGAAAGAAGGCAAGCAGGTCCACGCCCACATGAGAATCACAGGTGCTCATCAGAATCCCTACTTGGCTGCCAAACTTGTTTATCTTTATTTTGCCTGTGGAAGCATTGTCTATGCGCCGGCGGCATTCGATGAAGCCTCTGAGCAGTCTATGTTTATGTGGAATGCTCTGCACAGAGCTTATGTTAAGAATGGGTTCTGCGAAACCGAGGCTATGGAGATTTATAAGCAGATGAAGTTATCTGGCACAGAGCTCGATAATTTTACGTTCTCAATCATGCTGAAGGCATGCAGAAGCTTAATGGACCTGCAACAGGGGATGGAGATTCATGGACAGGTTATCAAGACCGGTTATGAGCTTGATGTCTTTGTGGGAGGTGCGCTTGTGGATATGTATTGCAGGTGTCGTTCTGTGGAGGATGCAAACCAAGTGTTTAAGGAAATGCGTCATCGAGATGTGGTCACATGGACAGCTATGATTGCTGGACTTGTGCATAATGGGTTTCATGGCGAAGCATTAGAATGTTTCCGGCAGATACATGTGGAGGAACACAAGCCCAATTTGGCAACTGTGGCATCGGTTTTTCCGGCATGCGGGAGCTTGGCAGCTCTGCAAAAGGGGAAGGAGATTCATGGCTACGTTGTCAGAGGCAAGCTTGATACCAATGTTGCTGTGCGGACTGCTGTAATGGACATGTATTCTAAATGTGGTTCTGTGGAGGACGCAAACAAAGTGTTTGACAAAGATTGCGAAGGAGATGTCATTGCATGTAGTATTATGATTGTTGGGAATGGCAAAAAAGGGCATGTTACGAAGGCCTTCGAGATCTTTCGTCAAATGCTGAAGAACAGTGCGATGCCCAATGTGATTACTGTCGTAAATGTTCTCTTGATATGTGATGATTCAGCGGCTCTCCGGCAGGGTAAGGAACTACATGCTTATGGAATCAAGTGCGGCTTTGTGACGATTGTCTCTCTGCGTTGGGAACTCATTAATATGTATGCTAAATGCAGAAGTATGGAGGCTGCGCACAAAGTATTTGATGAAAGCTCTAATAAGAGTGCCACTTTGTGGACAACAATGATCGCAAGATACAGAGTAAATGGACATGCTGACGAAGCCCTTAGATTTTTCCATCAAGTGCGACAACATGGCATCGAACCAAACTTGCCAGTGTTTCTCGATATTCTGCCTCTGTGCGCCGACTTAGCAGGTCTGCAAGAAGGCAAGAAATTCCATGCATACATAACCAAAACAGGATTTTATTCCAATGTATTTGTATGTTCTTCCCTTATGGACATGGACATATATACTAACTGTGGAAATATTGAACTTACAAGGAAAGTGTTTGATAACATCTCTGATAAGGGCGTTGTGGCTTGGACTGCAATAATTGCAGCATATGGTTTAAATGGGAATGATAAGGAAGCTACCTTGTTGAAGGTAGTGTATGAAGGTACCCTGTTCCGATCGATCAGGTGAGACACTTTCAACTTTTGATTTGAAGTGTTCGATTCATTATCAACTTTTGATATGAGACTGCTGCGGAGTTAAAGATTGCTAAATTTGCCAATGTGGCTTCTCTATGCCAGAAAATCTTGGCTGCAGTTTTGCCAAGCTGCGACATTAAAGAAGGCTGAATTAGAAACGAAGAAAACCCTTCTTTGGTTAAATTCTGCTATTTTATAGGCGGACCTGGCCGCTGCTGGCGGTTAATGTAGGTAACGGGAACTTTATCTTGTTGTGGCTAAATTTAAATTTGCCGTTCAGTGTTGTGATCGACAATTCTTGTTATTTTTTTATTTTATTTTTTTATTTTTTATTTATTTACTTCAAAAATTCCACACTTATGTTTGACGGCTGCTTCTCCGGTGAGCTCGTTGGACCGTAAACCCCAGTAGGATCAGTGTACGTCGGAATGCGAAGCCTTTGTATGCTTTTCAAACATTATTTGTGACTTTATTTAGGTTTTCAGTAGTTGAATCCCTTTATTTAGAATATGTCATGGGGCTATCATTACTTGCCTGTAGTCGGAATGCGAAGAATATGTCACTGGGCTATCATTACTTGCCTGTAGTCAGAATGCGAAGCCTTTGTATGCTTTTCAAACATTATTTATGACTTTATTTAGGTTTTCAGTAGTTGAATAGGTTTAGGTTTAGGTTTAGGTTTAGTCAAACATTATTTATTTATTTATTACTTGGCTAAATTATTTATTACTTGGCTAATTTATTTATTACTTTATTTATTACTTGGCTAATTTAAAGTAATAAATAAAGTCATAGGTTTATTTATTTATTACTTATTTATTACTTTATTTATTACTTTAGGTTTAGGTTTTCAGTAGTTGAATCCCTAGAAGCCCATGCTCGGAACGCGGAATAACGGATAAATTTAATTTGAACGTTAATGTTATAAGTGCTTAGGAACGGATTTACAAGAAACATTTATTACTGGTTGGAAAATCGTTCCTTCACATAGGAGAAAAAATATTAACGTGAACGCGTGACATATTCTGCTGGCGGTTAATGTAGGTAACGGGAACTTTATCTTGTTGTGGCTAAATTTAAATTTGTCGTTCAGTGTTGTGATCGACAATTCTTGTTATTTTTTTATTTATTTTTTTTATTTTTTTTTATTTACTTCAAAAATTCCACACTTATGTTTGACGGCTGCTTCTCCGGTGAGCTCGTTGGACCGTAAACCCCAGTAGGATCAGTGTACGTCGGAATGCGAAGCCTTTGTATGCTTTTCAAACATTATTTATGACTTTATTTAGGTTTTCAGTAGTTGAATCCCGTACAGGCAAGTAATGATAGCCTAGTGACATATTCTACGTATTACTTTAAATTGTAATCACGTTTGATTCTCTGGATATGTCTCTGTAGTTTCGTACTTTAGCATCCACGGATTAAAAAACATGCAAAGAGTGTGAACCTTTATTAATGGTTTATAGTTTATGTAGTCATGTGCTCAACCCTTTCGGAATCGACCTAACGAGAGCAGGGAATGCGTGTAATTTTTTGAAAATGGGGGCGTCAATCACGCCAGTTGCTTGGCTTGGTATATTTCTTTTCAAAACGTCGAGTAACGGCAACATAGTAGAGAATTCAGCTTCCATTTCATCAAAATGTGTTGCTTTTTCAACTCAACCATGGAACTTAGGGCTTATTGCTTTTATTGATACAGTTCATTATTGTTGGTCCGATGATGTTGGTAATAAATGTCATCTGCAATGAGATTTGGCATCTTTTAGGGCGGAGGTATCTTTTTCGGGTGCCAATTAGAGTTTGCACCTATAAAAGATATGACACTGTTCATCTTTTAGGGCTTTTATATATATAATAATTAAACTATATATTCAAAGTTTGCCTAATACCCTTTGTGATGTAAATAAATTTCAATGAACATCAAACTATTCTCATAATTTGCATGGATTCTCGCAATATATCGTCGGCAGGTTTTTTTTCCCTTCAATTTTGTGATCCTTCCTTCTGGTCGAGGAAGGTTCCGGACCTTCATGTCTTTCCTAAGCTCAAGTAAGGCCCTGGTTGTGAGTTCTGCTCAGTCAAAGAGAGGGCCTTACTCCCCTGAATAAAGGTAGCTCACTCAGAATTTTCAAGACCTTAATTGACCTTGAGTTATTTTATTTTTGCACAAGAGAAGCAAGGTGTCGGGTGGGCGTGGGGCTGAGTTGTGCAAAATTTGACGCGAAGGTAGTGTATGAAGGTTTGAAGAGAAACATGATGAGCATGAGAATTGCACTCCCTCTAAGATGGTGGGGTTTGGTGAATTGCACTCCTTTAAAATGTAGTATCATTCTATATATGTATATTATTCTTTATAAAATATAATAATAATATCATGGTTTCTAATGGAATTAACTTTTTAATAGCAATATATCAATATGTTTTCTAATATTATGTTTTGACTTTCTAAATGCAATATACAATTATGGTTTTCAATGAAATATATTGGTAGGGGATAGTCATGGTGGTTATTGCCTTGGTCACTAGCAAGCTTCGTATATGCTTGTCCATTTATAGAGTTTTCTTGATTTTGGGTAATTAACTTAACCTCTTGATTTTGGGTAATCAACTTACTCTAAAATGAAATAAGACATTCAATGTGTTCCGTGTAATATAAATACAAACAAAACATCTAAAAAAAAGTAATTGCACAATTATCCAGTTCAAAAAAACAAGGTTTTCCACAAACCAATTAACTCTTCTAAAAAAATTCAACAATTCCAATTTAATAATTCTATCGGCCTCTCTTTGTACCTTTTGGGACAATTGCTAGTTCTAAATAATTATATGATAACAATTGACACCGACGATCCACAAAAATATTTCCTATTATGAACATGAATTTTCACTTGTAAGAGAACACATATCTTAAAGAACTGCTACTTTCCATTGTAAGATTGAAAATCCTTCATTATTGTTCCTATAACTCTGGAAAAAAACGCTGAGAGGAACTAATCACGAACCTGAAATTGCAGTCATTTGAAAGCCGTCTCGAACTCCTATCTCTTAATGCTTGAAGATCATGGAAGCTCCCTATATTCTTTCCTCTCTGATTCCAAACCATAGGCTGATCAATGCACGCAAGTTTTGCTGGGTAGTACCAGGCAAGCTCGACCGCAAAATCTACCATAGACACCAGGAAAAAGCATGTCATTAATCGCCTTTAAGACCCTATGAGAATGTCATTATGGTTATATAAATGTGTGGAAAAATTTAAATGTCGGTCGATTCGTGGGTTAGTATTTTGCAAGGGCTTTGATTGGATTCTAACATTAAAATTTCTAGAGGAAGTTGGTTTATCAATTTCAAGTGAGTATACGAGTAAGCTGGTTTATCAGTTTTAAGTGAGTGTGAGAGAAACTGATTCCAACCATTGTCGATAGCTATTAATCTAGGTGTTAATGTTGGAGAAATTAATTCTAACCACTTATTTCTTACTAGGTACTATAGTTATTAATCCAAGTTTCATAATAAGTTTCACTTCAGTTTAATTAGTTAAGTTTCTATTGAGTTTTACTCTAGTCATATCCTATAGTTATTAATCCAAGTTTCATAATAAGTTTCACTTCAGTTTAATTAGTTAAGTTTCTATTGAGTTTTACTCTAGTCATATCCTATGTAATCTTATTTAATTATTTGAGAATATTGAAAAGAGTAATTAGTTCCATATATTTTAGTTTTTAACATGGTAGCATAGTCTAACCTGAATAAGACTCCTAAAGAGACCAACAAAAAGCCTAAAACGTTTGAAGAAGCCTGCAGCCAAGCAAGTGAAGGCCAAGAAACAGATTGTTGCCCTCTACTGAAAGAAAAGGCTGAAAATTTAAAAATTTCTTGAGGTGGCAACTCACGCAAATAAAAGCTACGTTGCAAGCCAACTGTTTTTTTTTTATAATTCAGATGATATCATCGCAAACATGCAGAGGGATAATCTGCGATGAAAATGAAAAAGTTACCAAGCTAGCCAAATCCATGATTAATTGCACCCTACTTTGTCGAAAAGTGTGATGAGAAAAGATGAATCGTATTGCTATTTGTAGAGAAGTGCGATGAGAAATCAAAAGTGGAGCACAACACTCTTAACGCTTGAGAAGTCAAAATTGGAACACAATGCTGATAATGCTTCCAATTCATAAAGAGAAGTCAAAATTGGAGCACAACACTCATAACGCTTCCAATTCATAGAGTAAAAGGCCAAAGGTCAGCCTCTTCAAATTTAAAAGCGGAAGTAATTTTCGATCGCCATACTGAAGGAGCTCGTCTTGGTGAAAGACTTGAGCGGCAGGAGGCGCCAAAAGTGAAGGCCCGAAATAACAAGCAAAGTCAAGGAATAAAATGTCAAAGGCCTTTGTAAGTCTTTTCGTGACTCGACAAAAGACAAATGATGGCTACGAATGAGGATCTCTTTTTCTTGTACAAATTCCGGAAGGATATTCTGTTTTTTCTGCTAAGACCTCTGTTTCGCTCCAGGCTATCTGTTTCTTCTTCTTTTATTTTATTATCAGGCTCATAGGCTCTGCACTGGACTACCGGGAACAGTTTCCGGGCTGTTCTGTTATGTTCCCACACGTCCCTTCATGTATTTCTGCTTTTTATATTTCCTTGATATAAATACATCATGATTTTTCTTCTGAAAAAAAATGTCGCTCTTTCTTCCTTTCAAAGTTTCATTGAAAAATAAAGGGCCTTCGTCTAATTATGAAAATATCATTCCTTTCTCTTAAAAAATAGGGCTTCGTATTTTATTACAAAAGGTCATAAGCTTAGGTGAATTCGTTTCGAAAGAGCTTATAAGTCATCTAACTTTTGAAAAGCCTTTGTTTTTCATTTATTCAAAAAAAAAAAAAAACGCATTTGTCTTATTAAAGTGTAGTTTTCCACTTAAAGAGCCTTCCTTGACAGAGTTTTAAGAAAGTTAAAGGATATTTTTGTAAATTGTAATTTTTAAAAGAAATCGTTTGTGAAATGGTTGTTTTTTTTAGAGAATTTGTACATCTGTGTATTTGTGGAATTTAAGAAGCAAAGAAACCACCGCAAAAGAATTTTTATTTTAGGAAGCTGCTCTGTTTGTAGGTCGATTTGTTTGTTGAACCATAGTGAGTCTGTGCTCAACAAATGGGAAAAATCAAGAGGCTAAGACAGTGAGAGCAACAACAAGATCTTTTTGTAATTTATTTGAACGTGTTGGAAGTTAAAAGGAAAAAAAAAGTCTTCACATTAAAATTCATAAATAAATGCATAGATGACAACATTCTTCCCCTTGTTGCGGATGCAAAGATAGCTAAGGAGGCCTGGGATACCCTTGAAAGGCGATTTTGTGTAAGGGGGAGTAATCAAGTTGAATATGCAGAGTTTGGTGAATCCCATTTAAAACTGGATGATGATTGTGAGGAAATTACAGAGGAAGCAGAGAAAGAACACAGATGCTCCTAAATCCCACTATGCACAGCCACACGTGGATGAAAATAAAGTGAATCTAACAATATAGCTTGTTGATCACAATGAAGTTGCCATTCAGGAACAACCATTGTTATGGTGAATCCATTAATTAAATTTGTTGATGCTAGCTTTGATGAAGAACCATTAGCCAAAGATGAAAAGTTGCAAATTATGCGACAAAAACATCATATTGACATGGTGTTATTCAATTAGAGAATCCCACGTAGGTATCAAAACCAAGTGGAAGACAACCTGTTTGAAGCAACACATGTTAATAAAGAAGTGGAAGCAACAGAGGCAGAGAAGGAAGCACAAGAGGAGAAAGCTTTCATTGAAGAGCAGAAAGAACAGAATCAATATGATTCTACAAATGTTTTTAAACTTACCATTGATTTCTAGTGTGCTGGTAAATAGGATGATTATGAATAAGAATTAAAATTCCTTGAAGCATGGCTTGCAACACCATGTTTCGATAAAGTTTGCATTGAAGTTGCATAAATAAATGTTGAAGACAACTTGGATGATCAAAACATTAATGAATCTTTTTAGGCATTGGAGTCCTCAAGAGATATTTTTTTATTATTAACTTATGTTGTAGCAAAATATTGATGATGAAAAGTACACAACAAAAGATGACATGTGTGGCAATAGTCCATATACAAGACGATTTTTGAAGAAGTTGAGGACATGCTTAGACAAACTCGAACAATGGAAGAGTTGAACCAACAATTGAAGAATCTGAAATTTGAAGCCTGCAACAAAAAGAAAAAATTGAAACAATTTAGAGGATATAGGATTTGGAAGAAAAGAAAAATAAAAGGAAATCTAGTTGACGTTGATTTTTGTTTCTTGTAAGCCTAGTTGAGACTCAGATCAACAAGCATCTTAGTTTAAATTTTTGTGGTTCCAATTAAGGGGGAGTGTTGGAGAAACTAATTCTAACCACCTGTTAGGTGTCATAGCCAGTTACAATTTAATTCGTTTAGTTAAGTTTCCATTGTCAAGCTTTACTCGAGTCATTTATTATTGATGTCTCCTATTTAATCTTATTTAGCTATTTGAGAATATTGAGAAGAGTACCTCACTCCACATTGTTCAATCCTTAACAGTGACGTTATGCAAAAGAAATCCAACAACTCTAATTCTATAGTGCTTGTCACTTGCGATTTCCTTATTTATGTTCTTTGGTGATGGTGATGAAGTAGGGTTGTTTGCGGTATGCACTAAGTTTCCCTATAACCCTCGTTTGTTATTGTAGGATTTGATAGTTGATAAATTTAACCACTCACCAAATCTATCTAGATTGTAATTAACCACCGCATAACTCTTGTTTATTTAACTTAGTGCAAACATGTGGCATCAACCTACCTTGAAGTCACTTATAAAATATCATAGCAATCCCAAAGAAATTAAATGGAAAAATCGAATACCAAAAAAGCCTTGTGGGGTAGGTATGCAGGGCTTGCAAGCAGTCCAAGTGCCTACCTCAAGGATTTTACTAGGGACCTATAAAAGTGTACGAATGTGCTATCATGTCATCTCGTGTAGTGTCATATTACCATGCATCCATCCATATGTGTATACATGTGTCCTCATCCTTTTAGTTACACCTCCATTGTAGGCAGAAAAGGAAGACATGAAAGGAATTATAGGAAGGGGAAGGGTCAACTTGCATGGGAAAGCCATTTTACCCTAACTCGTTAGAATCCCCACTTATTGAGTTCTTTCCCTATCTTCTTGAAATGAAAGTGGATTTGAGACTCCACTACTTCTTTTCTTACAAGAAATTAGGTGGTGGGAAGTCTCTACCTTTTCCTTGTCATTGTTACTCATTTTCCAATTCAACTAAATACAAGAGTAACATTTTCTTGGCATAAGGTATTGGGTACGGTATCATAGGGTTATAGCTCAGATCAAAACATAAAGAGTGGAGTGGATCATTCTATCCACCACACATGTGAAAACATACAGATGACATCTAGCTAGAATAAGTATTTTGTACTCTAGGAACATGTTCATCTTTTGTTTAATTGGAGTCCTGCAGCATGTTGTAGCTAATCATCCTTAACCATTAGTGATAGGGTTGTAATGCACCCCTTTACCATCCATTGACCACTAAGCTAGAAAGAGGGCAGTTACTATGCTGGCCCGATCTCCAAGGTTCTAGTCATGAAGAAGGGTCTAAAATTTTGGATCAATTTCAAACTCTTTGAAACTTAAAATGGACAAAATTGTTGTGTTTATCTCATCGAGACCTTCCAACGATATAAAATTTTCCTTCATATAAATCCCATATCAAAATATATATCCATTTAAAGGTTTGACCTATTAACTTCGACCAAGTAATTTTGGCCTACCACATGGCACCTATGTGGTCCCCACGTGGTGCATATGTGGCTATCCAAGTCATCGCCGACATGGAAGTTGTCAACTCGCTCATGGCGGTCAATACCCATGGGATCCCCATTCCCCAAGCTTAATATATATTTACATATAACAAAATGGCAGGCATGCAGGCCCCTCTTTGCCGCCTTACCCTGAGAATAAAATCCCGGGGATTTTCTTCGTAGTCCCATGTGAAACCGTCAAGGAGTAACCTCTGGGGTTATGTGGAACCCCATATAGCCATGTGGCCATGTCCATCAATTGAGAGCACTCATACAATCACACACGTCCTAACCTCCTTCATGGACCCCTCCTCCTCCTCTTTATGTGATATCATTCAACACTATAATAAATCAAGCGGGGCCCTCAAGGCCACGTCGTCTCAAGGATAAAGTCCTAGGAATTTTTTTTTAGTCTATTTGAAAAAATATTGGGTTCCTTCGATTGAAATCATAAGGGTGACAAAGAGTATCCCATCCACGTAGATACATAATATAGTGCCATGTGGCTTCACACCTGTTGCTGACATGCAACACTGCAATTTGCCTAAACATATTGAAGGTGCTGGCTCCAACCACACAATAACAAGAATTATTCCTCATACCATTGTTAGAATGCCTAAGGTTTACATGGATCATCCACATCATTTATGCGTGCATACACATAAGCATTTCCCCAATGGTTAATATATGAATTGCATGCATCTCTTGGCAGATAACTCCATTCCAATGGGCCCGCGAGAACCACAAACTCCCGGGAGTAAAATCCCAGCGAGATTTGCAACAAGCACCACAATACCTCACTAGGGTAGGAGAGTTGGGGTGAAATCATGGGTTTTATTCACCAGGGTCATCCATTAGTGCAAAATCTATAGGGAAAATAGATGTTTATGAAGCCTCATTACTCTCACCTTTAGTCATGGTAGCTAGCTACATGGGTGCACAAGGCTCAAGGCCTAATTTCCTCAGGGGCTTTGGGTTTTCAACTCCCACGCACTTAACATAATCAAAGCTTTTATATTTTTATATGGAAGATCATTTTCCTAAGGCCTCTATAGCCATGAAATATGTGAATATAGCCCATCTAGCTATACATATTGAGATTTGCATGGCCTCTACCCATCATGTATCTATTGTGATATATATATCTATATATATATATATATATATGACAACAGGGATATCCCTATGAGCATAGCACTCAATAAAATAAGGCTTGGAAACCAAATCTATTAGTTTCATAAAAATCATGATAGATATGTCCATTCATTTACACTTAGGCCAATTGGACTTGCATTTAATATATATTCATATATTTCTTCGTGAATAAGATCCATCCTTCTTGAGCATGCAATTCATAGATTGAGGCCTAACAACTAAAATGCAAACTCTCAAGCTTAGTTTACATATGCATTTACCATATTTATTAGAGAGTTTACAGATGCATTTTACCAAATATTTATTTGTTGCTTTTCATACTCCAGCCATACAGACCAATTTGCATGTTTAGAATGAACATAAGGATAAACCAATTCTTGAGATGATTACTCGGGTCAACCTTTAACTTCCACATAGGAGAAGGGAATCCCTTGTTGATAATAAAGCCATTTATCAACACATTAAACACTTAATGCACTCCATATACAAGAAATAGTTAACTCGGGCATTTAAATCACAAATGCATGAAAAAACTTATAAGAAAAGATACAGATCATTAAAGCATTTCAGTCAATAAACCTCATGCATTAGCATCCTACCACCATGTGTTGAAAAATGTGCAACAAGAAATGTTAAATTTAGAATGTGCTAAAAATAGACCTGCCAAAAGATAGCATGTCTAAAAATAGCAGTTTGGCCAGTGAGGTCATTGGCCACATTGGGTGAGAGGTGAAACTGCTAAAAATAGAAAGTTCTAAAAATAGCATTTCTAGGTCCCTTCCTATTTATAGCAGTCCTAGTCTATCTATAGGAAGTAAAATTAATTTTGGTCTTAACAACAGTTGGAAATATTAATTAATTAATTCAGTTAAATTAATTAGTTAAGAAAATTCGAATTTGAAGTCTTTGTGAGCATGCACATGAGTTGTCCCACTGATTGAGGAATTTATCCTTAATTTCCTCCACTGATTGAGGGAATAAGTATGAGTTCTATAATGAGAGAATCAGTTGACTTAGTTCTAAATAATGAAGTCCAGTTAGATTATTTTAACAAGTTGTTAAAATAATAAAATATAGTTTGTTGATGCTTACATGCATGTGACAACTATTATTTTAGATAACTAAGGATTCACTGATGGATAACCGTTGCATGTCAGTTCTGTCAGAGACCCAGTTGAGATCAGATGTGGGACAATGTACTATCAGTTGGATGAATATTTTTCCTATAAAGGAAGCTCATCCATGCTGAGGATTTATCTCCTTCAAGTTTGTGCAGTTAGATCAAAGGTTAGTGAGTGTGTGAAGAGGCTAATTCACATAGGTGGCAGTGTTGGACCCCAAGGAAACTGCACAATGAAATAGGAGGCTTGGAGGGTAGAGGAGAAGGTTTGTGAGAAGCCTTTGACTGTTTATGAGCAGTAGAGGGATTGTACTGAGAGCTGGATAGCTTCCGAGCTAAGGCTTTGTAATCCAGACTATATTTCCACTTGTATGATAATACAGAGATGGGGTTTTAGGCAGGTGCTTTCCCTGGGTAAATTCTTATGTGTTATGTGTGATTATTCCTTCTTATCAGTTATAAGTGTTCTTATTGATGTGGCTCATGGTTGATTAAGCTTCCACTAAATTGTTTGTAGAAGTAGATCAAGTGTTTTGCTTTAGTACATTGCATTACCAGGTTGATCTACAGGTCGGAAATTTCTACATGGTATCAAAGTTGACTGATTTGTAGAAAAATTCTACAAAAATTCTACACCATGCAACATTCTTAAGAGCTACACATTTAATTCCATAAGAGAAATCGTTAACTTCACAGCTAAAATAATTCATTTACAATAAACAAATGACAAAATTGAAGGGGGGACTTTGATTTTCCACCCAATCTTAGACTCATTACAACCAAAATCACTTGCAGTATTCATCCCCAAGCCAGATCGATGATCTAATGGAAATTTTTTCAATAATTTCAGCAACAGACCATGCTCAACTTGTAACAACCCTCGTGAAATTTCATGTAAGAGAAATTGATAAAGGAAAAATAAGACCATGCTTAAGGAACACTTATTCCAAGTTGAATGTTGGACAAAGATATCCTAGTGGGTATCATTGGAGGTGTGTTTTAGCTAAGTAATATTAGTAAAGGCTAAGGCAAAGGAATTAAAATGCAAAAAAACATTTTGGCACATTTATTTATGAAAATAAAGGAAATTAGGAGAAAAGTAAGGTGAAAGGTCACATGTTGCATGTGAGGAGGAAATTGAAGGAAAATAATAGAAAATAAAGAAAATAGAGGCCTCATTAATAAAAAGGCTTATGAAGATCAGTTGGTAACCTTTTTTCAGTTCAAGTTTGGAGCTCTTTCATTATTCTCTCTCTCTCTCTCACTCTTGGTTACTTAAAGTTTTCTTGGAGCACTCTAGCTTTGGATCAAGTAAGGAAAATCAAGCAAAGGGAAAGGAAGGAAAGCAAGGATCAAGGAAATGAAATCAAGATCAAGGAGCTTAAACAGGAATACTTGTAGGTAACCTTTTTCATCCGTGATTTCTTAGTTGGTTTGGACGTACATGGATTTGCATGTTGGTGTATGGTTCTCTTGCTATAAGTGGCATGGTTTTGTCAGCTTATGACATTCGTTTTCATCCTAGCCTTGCCTTTCTCTGGATGTCATGGTGCTGGGATGTTTATCTCAGTTTTTGAGCTTTGGCTTGTTGGATGGATTTCAGAATCCGAGGTGGAGGTGGTCTCAAGGTTCATTCCCAACGGCCTAGGAATCCCTTGACCAGTTTTGGTAGGATACACATAAAGCCTGAGGGAGAAGTCTCGGTTTAGGGTCTAGCGATCTGGGTTTGGATAGCGGTAAATCCTAAGAGACTAGTCACATTTTAGGGCATAGTGATCTAATATTGGATTACGGTAAATCCTGAGAGACTAGGAGACGAAAAAATCCTCAAGGATAATGATGGATTCTGGATGACATTCCAAGTTCGGTTCGGTTGTGATCGGAGCACCGATTTTAGTGTGATCGCGGTTTGATGAGGATGGCGGTGGTCTAACCTATGGATTCCCTTGGTTGTTTTTGGATTGGTTGTTCTGTGAGATCCCACATTGATGCTTAGAATATGGCACAGGGGTGACTAGCTGAAAGAGAGATTTGATTCAGCCATGTCTATGGTCGGGTGGTACATGCAAGTCCTGAACTTTGTTGGATTTTCCTATGATTAATAAAATCTAAATTCTCTTACTTTGCATTGATTTGAATGTGGATTTAATGGCTACCATATTTCTTATATTTATATGGTTTTATGTTGGTTATACGCATGGTTAAATGATTGGTTGGTGTCATGGTTATTTCATATACTTACTTGTAATTGTTAAATGGATGGATGCAAGACCTAATTGATGATATAATAGTTCAATGGAGAAGGAGGTGATCCTTCTGGTTATGTTTCATAAGTTCATTTAGTCATTTTATGCTTTTCCTTGTATCCTAGACCTGTAGGTTGCATTGATGCTAAGTGTTTGATAGAATATCAATCCCGGTTGGGGATGCTTAGGCCTAGTCCTGAGGTTGATTTTTAATTTATCAGCATTGTTATCATGTCTTTGATGGATTCTAAAGGTTGTAGTAAGTTCTAGGCATAGGCCAGGATTCTAGGCTAGAAAAGTGGCTCAAATCTCAGGGTCGCTAGGGCAGGTCTGCTGAGAAAAGTCCACAGTCATTGGCACATAGGCCTATGAGAGTGATTTTGGGTTGCTGGACGTTGTCATGCCTATAGCATGAGAGCGACCAGGGGTTAAAAGGCTTAAATCATCAGTGGAACTCAGGGAAAGGATGTCTAAGTGGCTGGCATGTCTCCTGAGGGTGTTGTTACTGATGTGGGTGGGTTTGTTTGATATGTTCCATCCGTTCCATTTCCTTAAGGTCACCAGGGAAGTTGAATCCATTGTAGTAGCTTCTCTCATCGCATGTGTTACCCTGGATGGTCGGTTACTTGGGTGCACCTGGGAGGAGGGGGTGTTACATATTGGTATCAGCACATGGTTGCGCTCTCCTTGGGTGAAGTTTCTCGATCATGCATGCATATCAGTTGCATGTGTGTCTATTACACTTGCATTCCATGCGCTTATTGTATTGCATCATGTTGATCATGATTATAGTAAGGTTGTCATGAGGAACTTGATGTGATTTTGTGGGATGCATCATTAGAAGTATATGACTGGTTTCATATGGTTATATGTCGCTTACATGTTGATTATATGTCACTGGAATACATCCTTGTATGTCAAGTGCATTCTCAAATGTTTTGATTACATGTATCAGTCTTGTAGGTTGGTTACAAGAATTGATCACTTATGCTCGACTACATACATTCATATGTATGTGTACTTGAATAAGAATTCCTTATGCATGTTGATAGTTGCATTAATGCATAATTTTCTTAAGAATTCATACACAAAACTGTGCAATCTTCAAAGCACAATCATCAAACTCATAAAAGCACACAGTGCCATAACACTGACTTAGAACAACAGAGTCAGTGAGAAACAAGACTATGTACTGAGTATAATTTCTTGATGCAAAACAACAACACAACTTTAGCATTTAAGTAACCAAGAGCAAGCCCACTAGAATAACATCATGTTCTAAATGCCTACCCAACCATACACACCCATCAATATTTACAACTTAGCCATCTGGGCATTTCTAAACAAACCAAATAGTATGATATCAAGTTCTATGAGGCTTTTTTTTCAACAAAACAATCACCTAGGGATGCTTCCCCACATTTTGTGGATGGCATCCATAATAAACCCATCAGTGTATGTCATCCATAGTAAACCCATTAGTGTATATTGTTACACCTCACCCTCCCAGACCCAACCAAGGATATTTGTCCCCACCACCACCTACCACTGGAACCATTGACCCTCACCAAAGGAATTGAACCTAGGTCTGCAGTGAAAAGCAGGGTACTTAAACTAGCTGAGTACCCTTTGTGGCTCCAAGTTCTACTAAGTTTTGCTAAGAATGTAAGCATGGATTTCTTTGTTTCTATGAGACAAGTTAATATACAATATTCCTAAGGTTCATACACAATGTTGTGTGATCTTCAAGCACAATGAGAAATCTCATTCTGAAGAGCAATGTCATAGCGCAAATTTAAAAGTACAAAGGAAGAGAGGAACAAGATTTTTTTAATGAATAATTGCCTCATATAAAGATATAATTTCATAACATATTCAGGTGAAACAGTTTCACTATTTTCACATTCAAGCGAGCATGAACAAGCCCACTAGGTTGGCATAAAGTTCTAAATGCTACAGAGCCATACATGTGTATCCATCTCTACAACTTGGAAATTCTATGGACCGAACTGTGGATGATCCTCTTTTGCATCCTGCGAGCTGCGCAGTCGTGCCAGGATTATGTAGTTTCACGGGCTCATATAGCATATGCAAGGTCTGGACTAATGCCTGTGAGTGCTTCTGGACTAATGCCTGCCCCCTCTTTGAGTGCTTCTGGAATCACTAAATTGATCTGTGACCTAAGGGGGATGTCTCAACTTGTAGTTTGTCTTTCAGTTGCTCTGTAGCCATAGTCGTATGTGCCATATTGTCCAAGTTATATTAGCAGCGGTGCATTCAAAACTAAACTAAAGAAGGCCTCCTAGAGAAATTTTGGGTCCATAAGTTTATTTAGACCTTGCTCTGACTCGTAAGTGTGACTAAGTCTCCTGTTAGTGCTATTTTCGTGCCTATGCGGCTTATTACTCCCTCCCGCTCTAGTTTCCAACTGCATTAGTCTTCCCATCTCTTAGTAGTAGCTGTAGTCTTAAGCCCCTCCCTATTACGACTCTTTCTTCTTCGGATAACTGTCAACTATTATTTGAGCAAGAGAATTAGGTGCTTCAGAGAAATACAAAGAAGTTAGTGAAAAAGAAGAAATATCTCTATTCCTCTCTCCTCGGTCAAGACCAAAAGAAAGGCAGGCAAATCTGTGCTAAGAAGGATAAAAAGAAAGACCCAACTTCAAAGAGATCTCCTACTCAATATGTTATTGGGTTTGAAACCAAAAAAATAATAGGCTATGGATCTCGATCTAGACGAGAGGGTGGCTCTCGAACCTCTCCCTTTTACGTTGTTGTTGTCTAGACGAGAGGGTGGCTCTCGAACCTCTCCCTTTTACGCTGTTGTTGTTGCCCAGAGTGGTCTTCACATTTAGGTTTCATGCACGAGTTTTCCTCCCTATAATATCTACTCGGTAATGGACCAATTTCAGAGTACAAATTCAGCAAGAAACAAGATTATCTAATGAATAAATGCTTGATGGAAAGATATAATTTCTTAACATATTCAGGCAAAACAGTTTCGTTGTTTTCACATTCAAGTAAACATGGACAAGCACACTAGAATGCAACTCTTAATGGGATTGGTCATACACAGCCTGACTCTAATCTTCTCAACTCGGCAATGGCAGACTTTCTTATCAATCAAGCATTTGGTTCTACTAAACCGCTAGAACAAGGAATGCATAGCAATGTCAATGCCTGTCCTTTTTTCCCCTAGAATTCCTATAACCCATTGAATGAGTATATCTTTAATAAGCGTGAAAGCTGAACATCCACTATGTCGAGTGATGGTAGACTGCTATTTTCTGTTTCACTTGCCATAATTCGTAGTTATGCCTACAAATCTGTAATAGATTCCAGTTGTTGGGCTGCTCTTTTCATTATGAGAAGATGTAGAGCACGCTACCTGACATGTAACTTTTCTGGCAGGCTCGCCAGTCAAAGCTTTACATTGGATCATCGCTGGCCAGTCTAAACAGGCACCTAGATTGTAATAGTTTTATTCAGAATTGAATCGTTTTGCTTGTTTATTTTTATTGTTTGAGAGGGAGGGTTTAATAATAGTTTTATTCAGAATTGAATCGTTTTGCTTGTTTATTTTTATTGTTTGAGAGGGAGGGTTTAACAGTTACAATTGATAGGGCAGACAGGCCCTAGTTTTCAATTTTGTTACATTTTTGAACTCAGATTTTTTGGACAGCTACATTGTATATATCTTTGCATGATTTTCACAGACTCTTATTGCACTCGCCATGTGTGGTGAACATCATTGTAATTATTTCATTTATAGTATATATCAGACTACCCTGCGTGGTATGTAGACCAACAACTAGCTCTTTTTTGAGACATGAAGATGTAAATATTCTCTCACAGACATGGCTGCAAGCCATAACTACATATGCTGCTCAACATCTACTATATGTAATTTTTCAAATATAAATGGAAGATTACAATTTTTCCTGGAAAAAAAACAGTTACAATTCATCTAATTTAATTTTCCCTGGACATTTAACAATGATCTAGATGCACTTAACAATGATCTAGGTCTAGCTGCAACTAAGAAGCATTTAATTTACATAAACATCATATTATCTTTTTACAGATTGCTTATAAACCCATAACAATTGTTGAACGATTTGAAGTGGGTTGTCCGATTTAGAGTATTTGACTTTGATTATATATGAATGGAGGATTTTTTTCATTGATAATATTATTAGTCCCTACCATCCCTGCCATCTGGCAATGGCCAGGCACTGTAGTAATCGGAAACCACGATGTTAACATTAGTTGACCTGTTTGTGACCTGCTTCTTAGTGCTGGTTGAGGGAGTATACCGAGAATTTTTTGGTACATAGTAATTTACTGTGTTATTTGGCCTCTTCCTAAGGCGAGAGGCAAAAACATAGGTTATATTTATTTTTTCCCAATCAGTGTTAGAGAAAATCAGTGATAGAGCAGTTTCATCCCGTTAATTCCAGCATTAGTTAACAAACATTAAATGCTATTTCCATAATAGTTGGTTCGTATTATGCTTTGAAAAACATTGTCTATGGCCAATAGACATGGCACAATTTCGTCAGTACACATGGCATACCACATGGCTGGCACACCACATGGCTTTGTGCATGCGTGGACTGGTGTGGTGGCTATAGCTTTCTACATGTCCGTAGGCTGAATGCTCTATCTTGTACAAGCTTGCGATCTAGATGCCATGATTTGCATTAACAAGATTTGAAGGACAATTTACTAGAACAACAATACAACTCAAAGGAGGAACCAGAGGAACTAGACAAATTGTTGCAGGAAGAGCCAGCGGAACCAAAAAAAACCAAAAAATTGGCCATGTGCATGTGAACCTGCAGACAGTTCTTTAAGCATGGCAGACGCAAGATAGAATTTAGGTTCTTTCTCTTCCAACCCTGCAAAATTACTATTTCCATTCTTAAATCCCCAAAATTGCTATTTCCATTCCCAAGCAAGTAGAGCAGTTGCTGCAGGCATAGCTATGCCTTCAACCGATATGCAAGGTACTCAGAGAAAACACCATCTGCAATAATAAAAACACCATTTGCAATAATAAACCAGCGGAGCACTTTATTTTGTGAACTAATAATTGACATCTTGACAGCAAGCTTGACTCAAACCCACCTGTTTATTTTCATTGCTACAGTGCAAGACTAGCATTTCAAGTAAATCTCCTTGCTTGCTTGTGGAGAATTTTAAATACATACAAACCATTAGAAAACAGAATATAAAGGACTAGCTTATCTTTACTCTATTCTTGTTGATGTTTGCGCAGGGTTACTCTGTGCTAAACTAACAATTTATGAGGATGAGGATAATTCAACATTTTTGTTATACTAGTAGTCTGTGCACAAAATTAATTTAATTAGATGACTATTCCTACCAAACAACAGACGAAGTCTGTAAATATTCAGATAAAATAAAACAATATGACAACTTTTTGAACACAATGAAAATTCTGAAGTTAAACAATACCATTTCCCATGCCCTCGCAACCATTTAGCATCCATGAACAAAAACACCAACTCTGGCTTTAGTAACATAACAACCGTGATTTCTCATGGTCCATGCCAAGATACATAGTCTCCAACATATGCAAATCGCAATATCTTAAAGACTCTTAATTTATGAAATTAGATCCTCAAATGCAAAAAGATAAGATACAAATTTCTCCAAAACTTCAGTTTGAAGATAACTATTATGCAAAATACAGGAAATAGATATTTCATCCAAAATGTCAGACTGAAGATATTATTAAAATATTCTGGAACGGAAGCTCAAATCCCTGTTAGAATATCTTACAAAAATTAGTGGTAGCATTTCAGTGTGCTATCAAAGCAAACACAGAAAGAATTGAATGAAAAAGTAAAATATAGGAGGTTACCTGCAACATCTGCACATCTCTTGGCCTCTGAATCATACTTCCTGGAACATGCATGGTTCCAGAAGGAGCTGGACTACTGACAGGCAACCCAAGACCATTAGAACAAAGCATGTTACTCATTCCTGAAGAAAACATCCCAGGAATTCCTGCTAATCCTAATCCTGGAAATCCTGGCCTTGGCAATGCCATTCCTGCGCCAAGTCCACACATCATTCCAGTGCCATTTCCTGCGGTTGGCACTGCACAAAGTTCTATCTTCAGATTCATAATACCTTGCAGAATCCTACTTCCCTGCAAAGGAACCTACCAAAATGAGCCAAAGAAACAAGAAGAGAGAGCAAGACCAGCATACTCAATCAAGAAATGATGCACTGTGACACAACAAAGACACCTCAATGGAGAAACTTGTTACCTTTTCGAATTCGGTTTTGTCGGCCCTTGACTTATATGTTAGCCATGCAGAGTATGCAACCTTTGATGAAACAAGAGTAGTGACGTTGTATATGAATCAATGTCTTGTGTACTCTGAAATGCCCTGCTACCTTGGAGCTATGGGCGTCTTGTAGCATTGCTAATTTTCTCTCTTAGGTCTACCATTTGATTGATGTGACCGTCATGCTACAATTGATCTAGGATATGTACACAAGCACTTGAAACTTCCAGCAGCATATGCTAATCTGTTCCACCAGCATATATTAATCTGAACAAAACTGGTAAGGTGCCAAGCAGTTCTCATTTCGGCATTGAACAAAACTGGTAAGGTGCAAGCAGTTCTCAAAGCATTGCTAATTCTCTCTCTTAGGTCTACCATTTGATTGACATGACCGTCATGCTACAACTGATGTAGGATATGTACACAAGCACTTGAAACTTCCAGCATCATATGCTAATCTGTTCCAGCAGCATATATTAATCTGAACAAAACTGGTAAGGTGCCAAGCAGTTCTCATTTCGGCATTGAACAAAACTAGTAATTTGCAAGCAGTTCTTAAAACTGTTAAGGTGCCAAGCAGTTCTCAAAACGACATTTTTCTAGGATTGCACATAACTGTGGATGGCAGAGCTCAACTACTTCAGAACCGTAGCTTCTCTTTTGGACGGGCAGATAATCATGAAGCAAATACGCTTCCAGCTTTGGAAATTGAGATTTAAAATGGTGTTAGAGAAGCAAGTGGGTTGCATGCAAAAAAACTTTAGCGTGTCAATATCTCATTTTATTTATTATTAACACTATTTTTTTTATTAAAATATATAATTTTTATTTCAATTATTAAAATGAGAAATGTGACATTCGATGAGCATGATGACACCATGCAACTCTAGGAAGTTCCAACAGATGTGAGAGCCGGTGTGCATGGATGACACGTGCAGCTGTAGGCAGTTCCAAGGGATGTTTCTTCTTGTATTTTTTTTTATGGATGTGGCTTGTGTCTTGATTTTCCTGATCCCTTCCTCATTCTTCCGTATCTGTGTGCTGATCACAACTAGATTATGCTTCTCTGTGTGGCTGGAATTTACATCAAGATTGATGCTGGATAATCAGTTTTCTTCCTACTTCCATAACAATGTTTCTTTACCCTCTTTGATTTGCAGAAGGTTAGTTCTTTATACTCCATTTTTGTTATTTATGCCTAATTACATAGCTAAAATTTGTTGTTATTTATGCCTAATTACATAGCTAAACTTTGTTGAATCTTCTTCCCAGACTCTAGAATTTCAACATTGAGCATCTTCAGTAGGTTCCTGTTTGTTATTCCAAGGCGAAGGTTCTATTTTCTAATTTGGTTTCTTTGTAGAGGATGGGCAACACATTTCAACTTTGTTAAATTCTCTCTTTTGGGAAAGTGCCCGTAATTCTATTGAAACTATGATTATTAATATTGGTATGTATATATATCAGTTGGGTTTCTCTAGTGTTTCTGATTTTTGTTTTGGGTTGTATGCAGACATCTAAAGACTCCACAAACTTGACTTTGTATTGTGAGTACAAGTGGATAAAGAATGGAAACTGCTAATTACCTTTATGGTTTTTCTATTTCATTTGATCATGAGGAATTTTCAAAGTTTGATTGACGATGAATTATTTTGAACTCTTTAGGGTAAATTACCTCCTCCACTGTTTCTGTTTCGGTCCCCATTTGCTGCTTGCCCTCAGTGAGATGAGAGCACATGGTGGTATCACTGAGAACAAAGGATTTCTTTTTGTTTTTGAGGGTGTTTCCTACGAATTCTGGTTTTCTGGCTCACCATCCAAAACTAATGTGCTTGTGGACAGAGACAATTGCATAATCGGGTTCGACTCTCGCTGCTAAAAATCAAATTCCTTATTTATTATCAGGTATATATATGTCTAAAAGGAAGTCCAGTGGGAAATTCACAGAGCTCAAGAATGGTGTGCAGTAACAAGATTTTTTCCACATTGATGACCTCTTGGACTTCTCCAATGAAGAGATAGCTGGACCCATTGGAGACGATGACAATAATTGGGCAACCTACACTACTACCACTGTAGTAGTAGCAGATTCCTCTACCATAACCTTGGCGGAGACTGTCAGCTACAATTCCTCTCTAGACGAAAAGAGCTTCAGAGCGTACAATGTTTTGGAAACTGATGCAAACAATAATGGTCATCTCTGTGTTCTGGTAAGTACGAATTACTAACTTCATTTATGCATATGGTATTCAGTTTAACTCCAGGTAATGCATGATGTTAACCTTGCCATTTGCTTTTCCTCTCAAAACTCTTCTTCAAGAATTTGGACTGGGTTTATTCTGTTTAAAGTGTATTTCAATCCAACCCTTTTCTTGAGGAATCTGGAATGGGTTTTAACTTTCTTCTGTTTAATGTGCATTTCAAATTTTCAGTAGAATCCTCTTCTTCAAAAATTTGGAATGGATTTTTTTCTCTTTAAGGTTTATTCCAACTTGTCAATTCAGTTCTCTTTTTCTTTGGATCCACACATATTGATGCCCATGTCGGTGGTGTGAACGATATTGCTTTTGCTCACCCTAATAATAAGCAGCTCTGTGTTATCACTTGTGGAGATGATAAAGCTATTAAGGTATAAGTTCCAATCCTTTATGCTATACCAAACTAGTGATGCCAATAACAATTTATTATTGAAAGGTCACCATATATATATTTTCAAATGTGATAGATTGGTCTCAGGAGTGTTCAATGACTTGAGCAGTTATGGATGCTATAATTGGCACCAAGCAGTACACATTCGAAGGCCATGAAGCTCCTGTATTTTGTTGGGGGCTATTCTATGCATGTAATTGTATTGTGCACTTTATCTTGTATTTTTCAGTGGTTAATGGCAGTTCATTTTCTCTACGGCTATTGATGGAAAGATCAAAGCTTGGCTTTATGATCTACTGGGATCTAGAGTAAATTATGATGCCCCTAGGCATTGGTGTACTACAATGACTTACAGTGCGGATGGAACACAGTATGATTAAGTTTTCTAAACTCTTATGCTTTTCATGATGAATATTTAGCTATGTCATTTCAAGAGCGATAAGGATGCTTCTTTAATTCATTGAATTACATGCGGGATTAGGCTCTTCTCATGTGGAACAAGCAAAGAAGGTGATTCGTACTTGGTTGAGTGGAATGAAAGTGAGGGAGCAATCAAGCAAACATATTCTGGATTCTGCAAACGGTCCTTAGGAGTTGTGTAGTTTGATACAACGAGAAACAGGTTTTTGGCAACTGGTGATGAATTTCAAATTAAGTTTTGGGACATGGATAATACCAATATTTTGACAACTAGTGATGTCGAGGGTTGCTTGTTTACCTGTAAGAAGATATTTTTTATTTTGGTTATGATCAAATATAAAATCTGAAACTCTGATTGTTATTTATTTTAGATTAGATATATGCCCATCTTGTTTCTTGTCCAATTTTGCAGGAAATCCCTCGCCTCCGTTTCAATAAGGAAGGGTCCTTGCTTGCTGTGACTACAAATGATAATGGAATCAAGATTTTAGCAAATGTCGATGGAGTTCGCCTGCTTTGTGTGCTTGAGAATAGAGTGTTTGAGGGGACAAGGATACCACCTGAGGTGGTGTCAACAAAGGTATTATGTTGCCCCCACTTCAAATTGAATACATGTGTACCCAAACTTCTGCATCTCACTACTATTGTCCTTTTTGTAGGCTCCAACAACAAATGCCACGGCTGCTCCACTTCCTGGTCCCATAGAACGGTCAAAAAGGGTTCCTCCTGCTATATCAATTTCTACTATCGTGAAAGTCATTCCACTTGAAGAATTGGATATTTGGCAATTGACCAAACTAATCTATAGGAAAATTGGGCTTTTAATTATTACATCAGATTCTCCTTTCCAATTTGTTGGAATCACCCTGCTTTACAAGTTGGGGTTTATATTAGCATTCTTGAATAAAATAAATTAACCATCAACCAATACCGTGTATACAGAATAATCTTGATAGTAGCTGGACAACAGATGTGAAACCTAGGCTTCTGGATGAGGCTGCAGATAAGAGAAAGAACTTGAAGTTAGCAGAGATCACTGATATCACCCAGTGTAGGTCTAGGGTTTATATTAGCATTCTTGAATAAAATAAATTAGCCATCAACCAATACCGTGTATACAGAATAATCTTGACAGTAGCCGGACAACAGATGTGAAACCTAGGCTTCTAGATGAGGCTGCAGATAAGAGCAAGAACTTGAAGTTAGCAGAGATCACTGATATCACCCAGTGTAGGTCTCTCTAGAGTATCTATCTCAAACACAAGCTTGCTCTCTCACTGGGCATTAAACTGCTCGCTCCGAGTCCATAACTACCCCACTCAATGCAGGGACTTGCTGCCTCGTAGCTTCCTTGTTGTTTATGAAATTATGTAATTTTGAAGTATTTTCCTGTTTTTCCGAACACCTCCAAACAAATTAATAAATATATTAAAAAAATTTATTATTATTATTTTGTTTATTAAGGAAAAAAGAATGATTTGTTCACAATGGGATGGGATGTTTATCATTAGGATTATGGAAAGCTTGGTTTAGCTTGATATTCTTTTGATAGTTTTAATTTCCTAAAGTGGTTTCTATCCTCCACCCCTCATAATGGGATGCTTATAATCAAGGTAGTTTTAATTTCCCAAAATGGTTTCCATCTTTAACCCTTCAAAATGGGAGGTTTATCACCAAGATAGTTTTAATTTCTCAAAATAACTTCCATCCTCAACCTCTCACAATCCTAACAATGAGATACTTATCACCAACTGTTTCTATCCTCAACCCCTCACAATGAGATACTTGTCATCAAAACTATGTGAAGATGAATCCCTTAGAATAATTTTATTTCCCAAAATGACTTCCATCCCTTCCATAAAATTTGAACTGAAAGACTAAACCCCATTTAAACAACTACTTTACGCATCATAGTCCTCCAGATCTTTTCAATATTGTTGATTAGTTAATTTCCATAAAAACAAAAAGAAAAAACTTTTCAAGAAATAACAGACCTAGGTTAATAATACATTTTCAAGAAATAACAGAACTAGGTTAATAATGCATCTTGAATGAGTAAAAATATTGGAACAATTGACAGTACCTCCGTCATATTATTTGCGATGATACTTCGATACTCTTCTGGGAATGAGCTACCAGTAATAGGGGATTCGATTTTGAATGAATAAAAAATGGAAATAGCTGCAAGGTCACAAGGAATGTAATAGAAGATAGCACAGGAATTATTTCAGTTTCTTGATAATGTTGACTATACAATCGTCATAGTTGTCTTGCTGTTTGACTGATTCTTTTACAGTTTCTTGCTAATGTTGACCCTACAATCGTCACAGTTGTCTTACAGTTTGACTGATTTCTTTTGAATGGCCAACACTATCCAACCATACACACCCAAGTCTGATCTCTGCAGCGTCACCATAGGAACAACGGGAGTGCATTTTTTATTAGAATCTTCACCTACAGAAATTATACTCCGTTGTCTATTTATAGGTTAATGCTCGAGACAGATAGCATGGAGGTTATTAAAGTTATCATGTTTCGCACTGGAAACAAACTATACTATGCAATCACCGTTAATGTAACTATCTGTATATCACCACTTTTTTTCTTCATTTGCTTCTTTCTACCATTATATGCGTACACCTGCACTTCATCTCAGCAGTCATTTTTTTAATGCTTTGACAGACCTCCATCAAGTCCAAACTCTACAGGCTAGCTTCTACGATAACCAAATCCATAATATCGAAGAAGCCTCCAAAAGAGGTTTAAATAGCAGCCGAATATCCGGTAAATCTTGGCAGCTTACATGCAATATCTTATTTCATTTGCAACTTTCCCCTTAAAATTAAATATTAGGAAACAGAAACACTATAGTTCTATGAAAGTGTCAGTTCCGCTGCTAACATTAATTCCTTTACCAAAAGTATACTTCTACACACAGTACTACAAAAGATTAATTGAATCTTTTGTATTTCAAATTTCAAAGATTTATATTTCAAATTTCCTCGAATCTTAAAATAAGATATCAGTTGATATTTTTTAAAATTTTATTAGGAAAAATTATTATAAATGTAATATAAATTTTATATAATAACACTAATTTCATTATTTTTATATAATATTATGTGTTAAGTCAATTTCATTACCTATATTGTACTTTTATTTATTTATTTTGATTTAAATGACTATAAATAAATTTAAAAAAAAATTAGATTCCATATTTTTTTATTTTTTGTTGACTAGTGGAATCGGCAACAGAGTGGTATCGTACTCAAGTTACACGGTGTAAGGTCCTCGGACGCACACACGGTTGGGCCCCTGGCAAGCCGGGCGCGGGCGCGGGCGAGTTAGGCCGCACGATGGGAGCACGGGCGAGTTGGGCCGCACGACGGGCGCGTGGGCGAGTTGAGCTGCACGACGGGCGAGCGCGGGCGCGTGGGCGAGTTGAGCTGCACGATGGGCGAGCGCGGGCGAGTTGGGCTGCACGCGCGCGCGGGCGCGGGCGAGTTGGACTACACGCGCGCGGGCACGGGCGCGTGGCGAGTCAGAACACACGAGAATGCGACGATAGGCCGAGTTCAATGCGACGAAACCTGCGACATAATTACGACACTTGGAAAATCTACGATGGAACGATGGAGCGTTTATACAACCGGTTGAAGGTTGGAACGACACTTGGAGGCCGACTTGTATTGTGGGCAAGCCGACTTATAACAAAGGCGTTCAAGCTCATGAAAGGGTGTGTAAACATAGTTTTGGTGGTCGGTCGGGTGAGCCACCACCCCACCTTTGAACGCATATATATTGATGCGTTTGGAGATCATTTTCACCAACGATTTCAATCAAGGATCTTCGCATAAAGGTGCAGATCAGAAGTGCGCATTAGGGGACAAGAATAAGCACACAACTCATGCACTTAAGGCTGGTCTAGTGCACGGTTTGGGTATGCACTTGGTAAGAGACGAAGGTTGGGCAAGGTGTGCCCGTAACTTGATTGAAGTGTTGTTTGTGTTGAGACTTGACGGGGTGTATTGGTGGCTCGAGTGAGCACCCTCCCACCATGCAAGGTGTGCACAAAGGTGTGTAAAGGCAGTTTTGCCATGATTGTAAATTGGCTAAGTATAGACTTGGATTTTGCCAAGGATACTTGTAAAAGCTTGTATTGTTGAAAGATTGATTAATACATATATTTTAGGCAGACTCATCGTTCAGGGAGTTGCCCCTCCCTTTATACTGTGCAATTGTGTTCTTGTTATAATTGTTGTTGATAATGAATCAGTGTGGGTGTTCATTGGTATAATGAATCAGTGTGGGTGTTCATTGGTATAAGTAAGAGAAAGTGAATTAGGCGTAGTCAATGAACATTAGTATTGGTGAAAAGAAAGTGTTCGGTGGTGCCGCACCTCGCTAAGAGCGGTTGAAAGACTACCGCCGGCTTGGGGGCGTGACAGGTGGTATCAAAGCAAGGTTGCTCGTGACGAAGTGACCGTGGAAAGGGTACTTGCAGGTGAAGGAAGCTGATTTCACATACAAGTGGAACAAGAGCTGGTTCATGGTTGCAGGGTACTTGGTGAATATGGAGAAGGCTGAAAAGGCAGAGATGGTGGATGAACCTATGGAAGGTGAGTCTAGCCATGATGCAGTTGAAGTCTTCCGGTACAAAGTGTTGGAACAGATGGGTCGATGGAGTTCTAATTGGGTTTCGATGAAGGCTGAGAACTTGAAGATTCGGGAAAGCTGTTCGGAACTAAGGAGGGAACTTGAGGAACTCAAGAGCCAATGCGGAAGTACAACAGATGTTGAACTCAAGGAACTTGATGAGGAGATCCAATAGAGTGGCCTTGGTCTTCAAGAGCTCTTTGATGAAAGAGCCCGGTTGAGGAAGGAAAGTGCCAGGGTGGAAGCCGAAATCAAGCAAGTTGAGGAAGAGATAAAGAAGAAGCTTCTTGGAAAGAAGATTGTTGTGATTGAGTAGGAAGAGCTCGACTACATTGACAGGTTGGGAACTCACTACCGAGACAATCCATAGGACATTCAAAAGTTTAGTTCTATGAACTTAGTCAGTGGACACTTGGTTAGTGCCCTTAAGCAGAATGCGATGAAGGATAAGCTTGAAGGAAGTCAAGATGAACCAGGATCGAGTTGCTTAGAAGAGCCAAGCAAGGAGGTAAAGTACCTTAAAAGGAATGTCAAGATGGAAAATGAGCCAATTGACACTTCTAAGGCCGAATTCTTGAAGAAGGTTGCTGATGTGAGACACAAGATAAAGTCGACAGAAGGAGGTGATTCCTTGAAGCTGAGTTTTGTGCAGGTGACCGTGAAGGGAAAGATATTTGCAGCTTTGGTGGATACAGGGGCTACTCATAGCTTCTTAAGCAGGAAGGCAGCAAAGTATTTTGGGAAGAAAGCAAAGATGGAGAGGGAATGGAGTGCTTTCAAAGCAGTCAACTCTACCATGAAAGTTGTTGATGGTGTGATGGAGAACACTCAGGTGAGAGTGGGATCGTGGTTTGGAAAGTTGGACTTGAGGATTGTGGACATGGATGATCATTCTATGGTGCTGGGGCAAGATTTTATGAGGCTTGCACAAGCCATACCAATGGTGGACCGGGACATTCTCTTGATCACAGCTGAAGGAAGAACCATGATGGTACCGATGAATAGGAGGAGTTGCTTGGGGTATAGGCCAAGGATGACTTCTATGACTTTGTATCCCAAAGATCCAAATGTGAAGCATGAGGATGTGGAGCAAAGAGGACTTGGGAGTGTGACTCAAACAACGAAGGAAAGGAAGCTGGTTGACTTCGTTGCAAGAGCTGGGAAGAATGAAGGAAGTGAGAAGGCAATCTCACGAACATGGAGACACTTGATAGGAGCATCTTCTACTGATGATCTTCACAATGGAGTTGCAAATGAAGGGAGTCTGAGTACTACTTCAGAGGCAGTGGTTGATGAGGATTATGGAGGTAGAGATCCTGCTGGGATAGTGGACTTTTGCAGGTATGCTATGGGCATATATGACTTTCAGTTGACGAAGGACAAGCTAGGTGAGCTTGGGTGTACATGTGAGGAGATTGAGGCTGTGCACAGATACTTGAGGACACAACATCAATCTGATACATGGGTGGATGAGAGTCAGGGAGGAAACTTCTTGGCCCTCCTTTCTCTATAAACAACCTTGGAGAAGGGTTGGTGTGGAGGCCTTGATAGGGAGGAACCAAATCAACTTACAAGGGGCCTTTAGAGAAGGCCTCTTTATGACAGATTGCAGACTTGGATGCAGATGGCCAGATGTTGGGATGGAGTCTACATGGGTTGGACATCATGGACAACTAGAGTCATGGACATCAGGTTGGAGATATGGAGCATGACAGTTATGCAGGGACATTATGCAAGAGCATGTGTAGAGGTGTCATTCATGGACATTCTATGGGGAGTGCTGAAGCAAAGGATGTTGTGCAGATGCTGTTATGACATGGAGATGTATGAGCTAGTGGAGAGGTTGTACACTCTTGTGCAACAAGACCATGGCTTGAACATGTTGCAGATGAGATGGAGTTCCATGGACTTGAGCATGGGATTGAGAGAAGATTCTTGATGAGTCCGAGATGTAGCAGAAGTCAGGGAAAGACTTGTGGTGGCATAAGGATGTGCATTCTTGTGATTTGGGCATATGGTTGGACTGATCACCCGACTAGTTCGAGTCATGAGGGGTACCAATGTACAGAGAGATGCGACTATCAGTTTTACACTTGGCAGGAACATATAGAGAGATGTTGTTGTTGAGTCAACATGTTGGCACATGTGTGCTAGCACCTGATGGGAGACTACATGGAGAAAGGACACATGATGAACTTGGTGACAGTTGGTTGATGAGGCGAGACATGATGGAGATGTAGTTCTACATATGTTGCAGGGATGTTTGCCGTATGTGGAGGAGTTGACATCATGGGTATTGATGATCTTGGTGGATGGATACCAGGATGGTATGTTGTCAAGGACGACAACGATTTCAGGTGGAGGAGGATGTAAGGTCCTTGGGCGCACACACGGTTGGGCACCGGGCAAGCCAGGCGCGGGCGCGGGCGAGTTGGGCCACACGACGGGCGCGTGGGCAAGTTGGGCCGCACGACGGGCGTGCGAGCGAGTTGGGCCACACGACGGGTGTGCGAGCGAGTTGGGCTGCATGACGAGCGCGTGGGCGAGTTGAGCCGCACGACGGGCGAGCACAGGCGCGTGGGCGAGTTGAGCTGCACGACGGGCGAGTTGGGCTGCACATGGGTGCGCGGGCGAGTTGGGCTACACGCGGGCGCGAGCACCGGCGCGTGGCGAGTCAAAACACACGAGAATGCGACGATAGGCCGAGTTCAATGTGACGAAACCTACGACATAATTACGACACTTGGAAAATCTACGTGGAACGATGGAGCGTTTATACAACCGGTTGAAGGTTGGAACGACAGTTGGAGGTCGACTTGTATTGTGGGCAAGCTGACTTATAACAAAGGCGTTCAAGCTCATGAAAGGGTGTGTAAACATAGTTTTGGTGGTCGACCGGGTGAGCCACCACCCCACCTTTGAACACATATATATCGATGCGTTTGGAGATCATTTTCACCAACGATTTCGATCAAGGATCTTCGCATAAAGGTGCAGATCAGAAGTGCGCATTAGGGGACAAGAATAAGCGCACAACTCATGCGCTTAAGGCTGGTCTAGTGCACGGTTTGGGTACGCACTTGGTAAGGGACGAAGGTTGGGCAAGGTGTGCCCGTAACTTGGTTGAAGTGTTGTTTGTGTTGAGACTTGACGGGGGTGTCTTGGTGGCTCGGGTGAGCACCCTCCCACCGTGCAAGGTGTGCACAAAGGTGTGTAAAAAGCAGTTTTGCCATGATTGTAAATTGGCTAAGTATAGACTTGGATTTTGCCAAGGATACTTGTAAAAAGCTTGTATTGTTGAAAGATTGATTAATACATATATTTTGGGCAAACTCATTGTTCAAGGAGTTTCCCCTCCCTTTATAATGTGCAATTGTGTTCTTGTTATAATTGTTGTTGATAATGAATAAGTATGGGTGTTCATTGGTATAAAGGCTAACATAATAATATTTGGTTGCGAAACACAAACTCAGTAAGAGAAAGTGAATTAGGCATAATCCATGAACATTAGTATTGGTGAAAAGAAAGTGTTCGGTGGTGCCGCACCTCGCTAAGAGTGGTTGAAAGACTAGTGCCGGCTTGGGGGCGTGACACACGAGGTCGAATCCCACCAGGGGCCACTATAACCTCTAGGAGGAATTGCCCAGCCGTAAGAACGACCCTCGTTTAAGACGAGACTCGAATTCGTGACTTGCACAGCGGCACGGAATTTATCTTAAATCCTGCCGGAATTTATTGAAATCACAAGCTTGATGGGTAAATCCACTACAAAAATTATAATCTTGATGAGTAAATGTTTAGTGAGATTTTTGGGAAATTTTCAGGTGAGTTTTTCTGGTCTAATTTCTCTAAAATCCTAGAGGAATTTATTGCAATCAAAAGCTTGATAGGTAACTCTAGGTAAAAAATCACAATCTTGATGGGTAACCCCTAGACAATTGAAGTGCCTTAAAGGTTTTTCACGGTGCTGAATCTATATATACAGTGAAAAAACTAGTGTAAATAACACAAATCAAGATTTCACCTTAACTTTTTCTGCTAGAAAATCCAAAAAATAATACTAAAGACAACTCCATTATTTTTATAATTTTTTTTAGTTATAATAAATGTTAAATTTAGATGGTGATATATGCCACCAATAATTAATTTCTTTTTATCAAACACATGAGCAATTAAGATAATATATTGTTTCTTAATTATAATTAGATAATATGTTGTTTATTAGTTATAATAGGATATTCATCTTTGTTTTTTCAGTTTTGATAGGATATTCATCACCAATACTACCATATTCTCTTTATCCATTTCATCCAATTATCTATGAAATATGCTAATGTATTGTTTCTTTGTTATAATAAGATATTCATACTTTTTCAGTTTTGATAAGATATTCATCACCCACACTACCATATTCTCTTTATCCATTTCATCCCATTATCTATTGGATATGGATGTTGTGATATTGAGAAACGAACAGTGCATTATCTATTTTCTTTATCCAAATATCTATTGGATATGGATTGTGTGATATCGAGAGACAAAGAAAGAGTTAATTATTTTTTAATAGAAATTTTTGAATATGAAATTTGTTGCCTGAGTAGATAATTTTCAATAAAAGTTTCTGGTTAATTTCTTGATTCACTTATATTTATGTTCATATATGTAACTTTTATAATAAAAATGTCTCCCTCCGCAGGCACCTCTTCACAGTATAACGCAGGAAGGGCCTGTGGAGATACGGTGTAAATTTTGGAGCGCATGCAGCGTTAAAGCACTAACGCGGATCTTCTTATCGTGGGCAGCGATAGCACGCGGCCGAACTACCTCACAAGGAAAGGAATTTTTAAAGGGAGCGAAGTCGAACTTTAAAAGGGTTTCGATTAACGTTTAAGACAGTATATATGAGTGCTTTCAAAACCATGCCATGATATTAATAGACAAACAACCATGGAACGATTAAAACTTTAATGGGTGTTTAAGTCATGATTTTTCCGGTTTAATCACATCTCCCGAAGACCATATTTATCAAGATCCGCAAGCTGCGGTAGTCCCTGCCGGGCTTAAAATCAAATAATAAATTAATTACAGCGTTGGAATTGATGAAAAGAGACATGGTAGCACTAGTAGGGCTATAATCATTTATACTTGCTTGAGTTATTAAGAATAAGCAAATGACCTCCAAATATCAGTAGTGTGATTTGCAGCCAAAGAAAATTTTCAAAGCTCACTAAAATTTTGTCAAGAAAAATTAAGGCAATTTCTAGAAACTATATTAAGGACAACGCATAATTCCTGCATCAATGAGCATCAGTACTAACCCTGTTCCTACAGCCAGTATCAGAAACCACTTGTTGACATAGATTCAGTTCTTTGGACAGTTAGCCAGACATAACTGCCCTCTAGTAAGTTTGCTGCTTGAACATATCCTTTAGAAGTTCGATTAACCATGTCAGCAAACTTGTCAAGCAATGCCCCACCTTCCAAAGGAACACCTTACCTCCCATGCATTCTCATTCTTAGTTTATAATTAGTATGATTGGAAGTGAGGCCATCTGCTACACTCGGGTCTCCCTCGCTTGAAGCATCAAACTTGTTGCTTTCACATTGTTTGTCGGCACACCCTTCCACACATAAAGATTCAGGAAAGATTGCTGCTGCAAAGCCCTAAAAAGCTTTCTTGGTGAAGTAAAAAGATTGAAACCCTCAATTTTCAATGGGGATGTCGACATCTGAAAATATGCGCATCATTAGAACTTTGAACTCTCCAAAATAAAATTTTGATTAAAAACCAAAACCTGCATTAAAAATGAACAATAATGACAAAGAAAGAAATGACCATGAACGAGTTAATTTAGAACCAATGCAATTGGGCCATTAGTTTCTTAACAGTGAAATTTGTCCCATCTAAGAGCATCCTTGCTAAAATTTGCCAAAATCATCACTGTAGCATCAATATATTTATTAGAAATGCCGACTACAAATTTAATAAACTAAATTGCCATAAACAAATGCCTACTTCGTAAGAATGACAGGTGGTGGAAAATAGTTTTAATTATAATTTATAATTCATTAAATCAGAGGTTAAACAATCTTATTATTACTTTTTTTATTTTAATGATTTTTTTAATTTTAATTGAAAGTGATACACGTACTCCACATGCATCCTTGTGAGTGTTGCTTGTTTCAAATTTTTCCTGGAAAGTTCTCACTTCGTTTGTTTAGTTTCGTTTCTCTGTTCAACACACTAGCCATGGTGATCAGTCAGAACTTTATTACCAAAAATTGTTCAACACGTTTCGCTGCTCAGGGTTTGCTTGGGACAGACAGCGATGGCGGAAGTGTCCCACGAGTCGTGATCCAGTGTCGCATGAGCTCTGGTGGCAGAAATGTCCCACGAGTCGGGATACTCGAAGCATATGATGTTCACCTAGTCCAAATTTTGGGCAATGGAGGTCACAGGGTACGACCTCTTGTCGGCGGCTAGGAGGAAATACTGTGCAAAATAGACAGTTGCAGTGAGGAGGAGCCGAGGGCGATGCCATTCCCTGGCTTCCAGTTTAATGGAATGCCTCCATTCAACGAAGAGGCTGCCCAAGTTTTGCATCTCTGTCGCGTCTTTGGGAATCTCCGAGTCGAGGTCGAGGCTGTGAAAACTGTATTTCCTGTCCTGTCTATTGCGATAGCTGAATTTATGAACACCTTGCACTGGAAGGAATTGTTGGCCATCAAAGCAAAGGCGGTAGCATTTGATCCCTCGCCACCTATAGAAATAAGTGTCTTGAGAAAGGGGCTTTTCTTACGAAGAGATAGGGTGAATTCTACAGGTTCAGTAGTGGCAGGCAATTCCCCCTGGAATGTCTGGTTGTTTAAGTTTATTGTTGGAAATTTCCAGTGTGGAACGGGCCTAGAGAACTACACAGACATTTCCAGATGGTACTCGTAGATCGCAAGCAAATTTGGTGATGGTAGTAATCACAAAATTTTTGTTGGTGAACAGTCTCTGACTGATTGGCTGCAGAGGGTAAAGAAGGAGCAGAAGAAGAAGAATGCTAGCCATGGTGAGAATACCATCGTGCTTCCTTCTGTTGGTCATGGGGTTTGCTTTGTTGTATTTTCAAGGATTTCATAAAATCAAAGATTAGCGGTTGTCAAATGACATAATCAGTGAGAAAAACGCAGAAATTGAGACACTGCAGGAACAATTACAGGTGTCGAAATCCTTTCATTTTTCTTTTCATCTTCTGAGTGTACTGTGGTATTGTCCTCAGTAATACAATCATTCATAATATTGCAAACACCATTAAGTATTCAGAAATTTAGTTTAAGCATACCTTGGAAATTTCATCTTTTGTCCTGCGCATTTTAAATATGAAATATTTCCACAAATATAATGTGTTTAATTTTCTTGGGGTGTGTATACACAAGAAAGCATTATTATGATTAAGATTTCAGGATTAATTAAAAAAGGTGGAAACCACAGCTGAAATTCCATCTGAATACCCCTACTGGCCATGAGAGATCTGGCTTACTTGCGCCATAAAGGCCCTCAGGGGCAAACCATTGACATATGGATTCAGTTGTTCACAGTCGCATTGTTTTTCATTGGACTGGATGTTGTAGTTCATATCGGCGGATCTAGATAATGCTCATTTCCCTTGAATTCTCCCGGCCATACCCTACCCTTAGCTATGCTGTAGTGACAGAGTATTTCCAAGGAATCTTCTTTGTTTATGATCAGTAATCTGTAGTGCTCAAGTGATTGCTCAGTGATTTTTCAAATGGAGTAATATACATATTATAGAACTTGTATACCAGAATGTAAGAAGAAACCTCAATAAAGCATGAATATTTGAATAATTTACATGCCTGATAAATATTGCCCTCTAAACAACTAGGTAGTTATAAGTAATGTGTTTTGAAACATCAAAGAAAGTCCAATTCGCTAGCGTAGAAGCTAGATGGGAGTAGATATAGATACGAGCCATGCAACTCTCAGCACATAACTAAAAAATAATTGCATCATAAATTGAGCACAAAACCAACAACCATATGCTTCCAAAATGTTTCAAGGATGATGAGTCTCTGTAATGATTTTTATGGTTATCAAATTGAAAATTGTAATTGGAAAAATGTACTTGTTCTTTTGAAATATGAATAGATAATGTAACGATAATGTAAGGATTGATAATTAATATTTACCTTTGGAATATGAATAGAAAATATAAGGATTGTTTAATGATATTTACCTGCGATGTGATGCAGGTTAAGAATCACGAGATCTTCAAAAATCACGACAATTTACAAATTTTCATTTGTAGAACCGTTGCTGGCTTCTTCGTCTAAAAAATCACTCTGCAAGTCCCTAGAGGGCATGGCTGTCAAAATCACTCCACAAGTTTCTGGAGGGCATGCCAATTCTCTGCGCTCCACAAGTTTCTAGAGGCCATGCCAATTCTCTATGCTATGGAGCTGCAAGTTTAAATAAGAATAGTATTAAATGTAAGCTCAACTATTGCAGAGAACACTGGGTTAACATAAGCATGCTACGACAATTGCTTATTGCTTAGATCTGGTTGAAGAACCAACACACTGGAGAACACTGGGCTAACATGAGCATGCTACGATAATTGCTTAGATCTGGTTGAAGAACCAACACCAGCAGACGACCAATCTAAAGAACAATGTGTTTTCGATGTACTGAAGAGGGGCGAGAGGAATTAAGAGGAGGTGGGAGGATATTGCGTGGAATGAAGAGAGGACAGGAGATAGAAGAGGTGACAAGTGGCAAGAAAAAGCTGCAGGTGGCGTGTTGCTCGAAGTGGTGGCTTTGGATATTGAACAATGAGTTTTAGTTTTAAAAACTTTGCATAAAATAGTTTACTTGCCCCAACCTTTCTAGTTTGCATAAAATAACTTGCTCACTCACACATTTGTTTTGAAAAACTTATGATAAAATAACTTGCCCTCACTGAAATAACATCGGGGAACGTGAGGCCGACAATAAGAGGTCCAAACAAAAGCATTGGATAAAAATTTGTTGAGCAGAACATTTTATTTAAAACATTGGTTTAAACCTAAAATGTACCGAATATATTAATCGGTCAAAGTGATTTAATAGCTGGTCAACACTGGAGCGAAAGCTATAGTATAGGGACTAATAACCATATATTATTTTATCAAACTCCTAAATGTTCGTGCAAAAACCCATTTAGATAGATTGTTTCAGAAATTGAATGAACTTAACCTAAGAAATAGTTGGAAGAATCCCAATCATAAATATATATATGGACTTCGTAGTGTCGGCATTCTGTAAAAGATTCCAACACGTTAAACGATTGTTTATAAGATTCCAAAACGTAAAACTATTGTTTATGGGAGAGCATGGATAACACATGAATTGGGTTTAGAAAATTTGAGGTGACGTTCGTGGTACGTTTTCACTCTGACTCACTATAATAAAGTCAATTCCAACGGCAGACTTGCGGTGGAGGTCAGAAAGATCTGAACAATTCATTCGTGCAGTTTTGACAGCTTTAAGATTAAATATGAATAAGCAGAGAGCGACCGTTCAACAAATGTTAAAGATATTCTGAAAAAAAAGAAAAACAAATGTTAAAGACAAACGATAGATTAGGTATACCGTCGAGTGACAATCATCTCATAAATTATGTACACTGTTTTTATTAATGAAAGGATACCAAGAAAAAAGCCGAGACCGACCGTTCAACAAATGTTAAAATAAACGACAAATTAGGTACACCGTAGGGTGAAATATATTGAGATTGTGCATCAGTATTGAAATATATTGAGATTGTGCATCAGTATTAAAATATATTGAGATTGTGCATGTCACTGGTGATTCCGTTCTTTTGGTTAGCTTGAGTTCTCCTAGAATTGAAGGCGTTCCACGTATCACTGTTAACAGTGGCAGGGCATTTATTAGGATAAGATATGTAATACTTGCATTTTCATTTCACCAATTTACCATTGTCTAATTTTTTTTCTTAAATGTATTATATTTTTACATATGGAAATACATTCCTACTAACCCTAGGATTGCATGAAGTATAGTGCTTTCTGGAGATGCCCTTGTGTAGCTGTCGTTAAAACGAATTTCCAAATGGGAGAATTATCAAAACCGTACATTATCTTTGGGATATTATAATTCTAAATAATTATATAATAACAATTGACACCAACAATCCACAAAAATATTTACTATTATAAACATGAATTTTCACTTGTAAGAGAACACATATCTTAAAGAACTGCTACTTTCCATTGTAAGATTGAAAATCCTTCATTATTGTGCCTGTAACTCTGGAAAAAAACGCTGAGAGGAACTAATCACGAACCTGAAATTGCAGTCATTTGAAAACCGTCTCGAACTCCTATCTCTTAATGCTTGAAGATCATGGAAGCTCCCTATATTCTTTCCTCTCTGATTCCAAACCATAGGCTGATCAATGCACGCGAGTTTTGCTGGGTAGTACCAGGCAAGCGCGACCGCGAAATCTACCATAGACACCAGGAAAAAGCATGTCATTAATCGCCTTTAAGATCCTATGTGAATGTCATTATGGTTATATAAATGTGTGGAAAAATTTAATGCCGGTGGATTCGTGGGTTACTATTTTGCAAGGGCTTTGATTGGATTCTAACATTAGAAGTGCTAGAGGAAGTTGGTTCATCAATTTCAACTGAGTGTACGACTAAGTTGGTTTATCAGTTTTAAGTGAGTGTGAGAGAAACTAATTCGAACCATTGCCAATAGTTATTAATCTAGGTGTTAATGTTTGGAGAAATTAATTCTAACTACTTACTAGGTATCATAGTTGTTAATCCAAGTGTCATAATAAGTTTCACTTCATTTTAATTAGTTAAATTCCAGTTGAGTTTTACTTTGGTCATTTATTAGTGATGTATCTCATGTAATCTTATTACACGGATACGCATCCCCCTATCGGAATTGGCAACTTAATCATTTTCTTAAGTAATATTTTTGATAGGATGGCCTGAATTGAAAGATGCAAGGAGATTCTCATAGTTGTCACTAAATAAATGAATGAAATTTGCAACAGTGACTTTCTTTTATGTCTAGATCACATGTTTAAACCATACTTAAATTAATTTTTTACAAAGCATGATTAAAAATTTACTGTGCCTCTTGTTGATAACCAGGTATGTTAATTAGTGAGAATTGTATTTAAAAAAATTACAAAATATATATTCCAAGAAACATTGATTCTAAAATGTATGTTTGTTTATATTCTTTAACTTATGCATCTTTAACCATTTTTCAAGTGTTTTTTCAGCTCTGGGAAATATATTTAAAACAAATTATAAAACATATATTCAAACCCGATTCTGAAACGTATGTCTATTCATATTCTTAAACTTAAGTGTCTTCAACCATTTGCCAACTGTTTTTTCCAAAGAACAGGTGTCCATCAATTTCACCATTCCACCCATCATTCTATTAATCCGCAATGGAAATAACTCTCCCACTCCATGCCCGATAGAATAATAGCACCACTCGATCTTGAGCATTTCAAATTGTCATTAAGCCCATTCCATATATTATAATCAAACACTCCGTGGATGCATGCATTTATTTCTTAGCACTTAAGGTTGTTGGAGTTGTTGAAGGATAACTGGAATGCTGGCTTCTCTTGGCCTCTATCTGGTAAAAACGGTGACAAATCTTTCATAGCCTTCATTTTCTCTACCTACTATTTTTTCAGGTTTCATCATTAGAGAAACGCTTTATCTGTGATTTCGTTTTTAATTTTTTCCAAGCTCTCACAACTGTGTCTGATTGATTTATTCCCTACCATTTTTCAGGTTTCAGCATTGGAGAAACACTTTCTCAGTGATTGTGTTTTTAATTGTTTCCATGCTCTCGCAGCTGTCTCTGATAATTTGGTGTACTTCGTGTGTGATTCAATTATTCCTTACTATTTTTTCAGGTTTCAAAGGCGTTTAGAAATCGATCTTACAGGTATGTACAGATTTTCCTTCCACGATATTTTTCCACTTTAATTGAGATGAGATGACTAGCCCGTAGAAAAAAAGAAGGGAATCGATTGTGTATAAAATCTTTGTGATATCACTAGCCATCACGCAAATATATGGATTACACAGGAAACACAAATATATCACTAGCCATCACGGTCATAGATATATATATATATATATATATATATATATATATATATATATATATATATATATATATATATATATATCTTCAAATTTGGTTACATATGTTTTTAACACATAAATTTCTTATCGGCTCATATTTCCTTATAAACAATTTACAAAGGAAAATGCCCGCATAAACATACCTTTCCGCCCTTCCATAGAGCCTGTCACGTTTCCTGAGGTTTAACCTCATCGCAATTGGCCATCGCTCCTTCTACAGTCATAGGTATATATTTATCTTCAAATATCAATGTATTATCAAATTCTTTCTGCTGCAATAAATCACTGCTTCTCTCATTTACTTCTTTGTTGTTGATCTTCTCCCGAAAGATCCAGCGGTTCACGGTAGATTTTGGGTTGAAAAGGAACACGGGGGTTAACCGCCCGATAAAGCGGTTTGCCCACACTCCTCCGCTACTACGTGTCCTTCGATTTGTGGAATCGGAGCCAAAACTCTTGATACCGCTTACCACTGCTTTGCTGCTCGAAATACTGCTCGAGGTTATAAATTAGCGAATGTTTCAATAACACTTTTGCATAAAAGGCCTCGGCACAACACGTTATAGAAATACAAAGGAAACCTTCCCTTTACAAAACCTTTGGTTACATATGTTTTTAACACATAAATCTCTTATCGGCGCATATTTTGTGATAAACCATTTACAAAGGAAAATACCCGCATAAACATACCTTTCCGCCCTTTCGTAGAGCCTTGTCACGTTTCCCGAGGTTTAACCTCATCGCAATTGGCCATCGCTCCTTCCACGGTCATATATATATATATATATATATATATATATATATATATATATATATATATATATATATATATATATATCTTCATCGCCCCTTCCACTCCGATATGCGATATCAGAATGTTAACGTATGTTTTAGCATTAAACCACTTTAACGCAAATATATGGATTACACAGGAAACCCACTCTGAATCATATATAGCGGATCTCAAATTTTATAGATTCACCACTATAGGCCCATTGGTTCCGACTCTCTAAGCTTTTCCATTGCGCACTCCAATCTCTGCTTCCTCCGATTGCGATTTGTAATCAGATCTTGATCGTCGATCCGATCTGCAATCTGACGGTTGAGATTAAGTCGCGTGATCATATATCGCTCAACCTCAATGCCAGACTCCTTCTGCTTCCATACAACGATTTGATATCTTTACGGATTTGATAGGGATATAAAACATTCCCTATAATATTTCAAGTCTGGCACTTGATTCTGACTGTGTTTTTCACCGTTTCTTAGTGTAATTGGGTTTTCTGCTTGAGGGAGTTAAATTGTATAGTGACCCTGCCGATGCGATATTTCGCCTTCTTGATTTGATCTTAGTTGTTGATCTTCCGAGATCTAATAGTTATTGAGCATCAATCTTCACTCCTCCGCTTGTTCCTTTTACTTATAGTTTATGCTAAGTCTTCATTTTTTCTCTTCTTTGAAGGTTTTGTCCCGTTGTTATTTTTCCGTGCACTCTTTGTCCTGAGCTTTGATTGGTATTTCTAATGGATTTAACATCCCATCTCGATCCTCCTCTTTATGTATTCTCTGTGTGATTGTTGCACTTCACCTACACACACACACATATATATACAGAATTATATAGTTCACTCATCTTCCACCATTCGATGCTTACAATTATTCAATTTGGGATTAAATCTCTGGACATATATATAAATCAATACATAATTACAAAGTAAGTCTAAGCAATTGCAATTTCTCTGTGACACTTTATAAGTATTTCATCATTACTTATGTTTCCTGCATTTATACACAAATTATTAGTTTGGAAATCATAAGGTTCAACAGTCTCAACTGTCGCTTCACATATCAGCGCTTTCTATGATTCATCTCCTTCTTGCACAAGAACTTGTTCCTGTATTGTCACATTTTCAAATATCAATGTATTATCAAATTCTTTCTGCTGCAATAAATCACTGCTTCTCTCATTTAAGACACATTCTCCATCCTCCTTCACTTCAGAGTTTTTATCTTCTGAAAAATACTTCTCCATACTTCTGACAGCTTCAAAAGATCGGTCATCCTCTGTAAAACACTCCTCTGTTAGTGTTCCTTCTCCCAAGGTTAAATCCTTAGCATAGGTTTCTTCCTTCTTAACATCTTTTAGTAGATGTCCTTCCTTCTTAGTGACTATCTCAACAACTTCCATGGCTATTTCTATCATCATGGTGGATTCATGATCCTTTACTATGTTTTCAGTTAACATAGTCTCAACAAAATGGAAAACTGTGTGTGGTAAATTATGTATTTATGTTAATTTTAATTTTATTCAACATTAAATTGTTTTTTTGATATCAAATGCCTTTTTTTTACTGTCAGGTGATTTCACTGTGTCATCATGGATCCAGCGATTTGGAGTTCTCTTCCATTCAAAGTTCTTGAACTTGTCTTGTTGTGGCTCCCTTTATCGGTTGTGATAAATTTTGCCACTGTATGTAAAAAATGGAAGAACGCTTTGTAGAGTCCTTATTTCTTTTTATGTTGCAAGAATATCTCCACGAACCAATTTGGATTTCTCATTCATTTCCTCAATAGTGAAGACAATTGTTTTGCTGCCCAATACCTTAATCAGAATGGCCACATATATCAATTTCATTTGGGATTCATAGATTCAAGATACAGAGTAGAGTGTATTGTTGGACCATTGGTGGTTTTATCCTTACCAACATAATGCTCCCAAACACACAACTATTTTGTAACGAATCCTTTTACAAAGGCATTTAAAAACATAGGGCCAGTACGAATTGGAGACTCGGGGTCCTTTTCATTATTCGAAAATGTAAGCAGCAAAAAATATGACTGGGTTGTTCTAAAACATATCTATGACGGAATGCAGTCTGAATTTTATGTTTGTAGTAGTCTTCATAGGGTATGGCAAAGGGCTGTTGTTCCATTTGGTGGCACTTCACCCCCCAAGAATGTAGTGTTTTATAAAAGTAAATTGTTTTGGTTGTATCTTGACAAGGATTATGAAGATTATCCTCAGTACAGGTATACAATCCACTGGTTTGATGTAATAAAAAATGAGCGGGGCTTTTCATTTGTTCCAATCAGTGACATACGTTGTATGTCGTTAGAAATATACATGAATCAATTGATATGCCTTGTCAATGATGGGTCCACTTCTGTATGGTCAATTGAAGAATTAGATCATTTCCAATTTGGTCAACCGTGTGTTGAATGAAGAATTGACTACGTTGAAGATGATTGGGGTTTTAGATGGATGTTGTTGGAAGAAATTTCTACAGATATAAATAGCAAATGTCCTAGCTATCTTCCGTTCTGAACAGTGCATGGTCTCGTTCTTATGTGCAATTGCAGTGAAGTTCCTTTCCTATTATATGACATGGTAACTCACATCTGTTTTCCAATAGATATTGATAATTCAACTAATGAGCAGATGTATCGGTTTTGGTACCTAGCACAAGAGGACTGCAATGATCTGATTGAGTATGGAGATGTTTTTGCAATTGCTTCCCGTATGGATTTTGTTGATGAGATTCCACCATTGGATATGGTGATGGATTCTTAAGATATTAGTATTCTTAAGAGTTCTTATAAATATTTCCATTTTATACACTCTCTGCGGTTGTGGAAAATATTTCCATTTTTGCCTCTATACATACTATGTGTCTTTATGGTAATACTTTGAAATTATGTTTGTATCGATCTTTGTGATGTAAAATATTTAATATTGTTTCCCATAAAGTTTTCTTATTTACATGTAGATGTTTCTCGATGTTATGCTTTTTTCTTTGTTTGTATAATTATAATTTCTATGATTTATGTTATACATTATATTTGTATTGGTTTTTGTCATTCATTCTCAAATAGTGTCATATGTTTATGTTCATTTTAATATTTATATTTATATTTTCATAGTATATATAGTTCCAAATTTTTAGATTGTTGTGTCCCAATAGTATGGGTTTCATTTTAATTATAATATGGTACATGAAAATTTAGAATTCTTCTTTTGTTTAAGCCATTTGGAAGAATTCATTTCCTTTTATGTTCCATGTTTATGATTCCATAATGAATAATTATTATTCATTGTAGACGTCTCATCTGAAGGCACAAGCATGTGTACAAGAAAAAGAACTTTGTCATCACAATCACATGAGAGGTCTAATGAAAGTCATCTTTTACGGTATCAACAAAATAAGGATGCCATAAATGAGCATAGGAGAGATACATATAAGAGAAAAACAAGTGAAGCCACTCTTCAATATGATTCTATAGTTCCTTGTAAGTATCGTAGTATGGACGATATAATGGAAAGAACATTTCCTATTGATAGTTCATTATCAAGATATGCTCCTCCTCAGCATACTCTTGTTGTTCGATGCTCTTCTAAAAATGTTCATAACATTGAGGAAACATCTTGATTTCGGGAAGAAGCTATATCAATATTGTGCATGCAAATGTCCACCCTAATCCTTCCGTGTGTCCAATTGCATGTTCTTATGGCCAAAGGTTGCAAAACATCCATGGTGGAGGTAATGATGACATTTTGTGTGATGATTTCGATGATAGTTTACTTGGCCATTTGTTTGATAATTTGGATCCAGCTACTTGAAACAAAAGACCTTCAAATCCCGCTTCTCAAAGTAATGTGGTCCCACCAAGAGAATCAGTCATCCCTGATAGCATTTCACGTGGCATAATGGAGGTAACACAATTATATTTTGGTTTTCGCTGCAATAGTGGTTGTTCTACTACATTCCAGACTAATGTAAATTTTCAATGTTTTTGATTTGCTTTTCATTTTTTAAATTTCTAATTGCTTAGACATTGAATTTTATGGCGTATTTTATTTTCTTTGAACAGGACAAAAGTCATTCCAATAGAGGCATACAAATTAAATTCGTAGATGTTACATCTACTGATGTTAGAAGTGAAGAGGAACCATCTCATAGTGTTCATCCACATCGCCAAACAAATGTAAATGTTGAGTGCATTTGATATTTTTCTCATTTTCTCATTTACAGTTGCCTCGAAATTGTGTTTTGTAACATTTCATGGAGAAACCATGATCTCATCTCGTTAGGTTGGCGAATTGGAATCCAAAAGATCAAATTGTAAAACTAATGTAGATGTTCAATGTATTTGATTTATTTTCAATTTTTGAATCTTTCTTTTTTGGATATTTAGTTTTATAATGTATTTTACTTTTTTGAAACAGGAAACAACTCATTTGAATAGAGGCAAAGAAACTACATCCAAAAATGTTCCATCCACTGTTCTTAGAATCCAAGAGCAACCATCTCATAACCCTCATCCACATGAAGACACAAATGTAAATTTTGAATGCATTTGATTCTTTTTCATTTTCTTCATTTATAATTAGTTGGAAATTAAATTTTAAAGTCTTTTATGACAAAGATACCTTTACATGCTCTCAGTTTCGCGAAATGCACACCATAAATTTGGAAAGACATTCTCATAGATCCATTCCACATTCTTCAAATTTGCGAAGGGAATCTCTTGTTCTTGAAGATGAAGTAAATGTTAGATGAGATTTTAGTCATCAAAATGGTTTTCAAGATGGTTCGGCGAGTAGAGATCATATTCATTTTGATGAAAACATGATTGCAGTGCATAAAAGGTTTCGAGCAAAGATAGATAGCTTGTCAGTTGTCTAGATGTGCCACATTTTCCAAGAATCATATCTCAGAATCCTTGTTGTGAGACATTTTGAAGGACCTATTTTCAGACGATGTAGGAGTGAAAGAGGAGCCCATCCTTTTTGTCGATATAATAACATGGATCTTGCTGAGCAACCTCATATTTTAAGAGTTCTTACTCAAGTTGAAGGAATTCTCATAGCACGTGTGAATTCCATTTTGCAAGTGACACATGCTCGAGGTGGGAAATATAAGTATAGTGGTCATACAATTAGCTTTCCTCAAGATATTTCTACAATTGTATGAAGCCTTCCATGATGTGTTGAAGATATTGACTTTCTAATTGTCAGGAGACATGGCGCTGAGTCTAAGTATTATGAATGTTATGTCAAAATATCTCGAGTGATGGATGCATTGCTTTTCAAAATCCAACGTGATCAATACTATCGAGATGTTGTAATTGATTATGATTCAGTGAATGCTCTGCCCGAAATATCAACAAATGTCTCCTCCAGGCTTAAATTTGTTGATTGTCATATTGAAGAATCTGAGATCAATGAAACTAATAATGAAGAGTTTCATGTTGACCATTTGCCCTCCCATCCTTCTTCCTTTGTTGCTTGCCTACCAAATGAAAAAAGAGAAGTGGAAGAAATTATAGCATTTCTTGATAATGTTCATTCTTCACATGTTCAAGACATGGATTGGCCCACTATTGGAACCTCTCTAGTGAATGAATATAATACAGAGGGGTTATTCAATATGGCATTCACAAAATTGTTCCCCACTGGTGATGCTGATTGGTTGCAACCACGTATTTGTAATGTTGAACTTCATGAGTATGCATTACATCTTCTTAGGTACTATGATCAGAGATTTGGAAGCCATCCTTGCTTTTGATATTACCTATTAAACATGATAATGTGGCATCGGAGCCAAGCAACTGCTGCAGTTTTTGCAAAGAAACATTTACATGATAACTCACCTACAACAGTTGAGGAGTTGCGTCACCAGCTATCTGATTTACCAGATAATAAGTTCGCTGAGCATCTTATGTGGTCTGGTTCTTCTCCGAGAGGTACAAGGGCATACTGGACTAAGTGTAGATCAAAATTGACGGACATGATTACTCAGTTAGGATGTCCATCTTTATTTTCTACTTTGAGTGTAGCTGACACATAGTGGCCAGAGTTGCATAACCTCATGACTATACATTCACATTCTCGTTCTTCAAATGAGCATCGTATGAAAATTGAGAATGTTATCCAATACCCTCATATTGTTGCGGCATTTATGCACCACAGATTCAATATTTTTCGAGAGGAAGTTATCCAAAAACATCTTAAAGCTAAAGACTTTTGGTACAGGTTTGTGTTGAATTTTTTTTCTATACTTTTTCAACTTTTATTATGATTCTATTTATATTGTTTGTAGTAACTATATCTTCATTTATTTCAGATATGAGTGGCAACACAGAGGTTCAACACATATCCATGGTTTCCTATGGTTAGAAGGTGCTCCTGACATGGAAATACTTGATTGGTCAAATAGTTCTGATGTACAACTTGCAAAGATATTCTTCGACAAATATGTAACTACATGGAATCCACGTGACATACATCGTCGCAACATAATGGTTCCACAAAGCCTCAATGATGACCCTTGCCTGTTGAATACTGGTAAGATTTTCTCTTCTAATCCTCATAATGATTACGAAGAATTGTTAAACTGTGTCGAAAGGCACACAAAGTGTATTGTGGATTCTTGTTTGCGTAAAAAGGGCGTTATTCTAACATGTCGATACAATGATCCATGGGATCTTTGTGGTGAATCAAGATTGTTCATAGATGATCAAGGAAGAAAAAAATATGAGCTAGAAATAAATGATTGACATTCTAACAATGTGGCGTGAAAATGTTGATTGCCAGCCAGTGCTTTCTCGCTATGCTGTGTTGAAATACATTGCTAAGTATGAATTGAAAGCAGAAAAAAGGTTTGAAAGTTATCATCATATGTTAACTATAATTTCAAATTCTATTGGCTCTGAGGATCATGCTTTATGTGCATATAGAAATTTTCTTGCAGAAATGATTGTTGACCGTGACATTGGAGCACAAGAAACATGCCATATGTTGCTTAAGCTACCTCTTGTTGTTTGTAGTCGGAAATTTGTTTCCTTAAATGTTGGAAGAAAGGTTTTTAGGAAAATATCAAGGGATGGCTTGCAATGTTCATCTGAGAATAATTTCGTTCAACATTATCAGAAGAGACCTTTTTTCCTTAAACATCTATCTTTGATAGAAACAACAAGATCTTGGACATTTGATAGCAAGTGTAAACAAGATCCATGGAAGCCTAGAGATGTTCATGCTATTGTTCAGGTTTGGCCACATTTTATTCTATTCCTAGTGAGGATTTAGAGGAATTTGAAACCTTTTGCTGGACATAATTGCTATTGTACAAGCCATTTCATGACATTCTTGCAAAAATTGGCCTTTCAGCTGAAATTATTATTGAAAGTTGGAGGAATTTTCGATATCGAGCATGGCATGTTGATCGACACCAATCAATTATAGACAATATTGAAGATGAAGAAGATGGTGATTTTTCTAACCAGGAAATGAATCTTGAAGATTATTTTTAAGAATGGTAGATTTTCTCTCGTTTGGTTCCACCAAACGATGTGAATGTTTTTGATCTTCACACCCTTGGTCGAAGGGACTTTGATATGTCCTTTGACTGGGAAAGTACAACTATTTTTGATGATGTTGCAGAGGAAGCTATTAATTTTATAAGGAATGCAAAATAAACAGGTGATATTGTTGACCTTTCAAATAGAACATTTGCATCTCCAGATTCTTTGTCGAAAAAGCAACGACTTGCTTTTGAAATTGTCTTAAGGCACTTTGTTGAATATGAGATTCATGAAGCTCTTCTTTTGATTATTCAGGGCACTATGGCACTGGGAAATCTTTCCTTATCCATTGTATTTTTGAAGCTCTTTCTAATTCGTCAAGTGATGGAAGAATCCCTTTGCTTCTTCTTGCCCCAACAGGAATAACTTCTTTTAATATGCATGCAAAAACAATACACTCAGCTCTAAAAATTCCAATTAAAGATATGCAGCCACTACAGGGGCAGTCACTTGCAGTATTCCAAGAAGAAATGCGACATGTTAGATATATATTGATTGATGAAATGAGCTTTCTAGGATCAAGGTTGTTTATGCAAATAGATGCTCGATTATGAGAAGCATTTCCAGAGAAAAAGAATTGTCCTTTTGGTGGAAAATCCATCATCCTTGTGGGTGACCTTGGCCAACTGCCTCCTATCAGAGATAAGCCTTTGTATGCAGGTAATACAACAAGGAAAGTCTTGTGGAACAAATTCAACATTGTTGTCACTCTTGACACAATCTTTCACCAACAAGGGAATAATGAGAAACAATCTTGTTTTCGTAGAGTCCTTAATAACATAAGAAACGTAGAACCCAATCTTGAAGATTGGGAGTTTCTTATGTCTCGAGCTGATATGAGGTTGCATCCTATAGAAAGAGATTTATTTAATGTAGCAGTTCACATGTTTCTAACAAATAATTTGGTCTCCTTGCATAATAGGCATATGCTAAAATTATTAAATTCTCCAATTGCACGATGTGTTGTTGAGTATTCAAGGCGTTCAGAAATCGGTGGGGTTGATGATGATCAATTGGACCGTGAAGTTTTGTTGTGTCGTGGTCAGCGTGTTATGTTGACATGTAATTTATGGGTTGAAGCTGGCTTGGTGAATGGTGCACTTGGTTTTGTTAAGGGTATATTCTATCCACCTACCTCTAAGCCACCTCAACTTCCAATGTTCACAATTGTTGTTTTTGATAAGTATGTTGGTGTTCCATTTGATGCAAGCAATCCAAACATTGTCCCTATCACCCCAGTGACAAGAGGAAATCAAAAACAAATTCCTTTGAATATGGCGTGGGATCTTAGAATCCACAAGTCACAGGGATTGACTTTAGAATGAGTGTTAGTTGATATCGGGAATAAAGAGCAGCAAGGCCTTACCTTCACAGCCATATCAAGAGTGAAATCATAGATGGTTTACGCATTGCACCACATTTTTCTTTCCAATGTTATGCTAAGATGAAAAATAGCGTATATGTTACAATTAGGAAGAAGGAAGAGGAGTGATTGAAGTCCATATCACTATGAAATACAACTAATAACATTGTGACCTTCTTTATAGTTTTGAACTTCAATTTTGTAGTGGAATTATTTGATGTAAACAAAACAAAAAATATATGTTAAGACTCAATTTTCTTTCTGTGGTTGCAATGTTGGTTAAATTGATTATTTTAAACACTAATGTTGTTTTTATGTACAAAATTGTATATCTCTGGTCTTAAAATGTCCTATTATGTTGTTCTTCTTTAAATCCAATGTGTGTAATTTATATGTGTTTTTTTCATTTATATTGCTTTGCTCCAATGGGAGTGTTACTATTTTATATCTTTCTCTTGCATTTCTGATTGTTGTGGTCTTCTGTGTGGATCCCTTCACTTTGTTCACGCCTTTCATAAATGAAAATATTGTTTACATTTATAATATTATTGTTGGGATTTCATGTTTCATGTTCTAGGTGTTTATTATTTTTTGTTGTTATAGCATTATTTATGTTTATATGTTAATGCCATGGATTTACGGCTTAGGTTCAGTTTACTATTTCCTTGGGTTTATAATATTAAATGATTAGGTTTATTCGTTCTTTAAGTTTGAAATATTAATAATTCCTTCCGTTTATCATTTATTCCCTTTGTTTTATTAATCCCCACTATTAAGGTTTAAATAATAATCCCAAGCTTTAATATTAATCCCTTACATTTACAATGTTTATTCCTTCAATTTATTGACGTGCTACTTTCATAATATTAACAATCCCTAGGGTCCACAGTATGCATGTGAAATGCATCAGCCCATTTGCCCCACGTATTTTAACTCTCTAAGGAGTCAAAATCTCCAACCTCCAATGGTTAAGGCCCTATTAATCAACATAGGCTAACCAACATACAATATTCACTTATCGGGACTTTAATCACCCCTTGACCTTCAAATAAGACTTTATTAAAGCCTTTCTTTTAAATCCTTCCTATCGGACTAAAACCCTCTCATTAACCTTTATATATGTTAATATCAGGACTTTCTTTACCCTTCTAAACCTTTGTTACCCCTTAACCACATGTATATATAACCATTCCTTCTTTAAACCTTGGTTATATATGTTTAAATGCATAAACCTTCCATCGGCGCTATTTTCCTTTATAAACCTTTTACAAAGGAAATTCCCACAAAACATACCTTTCCGCTTTATACGGCCTCTGCACGAATTTCAAGGTTCCACCTTTATCACTAATCACAATCGCCATAGTCTCCGGTCACATTAACATGTGGTTCCCATCTGCTCCGATATGCAATTAACCTCGGAACTCAAAACATATTAACTACAACATATAATACCATCGGGTCTACTCCTTTGTATGTCACATTACTTGTTTGTTGTTGATCTTCTCCCGAAAGATCCAACGGTTCATGGTAGATTTCGGGTTGAAAAGACACACGGGGGTTAACTGCCTGATAAAGCGGTTTCCCCACACTCCTCTACTGCTACATGTCCTCCGATTTGTGGAATCGGAGCCAAAACTCTCGATACCGCTTACCACTGCTTTGCCACCCGAAATACCACTCGAGGTTATAAACCCGCCTTTTTATTGTGTTAACTCCTGCGCTCTTCCATATGCGATGACTGTCGATCTACTCCATCGGACGGTTCCGATAGTTCCTTTAAGTTACTCTGTTGTTTAATCTAGACCATTGATCCCTCATAGCCTTTGAATTTCCTACTGTGATCCGACAACTATTATTTTGTATTTATGAATCACTGCAGTTACTATTTATGGGACCCAAATTAACAAATCCTTGTTTATTTGTATTTAGGGATCATTGCAGTTACTATTCCTGGGATCCAAATTAACAAATCCCTGTAATAAACTATAAACCATGTGAAGCTACCATGAACCTAATCGACTTTTTATCGAATTATTCGATGTACGAATCGAATTCCCGATTTTCCATATGTATGCAGGTGAATTTGGTAACTATGATAATAATTAGTTTCAAATTAATTATTAAGGTGAATTTGGTAACTATGATAATAAATAATTTAAAATTAATTATTAATTAAAAAATTAAAATTTTGCAAGGCATTTTTCTAAAATATATTTTTTTCCCGTATGAAAAAATCATTTTATGTATCCAAATATATTTTGTACATATAGAGTGTAGATGATGCCAACATTACCATCATATATCCTCTGATACAAGCATATCACGTCCAAGCCGACTTTCCAATATTAAAATATACAGTCAATAATCCATATTTTTACAATATACCCAGTGGAATAATCAGCGTGAGAGACAGTTGGATCATGTATCCATATTGCTCTAATTAGACAATGGCCAGGTATTCTAATATATAAAACTATGCTATGCACATGACAAAGAAAGGATATATCCAATGTCACTACTGAGAAAACATAAAAATAAATAATAAAAAAAATGTATGTGTACTCCATTATGTCGCATTACTTCTCTGCCGTTGATCTTCTCCCGAAATATCCAACAGTTCACGGTAGGTTTCGGGTTGACAAGACACACGGGGGTTAACCGCCCGATAAAGTAGTTTTCCCACACTCCTCTACTACTATGTGTCCTTCGATTTGTGGAATCAGAGCCAAAACTCTCGATACTGCTTACCACTGCTTTGCTGCCTGAAATACCACTCGAGGTTATAAACCCGCCTTTTTATTATGTTAAATCCTGCACTCTTCCATATGTGATGACCGTCGATCTACTCCATTGAACGGTTCCAATAGTTCCTTTAAGTTATTCTGTTGTTTAATCTGGATTGTTGATCACTGAGATCCAATGGTTAGTATGTGCCAACACCTCACTTCTCCGCTTGTGCCTTTTTTACTTTGACTTTACAGTATTTTCATTGTTTCCTCTGTGGGTTTGGGGTTTTATTCAGGATTTACATTTATAATATTATTGTTGGGATTTCACATTCTACGTGTTTATATCAATATTATTGAGGTTTATACTATTAATACATTCATGTATTGATATCAATGTATTTATGGCTTAAATTCTATTTATTGTTTATAATGTAGTGATATAAATGTGTTATTATTAACGTAATGATGATTTATCATGTTTTAGTGCTTTATGGTTTGCAATGTGCTTCTTATATTTTTTTCCATTTATGTTTTTTATTATTTTTTGTGTTATAGCATTATTTATGTTTATATATTGATGCCATGGATTTAGGGCTTAGGTTCGGTTTACTCATTCCTTGGGTTTAAAAAATTAATTCCTATTAATCCCTTGCCATTTTTTATCCCTTTGGTTTCTAATATTTTTCTTTTGGGTTTATTAATTCCCAATGGTTTATAATATCAAAGTATTGGTTTTCTTCATTCTTCAACTTTTTAATATTAATAATTCCTTGGGTTCATAATATTGATGCCACAGATTTAGGGCTTAGGTTCGGTTTACTATTTCCTTGGGTTTAAAAAATTAATTCCTATTAATCCGTTGCCATTTTTTATCCCTTTGGTTTCTAATATTTTTCCCTTGGGTTTATTAATTCCCATTGGTTTATAATATCAAATTATTGGTTTTCTTCATTCTTCAACTTTTAAATATTAAAAATTCCTTGGGTTCATAATCCATTGAGGCTTTAGTGTTAATCCCTTTGGTTTATTATTCCTTTTGGTTTATTATATCAATCCCTTGAGTTCATTATTCCCTTGGGTTTATATTATTAGTCCCTTTTGTTTAATAATATTGCCTTAGGTTCCTAATTGCTTGGGGTTTTAGTATTAATCTCTTGGGTTTATAATATCAAGCGCTTGGGTTTATTATTCCTGAGTCAAACATGGTTTATTATAATGTCGACCATGGCCGAACATGGAATTGTGATAGGAATTGTCTCAACCATATTGGTAAATCCTTGGGCTTAATATTATTCCCTTGGGTTCATAATCCCTAGGGTTTTTATTATTAATCCCTTGGGGTTTTAGTATTAATGTAAAAAAGTTGGGTTTACTATTCCCTTAGGTTTATAATATGAAAATCAATTATGGTCGATCATGTTTATTTTAATTTTTATAATATTTGACTTGGGGTTTATATATGTTGGGTTTATAATATTAGTCCCTTGGATTTAATATTATTCCCTTTGGTTCATAACCCCTTGGAGTTTTATTACTAATCCCTTCATTTTATTATTCCTTTTGATTTCTCATATTAATTCCTTTGGGTTTATTATTTCCTTAGGTTTATAATATCGATCATGGTAAACCATTGTCAATCATAGCCAACCATGGTCAACCATGCTTGAATGTCACATTGTCACAAGGATTTTCTAACCATGAAAATAAATGATGTTTATTTTACTGTTTGTAATATTTATATTTGGGTTTACGAATGTTGGGTTTATAATATTAGTCCCTCGGGTTTAATATTATTCCCCTGGGTTCATAATCACTTGGGGTTTTAGTATTAATCCCTTGGGTTTATTATTACCCCATGTTTATTAAATCAATCCCTTGGGTTTATATTATTAGTCCCTTTTGTTTAATAATATTGCTTTAGGTTCATAATCCCTTGGGGTTTTAGTATTAATCCCTTGGGTTTATAATATCAATTGCTTGGGTTTATTATTTCCGAGTCAAACATGGTTTATCATAATGTCGACCATGGTCCAACATGGAATTGTGATGGTTGATCATGTTTATTTTAATGTTTATAATATTTTTTCAGGGTTTATATACGTTGGGTTTATAATATTAGTCCCTTGGATTTAATATTAGTCCCTTGGGTTCATAATCCCTTGGGGTCTTAGTATTAATCCCTTCGTTTTATTATTCCTTTGGGTTTCTCATATTAATCCCTTGGGTTTATTATTCCCTTAGGTTTATAATATCGATCATGGTAAACCGTTGTCAATCATAGCCAACCATGCTTGAATGTCACATTGTGACAAGGATTATCTCACCATGAAAATAAATAATAATCCCTTGGGTTTATTGTTCGTTTGGGTTTATTATATCAATCCCTTGGGTTTATTGTTCCCTTGGGTTTATATTATTGGTCCCTTTTGTTTAATAGTATTCCCTTTGGTTCATAATCCGTTGGGGTTTTAGTATTAATCCCTTGGGTTTATTATTCCTTTGGGTTTATTATATCAATCACTTGGGTTTATTATTCCCTTGGGTTTATATTATTAGTCCCTTTTGTTTAATAGTATTATCTTTGGTTCATAGTCCCATGTGGTTTTAGTATTAATCCTTTGGGTTTATAATATCAATCGCTTGGGTTTATTATTCTTGAGTCAAACATGGTTTATTATGATGTCGACCATGGTCCAACATGAAATTGTGATAAGGATTGTCTCAATATGAACATCAATGATGGTCGATCATGTTTATTTCAATGTTTATAATATTTGTCTTAGGGTTTATATATGTTGGTTTTATAATATTAGTCCCTTGGGTTCATAATCCCTTGGGGTTTTAGTGAAAATCCCTTGGGTTTTTAGTATTAATCCATTGGGTTTACTATTCCCTTAGGTTTATAATATCAATCATGGTCAAGCATTGTCAATCATAGCCAACCATGGTCAACCATGTTAATCATAAGGTTTAATGTTATTCCCTTGGCTTTTTCATATTAATCGCTCGGGTTTATTAATCAGATAGGTCTCTTTGTCCAACGTCGCATTGTGACAAAGATTGTATCAATATGAAAATAAACAATTTTCAACCATCATCAACCATGGCAATTCATATCCATGGTCCAACATCACAAGATTTGAGAAATATTGTCTCAATATGAAAATCAACCATGGTCAACCATTTTAAACCACATTTAACAATGGTTGTATATGCGGTTTTATTAATGGTCTACCATGGTCCAATATCTGATGCAGGGTTACCCCTGCTTTACCCACAGTATGCATGTAGAGCTATGCATAAGCCATTTTTCCAGGAATAGATATGACCTACCAGGTCAAAACTTCATTAATAGTAATGGTTAAGGCCCTTTCCATTATCTCTCATGTGGAAACATATTAATAGACTAACCCAAATTCTAAACCCTCATTATCGAGACTTTAATCACCCCTTAACCTTCATTCCCTTTATATCAGGACTCATATCCATGGTCTAAGCCATTATTAAATCCTTATTCTGCACCATATACAAAACCCTCTTTTAACTTTGGGTTATAATTGTGCTTAACCTTAAAACCCTTCTATCGTGCTGCAATCCATTATAAACCCTTTATAATTGATAACACATAAAACCACATACATCATACCTTTTTCCACCAATCCTCGGTCTTTGTACAATTCACGAGAATCACCTTTATCACAGTTGCTCATCGCCAGTTACCGTGGTCATACCACATACATACCTTTATCCCCCTCCGACTCCGATATGTGACTATTAGAACATTTGAATAACACTTTTGCATAAAAGCCCTCGGCACAACACTTTATAGAAATACAAAGGAAATACATTAAATTTTTTCTCTGAACCATATAAGCAGATCTCAAAATTTATACATCTGCATTTATAAATATCGTCAGGTCCACTCATCGGCCTTCACATTATCTTTCGTCGTTGATCTCGTCCCATAGATCCAACGCTTTACATTGGTTTCGGGATCACATCAGAATCTTTCAAAGGGAGGAAGTGATTGCGACATGCGATGTATGGTCGGGCCCAAAAAAACCTTATCGAATGCGACTTAGAACCCACCAGGTCTGTAAACAAATGTCGGATCAGAAGTTTTAAAGTGTAGGGATCAAGCAATAGCCGATAGCGATAAGCATTGATCGAAGATCGGGCGGATCGGCAATTAGAGATCAGAGGAGGAGTCGCGCAGCGGAAGGTTTATATGGAGGGTCAAAACCGACAATAAATATAAGTGCGGACGTATAAATTTTGAGTTCCGCTATATGGTTCGGAGTGGAATTTTAGTGTATTTCCTTATTTTCATATTAAAAGGTGGTTTAATTGTTCTGATAGTAGCATATCAAAATCGGAGGCACAATAGAGCATATATGTGATAAGACTGTGGGTAACTGCGATGGCCGATTGCGATAAAGGTAATTATCGATAACTGTGCAAGGCTTATGAAAGGCGGAAAAGGTAAGTATTCACGTGTTTGGGGTTATTTCCTTTGTAAATGGTTTACGAAGGATTAAAGTGCCGATAGAAGGGTTTTATGGTTTAGTCCAGTTATAACCCAAAGTTTAAAAGGGGGTTTTGTTTATATATGCGGTTAAAGGGTTTTATAAAGGTTTTAGAAGGGTGTATGTGTCCCAATAGTAACAATAGGAAGGATTTAGGGAAAAGCTTTAATAAAACGGTTAATGAAGGCTTGGGAGTTGATTTAATACCTCATAGTGAAAGAATATGAAGGGTTAGACTATGTGCTAATAGATAGATGTTCCCACGTGAGTACTAACTAATGGGGGCCTTAACAATATAATGTATTGAGGATTTAACTCGGCAAAGAGTTAACAATTCATAGGATGAATGTGATTATGCATTGTACATGCATATTGTGGGTAAAGTAGGGGTAACCCGACATCATTATTCCCTTAGGTTTATAATATTGATCATGGTAAACCATTGTCAATCATAGCCAACCATGGTAAACCATGCTTGAATGTCACATTGTCACAAGGATTTTCTAACCATGAAAATAAATGATGTTTATTTTAGTGTTTGTAATATTTATATTTGGGTTTACGAATGTTGGGTTTATAATATTAGTCCCTTGGGTTTAATATTATTCCGTTGGGTTCATAATCCCTTGGGGTTTTAGTATTAATCCCTTGGGTTTATTATTCATTTGGGTTTATAATGTAAATAAGTTGGGTTTACTATTCCCTTGGGTTTATAATATCAAACATGGTCAACCATTGTCAATCATAGCCAACCATGGTCAACCATGTTTGAATGTTGCATTGTGACAAGGATTGTCTCACCATCAAAATAAACCATGTTTATTTTAGTGTTCGTAGTATTTATATTTGGGTTTACCAATATTGGCTTTATAATATTAGTCCCATGGGTTTAATATTATTCCCTTCGGTTCATAATCCCTTGGGGTTTTAGTATTAATCCCTTAATTTTATTATTCCTTTGGGTTTATAATATCAATCCCTTGGGTTTATTATTCCCTTAGGTTTATAATATTGATCATGGTCAACCATTGTCAATCATAGTCAACCATGGCTAACCATGGTTGAATGTCACATTGTGACAAGGATTCTCTCACCATGAAAATAAACCATGTTTATTTTAGTCTTTCTAATATTTATATTAGGGTTTATCAATGTTGGGTTTGTTAGCCCTAAGGTGCACTGCTGCCATTTTAATGGAAATGTCCCCTGTTTTAGCTTCGATGGTACACGTCCCCCCGTCAATCTTCTCACTGAACTGGCGGTCTGAACTTCACCCGATCGATGTTATATGCTCGACCATTCACCACTGTTAGATCATTTCCTCCAGATCTAACGGTTATCACACATCTCGTTCGGGCAACAAGTAACATGGATACCCACCTGATAAAATCGGTTTCCTTTCTCTCCTCTGCTACTACGTGGCGCTCGATGAATGGAATCGGGTGAGCTCCGACCTTTATCGCTTACCACCCGATATAAACCATTTCTGCCTAAGTAAACCACTCTCGATTGTTATCCTTCGAGCACCTCCTCCACCCGATATCCGTTCGATCTATTGATCTGAGATCTGACAGCTCGGACTTATTCCACTCCTGCCACAACTTCAAGCCTTTGGCGATTGATATCCTTCACCCATTCCTCCCGATCCAATGGCCCTCATTCACCATCACCATAGTTCCCCCCTGCCACTTGACCAACACCCCAACTGTCGATCCAAACCATCCAACGGCCCAAGTGCCCCAGTACCCCACTTCCCATCAGTCACCCAGGGAGGAAATTTGTTGGCTTTGACAGTGTTTTTGATAGTTGGATAGTTGAACTGAAATAAAGGAATGCATGGCCGGAAGGGGAAAAAACAATAACACGATGCAGCCGAACCAACAAAAGTGATCATGGAGCATAGCTGGCACGAGCGAGCCACCTGACATCGCGACAAAATTACTAGAATTTGGTTATTGTGTTTGTTAGAAAAAGAGCCCTCTGAGCTCATGTTTGTCTAGTTATGGAATCAAGTAGTTAGGATATAGAGGGGATAGATTAAGACATCTCGAGCCTCAGAGGGTGTGAGAGCATTGTAAAAGGCCTATAAATGGCTAAAAGTTTGAAGTATTAAGGGTTTAGCTTTTGGAGACTGTGGATACTATGTTCCTCCGAGCGTCTCATTTTCATTCCAGTAATACAAGCTTCTTTTGTTGTTACATGTTCAATTGCCATCTTCTCCTCTGTTCTAAGCTTGTACTTGAATAGGTTATTCATGTTTTCTTCTGTGTGTAATGCCAGATAACTGTCATCTTATTTTTGGGTTGACAAATTAGATTTGCAAGCTTTATTTACTTTCTGTAGCTAGCCATTCATATGTGTTTTTGTATGTATCTACTGGTACAGTTAGGATTCTCCACCTATTCATTGAATCTATAAACTATTGAGCATTAGTGGTCTAAAGCCTTGTCAAGCTGAGGGTGTTCATGCATGTATTGAGTGAAAACAGAGTTGAAATAGTCATCTGACTTGATCCTAACCCCAATCTATTCCAGTAGTTCAGGGAACGATATTGAAGATTTATATGTTACCAAGCATCTACAAGCTACAACCTAGGAGAGCTTCTTGGAGTGCTAACATAATTGGCGTTGTTTCGGGGAGAGGAGACTGAAGCTCAGCTTCCCTGGGGGATGACACAGATCCAACTTTGATGATAGATAAAGCTTGGACACTATTTGGGTTGTAATCATCTATCTCGCGACTCTACTAGAGGACGAACCTTTTGGTGACTCCACTCCATAGTTCTGGCTCAGTTTGTGAGGCATACTCAGAGAAATCCTCAAAATCCATGAGCTGACTCGGTACTTGACCCCGAAAAATCATCAAAGAATGAAAGGCGTTGTAGAAAGGAGCATCAGGATTAGGTAGATCTAAACAATATTCTATATCTCTTCAAGAAAATCCTGTAATAGAACAAATATATGTTGAGAGTATAGCATCTAATACTAGCAGTGAAGAAAAGGTCTCAGAGATTCATAGAGCTCCTTATTCTTTAGGTTTTCCTTTCATTATAAGCCCAAAGGAAGCCTCTCCTCCTATCCATCACACTCCTTTAGTCTTAACAGTCACTCCTCAACCCTCTACCATTTAGACTTTCAGTACCCTTATAGCCACCACAGTTATGGCAAGACCACAAGCACCTTCCAAAATGGAAAGAATCATAGCTGCTAGGTATGGACCTCTAGTATTGCCCACTCCTTTGAATACCATGCCTATTGGAGAATATCATATGTATAGGCCTAAGTTCACTGGGACTGAAGGTGTTACAACTGAGGAACATCTTGAATCATTCTATAGCTATGCTGATAACCTGGATATTAGTGAAGATGATGTATGGATGAGAGTCTTTGTCTAAAGTCTAGATGAAGAGGCTAGAAAATGGTTCAGAGAACTAACCCCAAGGTCTATAGCAGATAATGAGGCTTTATATGATGCATTCCTAAAGCATTGGGGGGATAAGAAGGATCTACTCTACTACCACAACGAGTTTGGGAACTTAAAGAGGGAAAAGGGTGAGTTGTTGTCTAATTTTAATAAGAGGTTGAGTTGTGTTATATTCTTTCCATGTAGTTAATAGGGGGTTTGAAGGGCACCCATAACCCCACTTTATGGGGCCCGGGGCAGCGCCTTGGAAAATTTTGGTTTTGGACCCTATGTTAGGTTGGGTGGACCCACCTATGGTTTCGTGCATGATTTTCGCACATGTTTTTTTTTGGACGCGATGGTTTTCGGTCCATGGTATTGGATGCTTCGGAATGTATAAATATGTATTGTAACATTGAAAGGAACATAATGAAAAATCAAGCTGGTAGTCCTTGTTTTGTGATCCAGGGGGAAATATTTATGTATATGTTTTTTATGTGTTATGATCTCGCATTGTTTATTTTCTATGTTTTAGAATTTGTATGCAGGTAATTTCTGTACGGGGTTAAAACCTACATTTGGTATCGGAGCTGTTTTGGCTTCAAGGGGACGCCTTTGTTGTTGAGGGGTTTCGCTCGGGCCTGTGGTAGACCCTGTTCAGTGGGAGATCCACGAGATCGATTCTAGTGGTGAAAGAAGATGGCGGGCAGTGGAGAGATAGAGATCGAGAAATTTAATGGTCATAGTTTTGAGTTGTGGAAACTCAAGATGGAGGATCTGTTGGTGGATAAAGACCAGTGGATCCCGGTAGATCCAGGTACTAAACCAACGGGAGTGTCCGATGAATAATGGAAGAAGTTGGATCAGAAGGCAAAGAGCATAATACGATTGTGTGTCTCAGATTCAATATTGCTGAATGTATCAGGGGAAGCTACGGCGAAGGCTTTGTAGGACAAGTTAGGGACTTTGTGCCAATCTAAGTCTCTGGTGAATAAACTATTCCTACAAAAAAAGTTGTATAACCCGAGGATGAAAGATGGAGACTCAGTGACAGAGCATCTGAATGCATTTAATACTGTGGTAAGTCAGTTATCATCTGTTGATATTAAAATTTCAGATGAAGATAAGTGCATCAGTTTGTTGTGTTCTCTACCAAATTTGTGGGATAGTCTGGTTATTGAAATAAGTAGCAATGCAACTGCCTTTCATTTTGATGAAATAGTCTCATCCTTGCTGACGGAGGAGATGAGACGGAAAAATATGGAGAGCCAAAATGGTGATGCCTTGTCTGTACGAGGGTGGACCCAGAACAGAAACAAAAATAAGTCATGGAGTGGGACATCTAAATCTAAAGGGAGATCTAAATCTCCAGGAAAACCTGTAAAGATGGTGTGCTGGAAATGTGGAAAAGAAGGCAACTACAAAAGGGACTGTAAATCTAAAGCCCCTGACAAAGGAAAGGGATCTGATGAGGCTCCTTCTGCAGAGGCGAAAACCACCTCAGATGAAGGTGGGGATGTGTACTTGGCTTCTTCAAGTACACATGTAGATCGTGAGGCATGGTTTATTGACTCGGGTGCATCCTTTCACTTCACTCCCCATAGAGAGTGGTTCTGCGAGTATAAGAAATATGATGGTGGTGATGTCTTCTTGGGGATGACAGGAAGGCTAGAATCATTGGTCGCGGAAAAGTAAAGTTGAAGTTGCAAGGTGGAAGGGTTAGAATGCTTCCAGGTGTTCTACATATTCCTGCATTAGCCAGAAATCTAATTTCTGTTAGCAAGTTGGATGATGCAGGTGTAAAAACAGTGTTTGAGAAGGATACCTGCAAGATAGTTCGGGGAGCACTGGTATTGATGCGGGGAGTTCGGATTGGAACTCTGTACAAGCTGCAAGGTAGCACTATTATTGATGGGTGCAATAGTTCTATGGTTCTTGAAAGTGGAGTAGAAAATCTAGTGGTCTCTGGACAGAAGACCATGCTATGGCATCAAAGGCTTGGACATATTGGAGAAAAGGGCCTTCGGACACTTCATGGTAAAGGTATGGTAGAAGGTATGAGTAATAGCTCTCTGGATTTTGATTTCTGTGAAAAACTGTGTAAATGGGAAGCAAAATCGAGTGAGTTTCCCCTCTGGTAGTAGGAGGGTGAAACAGATATTAGAACTTATGCACAGTGATGTGTTTGGACCTGTGAAGGTTCCATCACTAGGTAATTCTGTGTACTATGTATCATTTATAGATGACTTCTCAAGGAATACATGGATATATTTCCTTAAGAATAAATTTGAAGTCTTTGACAGGTTTAAAGAATTTAAGGCTCTGGTGGAAAACTAGACAGAGAAGAAGATAAAGGTGCTGAGGACAGATAACGGTGGAGAGTTTTGCAGTAAGGAATTTGAAGAATTCTGTAAGAAGTGTGCTATAGCATGGCAAAAGACTACTCCATATACACCTCAGCAAAATGGAGTTGCAGAAAGAATGAATAAGACGTTGATGGAAAGGGAAAGAAGCATGCTCAGTGGTGCCGGGTTAGGATAGGAATTCTGGGCAGAGGCGGTGGATACTGCATGTTACCTGGTCACCAGGTCACCTTCATCAGCATTGGAGGATAAGACTCCACAAAAGGTATGGACTGGTAAGAAACCCTCTCTTTCACGTCTGATAGTATTTGGATGTGATGCATATGTACATGTTCCAAAGGAGAAACGAACCAAGTTGGATGGTAAATCTGAAAAGTGCATCTTTATTAGGTATAAGGATGGTTTAAAGGGTTATAAACTTTGGAACCCAGTCACACATAAGGTTGTGTATAGTCGAGATGTGGTGTTCAGAGAGGTGAAAGATGTTATTAAACATGAAGTCCAACGAAAGGAACCTGAGAAGATAGAGTTTGAGCTAAAAGAGAAAGAATCAGACTCTACAGCAGAGGAGGAATCAGAATATAAAGAGCCACAAACTCTGGCTGTGAGAAGATCAGTTCGAGAAAGAAGGCAGCCTGAAAGGTATAGTCCATCTGCTTTCTGTTCAAATTTTTCTTTATCTATTACTGTCGATGATCTCAGAACTGTGAAGGAAGCAGTAGATTCAGAGGATGGAAAACTCTCGAAAGAGGCCATGGTTAATGAAATGGCATCTTTGCACAAAAATGAGGCTTGGATCTGGTGGAGTTGCCGGCTGGAAGGAAACCCATTGGCAACAAATGGGTGTTCAAAAATAAGACAAATGTAGAAGGAAAAGTGGAGAAATACAAAGCTTGATTGGTAGAAAAAGGTTATTCCTAGGTGCCGAAAATTGATTTTGGTGATATTTTTTCTCCTGTTGCCAAGGTAGCTTCTATTAGATTACTTTTATCTGTTGCTGCTACTTTTGATTTTTAGGTAGAACAGATGGATGTGAAGACAACATTTCTTCACGGAGATCTGGAAGAGGAAAACTACATGAAGCAACCTGAAGGCTTTGCAGCGAAGGGTAAGAAAGAACTGGTGTGCAAGTTAAAGAAGTCTTTGTATGGGTTAAAACAGTGACCAAGGATGTGGTATCAGAAATTTGATACATTTATATGAGGACTTGGCTTCACAAGAAGCAAAGCAGATCACTGTGTGTATTTTAAATTAATTGGTGACTGTGTTATTTATCTGGTCTTGTATGTGGATGATATGTTGCTGGTTGGAAATGACAAAGAAATTATCCAGGATTTGAAGACCCAATTGTCCTCCAAATTCGACATGAAAGGTCTTGGTGCTGCAAACTATATTTTGGGCATGGAAATTAAAAGAGATCGGGCAAAGAGGAAGCTCTAGTTAAACCAGAGGAAGTATCTCGAGACAATACTTCAGAGGTTTAATATGCAGGACAGTAAACTGATGAAGGTTCCTCTTCCTGTAGGTGTGAGGTTATCTACTGAACAATGTCCCAAGACACAAGAAGAGGAAGAGGACATGTCCCTTGTTCCATATGCAAGTGCAGTTGGTAGCATAATGTATGCAGTGGTCTATACTAGACCAGACATTGCACATGTAGTGGGGAGTATTGAGCAGGTTTATGTCAAAACCAAGAAAGGAGCATTGGACAGCAGTGAAGCGGGTTTTTAGGTATTTGCGTGGCACTAGTGATTATGGTCTGTGCTACCAAGGAAGACTAGGATTGGATAGAGTGTTGGATACTCGTGGCTTTGTTGATGTAGACTGGGCTGGAGATCTAGATCAGAGAAGATCTACAAGTGGGTATGTGTTTAACCTATTTAGAGGTGCAGTCAGTTGGATGAGTAAGAAACAATCTATAGTGGCGCTATCAACTATAGAGGCAGAATACATGGCAGCCACTCATGCAAGCAAGGAAGTAGTTTGGTTGCAAAGATTGTGTTCAAGTATGGGGTTAGTACAGGAAGCTATAAGGATAGATTGTGACAGCCAAAGTGCAATTTTCTTGGCAAAGAACCCTGCATATCATTCAAAGACAAAGCACATTGATGTTCAGTATCACTTTGTGAGGGATATGATAGAAGACAAAAAGGTGTTGCTGGTAAAGGTGGACACTTTGAAGAATACTGCAGATGCATTGACAAAAACTGTGAGCTCTGAGAAGTTCTCTTGGTGTAGAGAGACAATGGGCGTTTCAGGGCTAGGAGAATGACTAATCTCTCATGTGGCCCCCTGTGGAAAGAAAACAACAAGTGGGAGAATGTTGAGTTGTGTTATATTCTTTCCACATAGTTAATAGGGGGTTTGAAGGGCACTCGTAACCCCACTTTATGGGGTCTGAGGCAACGCCCTGGAAAATTTTGGTTTTGGACCCTATGTTAGGTTGGGCAGACCCACCTATGGTTTTGTGCATGATTTTCGCACATGTTTTTTCTGGACGTGATGGTTTTCGGTCCATGGTATTGGACACGATGGTTTTCGGTCCATGGTATTGGACGCAATCGTTTTCAGTCTGTGGTATTGGATGCTTCGGCATGTATAAATGTGTATTGTAACATTGAAAGGAACATAATGAAAAATCAGGCTGGTAGTCCCGGTTTTGAGATCCAGGAGAAATCTTTTTGTATATGTGTTTTATGTGTTATGATTTCGCATTGTTTATTTTCTGTGTTTTAGTATTCGTATGCAGGTAATTTCTATACGGGGTAAAAACCTACAATGCCTATTACAGAATATCAAATGTATAGGCTTAAGTTCACTAGGACTGAAGGTGTTACAGCTGAGGAACATCTTGAATCATTCTATAGCTATGTTGATAACCTGGATATTAGTGAAGATGATGTATGGATGAGAGTCTTTGTCCAAAGTCTAGATGGAAAGGCTAGAAAATGGTTCAGAGAATTGACCCCAAGTTCTATAGCAGATATTGAGGCTTTAGATGGTGCATTCCTAAAGCATTGAGGGGATAAGAATGATCTACTCTACTACCACACCGAGTTTGGGAACTTAAAGAGGGAAAATGGTGAGTTGTTGTCTGATTTTAATAAGAGGTTGAACCGCATGTACAACAAGATATCAGCTGAAGTAAAACCCACCACTACCTCTGCTAAACTCACCTATGCCAGTGCCTTTGATTCTAACTTCTATCTATTGTTGAGGGAGAGACGATGTGCTACCTTGGCTGATATGCAAGATGCACCCTTGGAAGTAGAATCAAACATCATGGCTGCAAAGGAGCTCAAGGGGAATGTTGATAGAAGGAGACAGAGGGGCGAACCTTCATCACCTTCAGATTCTAAGATAGATAAAATGACCAAGATGATAAAGTAATTAGCCTCTGAAATCTCCAAATTAAAGGTTGAGCATCACCGTGGGAAAGGAAGAGTTCCTAATACCTTTGCTCCTAGAAATCCAAATCCATATAGAAGAGCTAATGAGCAGTTGTAGATTCTGCAAAGAAGCTGATCCAAATTGGATCCTAGAACACTCTCTAAGTTTTCATGAACTCTTTAAAAATCATGCCAAAGTTTCAAAGTCTTATAAAGATCAAGCTTATCAGAGATATCCTCATAACAGTTGCAATTTGTGATCAGCGTGGAGCAATGAGGACCATCGGTCAAGCGCGCAAACCATCAGCCCATGGAAACGCACACTATCATAAATTAGCAAAACTAGAGGCCATTTTGAGAAACGGGGGTAGTTTCTGATATGCGATTAGTGAAAAGTCGCTAATTGCATATCGCAGGGCAAACCCCTCAAAGAAGGAAAGGCCACAAGCACCCGGACTCGAAAAAACATAAAATGTAACGAATATTGCTTCGATTCCGTCAGAAGCAAGGTCCCACAAAAATCGGCAGGATATCGGAAGGGTTTCGAGCAGCAAGTGGTTTTAACCGAGTCCCGCCCGATGCCATACAATGGTTGCCACGAGTATGGTGGAAGAGAGAGAAAACCGCTCACATTGAATGGATAAACATCATGTTACTTATTCGCCCGATATGGACGATGAATGTAGGATTTGGAGGCTCCAGATCAACGGGGGAGACACGTTTTGATGGATGACCAGATTTGACGAGGATAACAGGCAGAGTTGTATAAGATTTGAAGTCCGATATGGACGATGTGTTGGCAGAGGATTGTGCTTTGCGGGCACTCTTGGAGTTAATGGTAAAAATGGTCGTTTCAAGTATTTCCAAGAGAACTGACACTCATTCATTACGAAATAGGTGGTTACCTCCTTGTGAGGCATTATACAGTGGCTAATGACGCAGGACAAAGGAATTCTAACGGACAGAGGCAGGGGAACCAGAAAGCCAGGAAGCGGAAATGAACAGTCAGAAAGCAGATTGGCTTTAAAGCCATGAACTAACAGAGAGAGAAGCAAGCAAGTTAAGAGGCAGAAAGCTAAGAGCAGAGAGCAGAGAGAAGAAGCCGAGCTAACCTACAGAAGAAAAGGTAGCATCGAGCCAGAGTTAAGACAGATAGAGAGAGAATTAGAGATTTTGTGCACTCCAGAGAAGGCTTGAGAGGTTCAAGCACACTCCTCTGTAATGCCTGTCATGTATGAGTTGCAGGTTGGGCTCATACTACTGTGACCAATAGAGGTCGAGAGTCATTAAGGAGAGTCTGTGTACTCCAGGGACTTGGGGAATCCAAGTACAGTCTTGCTAATTTATATCTGTGCGTGAGACTCAAATTGAGCTCACTGTTGTAAAAACTCTACTTTGAAAACATAATACAGAGGCCACCACTAAAGGCTGGACTAGGAGACGTAGCCCAGGAGTATTTGGTGAACTCCTTATTAAACTTGTTGTGTTTATATGTTTTCCTGTTGTGTTTTCTTTAACTGCTTCAGTGTCTATGTATTTCGCAATCTTATCGATTCGTTGCATAAAATAACATAGACACATCCATGCACATGAGTCTGTAATACCTTATTAATTGTCTTAGATCAATTTCAAATCAAGTGGTATCAGAGCTCTAGGTTGCTAAGGTTAGACAAGCTTGTGCTAGATTTTGTTGTTGAATGCTAACTAGGACAAAGCTAAAATTAGGATAAGGAGAATTGGTTGAAGCTAACCCAGAAATTGGAAGAGTCTATCCTAAGAGGAAAATGGCAGAAGAAAGTCCCTTGGAATCAGACTCCCAGTTCATAGATAGTTTCATGACCATAAGCGCCATAGTAGAGGAAATGCATAGAGAATTTAAGAAAGATAGACATGAAGATTCATCAAAATCCAAACAAGATAAAGGAGAAGAAGAATCTCTCCTCCATGACCATTCTAAAGGAAAATGGAAATAAGAAAAGCTTCCCAGACCTCCTAATAGCCCTGAAAATAAAAAGAAAACATATTTGATTAAATTAGATGTTAAATTTGATTTTCTGATATATGGTGGAGAGTTGAATGCAGAGAAGCTGGATAATCGGATTAGACAGATTGATGTGTATTGCAGGGTGCAGAGCATTGAGTCAGACAAAAGCAAGATTCATCTGGCCAGCCTACACCTTGGAGGCACTGCCTTGGTATGGTGGGAAGGCAGGACACAAGCTAACATGAAGAAGCATGGTAAAATCCTTTCTGTCTGGAGTGAATTTGTTTATGCAATTAAAAAAAAGTTCTATCCACTAGCTTATATGCAACAAGCCATGATGAGTTGGAAAACTCTTCGCCAATTAAAAGGACAAAGTGTACAAGGATACACCCAAGAATTTAGAAGAAGAGCTTTGATTCTAGGAATTTATTTAGACTCACCTGAAACTCTACTGAAGTATATAGGTGGTCTACACATCTATTTAAAGAACACCATTCTCATGTTTAATCCCACTAGCATAGATGAGGTATCTGTTCAGGCTACACATCTAGAGACTAGAGGCAAGAATGTGAACCCCAAAAGTTGGGGGATCATCAAAACCCACTGCAAGCAAGAACAAGGAAAAGAGAAAGCAGAAATGGAAAGAGAGTAAGATAAATGTTGTACAAAAGACCAAACCTTCATGTATTCATTGCAAGAAGGATGGGCATGATGATGAACACTACTAGATTCTGCATCTGGAGTTGATACCCAAGAAGTTTGATGGCAAAAAGAAGATGACTGTTGCAGCTATTCAAAAAGATTTGGGGTCAACATCAGGGGATGAAACAACAATCACAACCACAGGTACAAAAGGTAAAAATTCTTAAGCATCTACTAGTAATTCTGCACAATCTACTAATAGTGAAGAAAATGAGAGGAAAAGACATGAGCTTTTTCATATTAGAGTTATTTCCAAGCATCAAAAGATTGATACTTTGTTTGATAGTGGCTCACAAGTAAACTTAATTTCTAAAGCAATTGTAAAGAAGCTGGGATGACTAACCACACCTCACACGAATCCATATCCATTGGGTTGGTTATGTGATAAAGCAAAAAGCTACAAGTGACTAGACAATCTAAACTTAGGTTTTCTTTTGGGTCAGCATTTGTAGATGAGGTTGAGTTGGATATAGTTTCTTTGGATATATGTGGAATTATTTTAGGAAGTCCTTACTTGTATGATAGAAAAGCCATTTTCTATAGAGATGGAAATAAGTATCAACTTGTTAAAGTTGGAATCGAATATATTGTAAGAGCTCATAAACTCAAGAATAATTATACTCTCATAAATTCAGGGCAGATGAAAAGAATTATAAGTTCATGAAAACAATTTTTACTAATGGTTGTAAAGGAAAAGAAACCTGATAAAAGCAATGTATTTGAGGGTTGTAATGCTAAACAACAAGTTGATTTAGAAAAAGTTGTTTCAAAATATGATATACTATTTCAAAAACCTAAAAGTCTACCACCCAAAAAGGAAATAGTACATGATATTAATTTGCAATAAGATGCTCCATTGCCTAACATCGGAATGTACAGGTTTTCCACTTTAGAGAATGCAGAAATCAAGAAGCAGGTACAAGAGCTACTCGAGAAAGGGTTCATAAGACTTAGCACATCACCATGTGGGTCAACAATTGTCTTGGTGAGAAAGAAAGATGGATCATGGAGAATGTGCATTGATTACTGAGCATTGAATAAGATAACAATAAAAAATCGTTATCCCCTTCCTCGCATAGATGATTTATTAGATCAATTGAAAGAAGCTGTTTAATTTTCCAAGTTGGACTTGCATAGTGGCTACCATTAGGTCAGAGTTGCAAAGCAAGATGCATGGAAGACATCTTTCAAAACAAAGCAGGGATTGTATGAGTGGTTAGTTATGCCTTTTGGCTTAACTAATGCTCCTGCTACTTTCATGAGAGTAATGAATGATGTACTCAGGCCTTTTATTGATGATTTTGTCATTGTATATTTAGATGAAATTCTTATATTTAGTAAAACATGGGAAGAACATTTGAAGCATGTAAAGTAGACTCTAGATGTTATGAAAAGAGAAAATCTTTATGTTAAGCTATCAAAATGTGAATTTGGCAAAAACTCTTTGAATTATTTGGGTCATATTGTAAGGGATGGTGAATAGAAGATAGATCCCTCTAAAGTTGTAGTCATTGTAAACTGGCCTAAACCCAAATCTGCTACAGAAGTTAGAAGCTTCCTAGGAGCAGCACAGTATTGGAGAAAGTTTATTGCTAACTTTTCCTTGATTGCAGCTCCCTTACATGCTTTAACATGATTAGTACAGCACCAGTACTAGCATTGCCCGATCTTCAAAGACTCTTTGAGATTGAAACATATGCCAGTGACTATGCCACGGGAGTAGTGTTGATGTAGTAGTTAATTATCCCACATATGATAAAGAATTGTATGCATTAGTACAGAGTGTGAAAAAGTGGAAACATTATTTAATGGGCAAAGAGACAGTTATACATACTTATCATCAACCACTTCAATATTTACACTCACAAACTAAGTTGCAGCAATCAAGACACTATAGGTGGATGGGTTTTCTACAACAGTTTCATCTTTTCATCAGATATAAAAAGGGCATACACAATAAATTTGTAGATATGTTGTCTAGACCAATCATAAATGCATCTACTATACTTAAGCATAACTCAGTATTGCATGAAAGCTACATTGAACAATATGCTCAAGATATAGATTTTAAAGATGTATATGCAACTTTAAGTCATGGCAAACAAGTAGAAGAATTGGATTATCATGTTAAGTACCAACTCTTGTATCATTTTCGAAAGTTATCCATTCCTCAAACTGAAAGAGTAAAGATAATATGAGAAGCACACACTTCTCTAATATCAGGTCACTTTGGTGTAAGTAAAATAGTTGTGCGGCTACAAAGATTTTGTTATTGACCAAAAATGAATGAAACCATTTCTAGATATGTAAGAGGGTGTACCATGTGTGCTAAAAGCAAGCCCAGCGATAGAAAAATAGGCTTGTACAGCACTACCAGTTCCTTCTCATCCTTGGGAAAGTGTTTCCATGGACTTAATACCATGTAACAAATAGATTATAGCTGAACAAACAACAAAATTGTTCTTTCAGAATGTATCGGTTCATTTTGGATTACCCATTTCCATTGTATCTGATTGAGATTCCCGATTTGTTGGGAAGTTTTGGTCAAGTCTATGGGAATTGATGGACACCAGACTGAAGAAGAGCACAACCTTTCATCCACAAATAGATGGCCAAACCGAAGTGGTCAACAGGACAATGATCTAGTTGCTCGGAGGCCATTGCAGCAATCATCCCAAGCTTTGGGATGAACATTTATGTTATGTGCAACATGCTTACAACCATGCTAAACATTCTTCTACACAAAGATCTCCTTTTGAGACTTGTTTTGGTTTCACACCAAGGTCTCCCTTGGGCTTTGTTTTTGGTAAAGACATGATGTGGAAAAGGCAACCAAGTTCATTGAACAAATCCAAGAGATTCACCAGGCAGTACAGGAACCACTGGAAAGGAGCCAAGCCAAGTACAAGGCGAGGCATGGTAAGCATCAGATTGAGCATAGTTTCCAAGTTGGTGATCAAGTCTGGATATATATAAGAAAAGATAGAATGCAAGGTGAAGGTAAGAAGTTGAAGCCAATAAGGTATGGACTTTTCAAGATACTTGAGAAAATTGGTGAGAATGATTTTGGCCTTTATTTGCATGCTTACATGCACATCTATTCGGTAGTTAATGCAGAAAGATTAAGACTATTTGAACCTTCATTGATTGAATATCCTTAAGAGCAAAGCCAATTGCCTTCTATTGATGATCTGTTGCCCGAATATCTCAATGAATTGCAGGAAGATACAGTTCTAGACAAGAAGGTGAGAACTATGCGCAAAGGGGATGTTGAGTACCTCTAGATTGGACTCAAAGATTCAAAACCAAGCGGTGCAAAATGGATAGAGATTGGGAAAGCGAGGAATATATACCCTCACTTGACTGATGCTTAAGAAAAACCAAATTTTGGTGGTCCAAAAGCTTTTTTAGTGGGAAGGTTGTGATCCAAATTGGATCCTAGAACACTCTAAGTTTTCATGAACTCTTTAAAAATCATGCCAAAGTTTCAAAGTCTTATAAAGATCAAGCTTATCAGAGATATCCTCTTAACAGCTGCAATTTGTGATCAACGTGGAGCAATGAGGACCGTTGGTCAAGCACGCAGACCGTCGGCCCATGGTAACATGCGCTATCGCAAATTAGCAAAACCAGAGGCCATTTTGAGAAACAGGGGTAGTTTCTGATATGCAATTAGCGATAAGTTGCTAATCACATATCGCAGGGCAAACCCCTCAAAGAAGGAAAGGCTGCAAGCACCCAGACCCAAAAAATCATAAAATGTAACGGATATCGCTCTGATTCCATCAGAAGCAGGGTCCCACAAAAACTAGCAGGATATCGGAAGGGCTTTGAGTGGTAAGAGGTTTCAATCGAGTCCCGCCTGATGCCATACAATGCTTGCCACCCATCCGGCAGAAGAGAGAGAAAACTGCTGACATCGGATGGATAAACATCATGTTACTTATTCGCCCGATATGGACGATGACTGTAGTATTTGGAGGCTCCAGATCAATGGTAGAGACACGTTCCAATGGATGACCAGATTTGACGAGGTTAATAGGTAGAGTTGTATAGGATTTGAAGTCCGATATGGACGATGCGTTGGCAAAGGATCGTGTTTTGCGGGCATTCTTGGAGTTAATGTAAAAACGATCGTTTTGAGTATGTCCAAGAGAACTGACACTCATCCGTTACGAAATAGGTGGCCACCTCCCTGTGAGGCATTACACAGTGACTGACGATGCATGACATAGGAATTGGATTGGACAGAGGCAGGGAAACTGGAAAGTTGGGAAGTGGAAACGAACAGTCAGAAAGCAAATTGGCTTTAAAGCCACAAACTGACAGAGAGAGAAGCAAGCAAGTTAAGAGGCAGAAAGCTAAGAGCAGAGAGCAAAGAGAAGAAGCCGAGTTGACCTATAGAAGCAAAGGCAGCATTGAGCTAGAGTTAAGATAGAGATAGAGAGAGTTAGAGAGTCTGTGCACTCCAGAGAAGGCTTGAGAGGTTCAAGCGCACTCCTCTGTAATGCCTGTAATGTATGAGTCTCAGGTTGGGCTCATACTACTGTGACCAATAAAGGTCAAGAGTTAGTAAGGAGAGTCTGTGTACGCCAAGGACTTGGGGAATCCAAGTACATTATTGTTGATTTATATTTGTGTGTGAGACTCAAATTGAGCTCAATGTTGTAAAAAAACTTCTTTGAAAACATAATAGAGAGGCCACCATTGAAGGCTGGACCAGGAGACGTAGCCCAGGAGTATTGGGTGAACTCCTTATTAAACTTGTTGTGTTTATATGTTTTCCTATTGTGTTTTCATTAACTACATCAGTGTCTGTGTATTTCGCAATCTTATTGATCTGTTGCATAAAATAACATAGACACATCCATGCACATGAGTCTCTAATGCCTTATTAATTGTCTTAGATCAATTTCAGATTAGAAGAAAAGATGCCAATAAAGACCAAAGGGTGAAGACCCCTTTCCAGAATGTAGTCATGGAAGAAGAGCTGTTTGAAGAAGATGATGAGATCCATTGTTTGGAAGACAAAAGCAGTGCCTCCTTTTTGACCTCAGCTGCCAACGAAAAGTCATTATTCAATGACCAAATCAACCAAGAGTGGGATGGTGGCGTTGTTCTGAAAATTGATGATCAACACAGATATGAGCTGAGGTCGAATATGAATAATGCCAAGGAAACTCTTGTTCGGAGAGGTATTTTCCCTGAAATACAGCAAGCTAAAAAGCAGAAATGACCGGAAGTTGATCCCAGCACCCTCAAAGGTCTAGCTCATGAGGTAAAAGGCCTTGACAAGTCTCCTTCTCCTTTTAGTTTTGAATCAGAAATTCATAAGCTAAGCATACCTATACCTCTGATTGAACTAGTGAAGAATGAGTCCTTCAAAAGATCTATCCTCGAGGCCCTTGAGCCTAAAGCCATCCAAGCCTCCACTAACTACGTAAATCTACAACATGACAAACCAACTGTTGTTCTAAGCCCAATGATAGAAAATTGTGATGACAACTCCCCATCATTCTATGTCTATTTGACTATTCATGACAAAATCCTTCACAACAGCGTTATGGACACAGGAGCCAGCCATAATCTAATGCCCAAGTCTTAACATGAACTGGGTCTTAACATTACCAAGTCTTATCATGACCTGTTTTCTTTTGACTCTAGAAAAGTGAAATGTTTGGGATTAATCAAGGACCTAGCCATCACCTTGTCTCAGCTGCCCATGAATAGCATGATGATGGATATTGTGGTAGCAGATGTACCCCCCAAGTTTGGCATGTTTCTTTCTAGAGGTTGGATCAAGAGATTAGGTGGAACATTTCAAAATGATCTGTCCTATGCTATTGTCCCAGTATTTGGAGGTGAGAGTAGGAGATTATACAGAGAAGCTTAGCTGGCTTATATCATCAGTGATGAAAGGAATCCCACTAATCATCCCATCTATGCTGTCAACACTGATTTTGGAGCTTGTATTCTTCAAATTGAAGAATCCCAGTTGGCCTCTATGCAGCTTAGGAAATCGGTTTTCCAGATCATAGAGGAAGAAAGCCCACAAATTTGGGACATGTTCTTTGATGGAGCTTGCTCTAAGGAAGCTGCAGGGGTAGGTGTAGTCCTTGTGTCCCCCACACAAGAATGCATTCATTTATCTTTCAAGTTAACTTTTCAGGTTACAAATAACATAGAAGAGTACGAAGCCTTGATATTGGGCTTAAACGATGCTAAAAAAATGGGCATCAAATGTCTGAAGGCGTTTAGAGATGCAGACCTTATCATTCAGTAGGTCAACAAAACTTTCCAAGCAAAGCATCCAAGGCTGAAAACATACAGAGATGAGGTATGGAAGCTCACAGGTTCTTTTAATAGTTACAACATTTCTTACATCCCTAGAATGAAGAACCAACTTGTTGATTCCCTTGTTGTGTCTACTTGCACGTTTATTCATCCTTTGCCTCCTAAATTGACTTATGAAGTTCAGGTGAAATATAGAACATCTCTGCCTGACAACGTCAAATACTGGAAAGTTTTTGAAGATGATGATGAAATTAATAGGTTTTTACAACTCATTTATGAATTTTCTGAAATGCACATTGACCAAGAAAACGAAACCATTGAAGAATGCAACTATTCCAAGCTAAAGGATGAGATTGGTCAGGATAGCATTGTTCAACTGCCTAGTAACCATATACCCAAAGGATTGGTGCCCCTAGAGAAGTTGTTTGATCATAATGATGTACCTTATAAGCCTGCCAAAAAAGAAAATGAGTTTGTAGTTCATAGACATAATATAGGGAGTCCAGCCCATCCAAAGTACCTAAATCTATCCACTCACTTGTCTTCTGCCCAATGTTCAAAGTATTGCACCCGGATGAAACAATTTGCTGATATTTTTGCTTGGGAGTACAGTGATATTAAGACCTATGACACCAACATCATTCAGCATAAGATTCCACTGGAGAAGAACACCATCCCTTTTAAGCAGAAATTAAGACCTATCAGCCCTCTGTTATTGCCTTTGATTGAGAAGGAAATCAATAAGTTGCTGGATGCCAAGATCATAGCTCCCTTAAGGTATTCAAAGTGGATAGCTAACCTTGTGGTAGTAAGAAACAAGAATGGAGAAATCAGGCTTTGTGTTGACTTTAGGAATCTAAACAAGTTCTCTAAAAAGACAACTACCCCTACCTAAGATGGAACACTTGCTGCAAAATGTTTCAGGGGCTAGAGTCATGTCTTTCTTAGATGGATTTTCAGGTTACAATTAGATTGTTGTACATCCAGAAGATCAGGAAAAGACCGCCTTCACTACTCCTTGGGGCAGTTTCATGTACTCTAAGATGCCTTTTGAATTAATGAATGTTGGGGCTACTTTTCAGAGGGCCATGGGCATAGCCTTTGTGGGAGAGGAGGACAAGTTTGTCCTTATTTACCTAGATGACTTAACAATCTTCTCGAGCAGTCACAAGGACCATTTGCAGCATTTAAAGAAGGTGTTTCTAAAGTGAAGGCAGTTTGGAATTTCTGTGAACCCAAAGAAGTAATAGTTTTCCGTAGAAGAAGGCAAACTTCTGGGACATATTGTTTCTACTGAAGGTGTGAAGATCAATCCAGCAAGAGTTCAAGCAATCCAAACATTGTCCATCCCAATGTCAAGGGACATTCAATATTTTCTGGGTCACATTAACTTTATCAGGAGGTTTATTCCAAACTTTGCAGAGCTAGTGAAGCACATCACTTCCATGCTAAAGAAAGGATCAGAAATAAGATGGACAGATGGTGCAAGAAGCTCTTTTGAAGCCATCAAACAAGCTATCATGGAAGCTCCCACTCTAAACATTCCAGATTATACCAGGGAGTTTTATATCTTCTCTTTTGCCTCTTATGATACACTTGCAATAGTTCTATTGCAGAAAAATGATGAAGGTGTAGAGCACCCTGTGTCCTTTTTCAGCAAAACTCTGAGGGATGTTGAACTAAGGTATGACTTTATTGGAAAACAAGCTTATGCTCTCATAAAATCTTTAAAGGCATTTAGAATTTATATTCTGCATTCCAAAGTGATTTCATATGTACCTTTAGCCTCAGTAAAAGATGTTCTAACTCAGCTAGATATTGATGGAAAGAGAGCTGAATGGATTGCAAAATTCATAGAGTTCAACATAGAGGTCAAATCCAACAAGCTTGTCAAATGCCAGGGCCTCGCCAAGCTTATGGCTGAGGAAAATTGCAGTTTGTTAGACAGCAATTGCATGGGTTCAAATTCAGGTGGTGAGCGGATAGAGGAAGCAACAGAAGAGCAAGAGCAGAATCAGTCTTTGGTTGAAAATCGAGCCACCTATGAATGGTATTCCAGTGTAGTTCATTTTTTGCAGAAGCTAGAAGTCCCTCCAGGGCATAGCTCAAGTCAACTCTGGGCCATTAAGCTCAGATCAGGCAAATTCTGCATTAACAAAAACATGCTTTATTAGAAAGACCCATCAGGGATCCTCTTGAGATGTCTAGATAAAGGACAATCTGTGGAATTCATGCACCAATTCCATTCTAGCATCTATGGAGGGCATCATTATTCGAAAACCATAGCCCACAAGATCCTGAGAGCTGGGTATTATTGGCCTACTTTGTTCTCTAATGTGTTTTCTTTTGTGAAGTCTTGTGACAAATGTCAGAGGTTTGCAGGAAGATAGTAGCTAAAATCTCTGCCCTTGAAGCTAGTACACGCCAATGGTTCCTTCCAGCAGTGGGGCTTGGACTTCATAAGTGAGATCAACCTACATTCCAGTGGCCATCACAAATGGATCTTGGTAGCCACTGATTATTTCACCAAATTAATTGAGGCTATACCTAATAAAAATGCTAATCATCAAGTTATCATAAAGTTCTTGAATGAGAACATTTTCACTAGATTTGGTTGCCCAACCAAACTAGTCACTGATAATGTAGCAACTTTCAGGGCAGAAGAATTGGTGGACATGTGTGAAGCCATGTGCATTCAATTGGTGCATTCTACCTCATATTATCCTCAAGGCAATGGCCTCGCAGAATCATCTAACAAGAGTCTTGTAAGGATAATTAAAAAACTATTGGAGAACAACAAAAAGAACTAGGATTCTAAGTTGAAGTTTGCAGTGTGGGCTAACAGAGTTACCAACAAGAAGTTCATAGGAAATTCTCCATTTAAGCTGGTTTATGGCGCTGATGTTGTTTTTCCTATCCAGTTGATTATCCCGGTGGCCAAATTATTGCAAGAAGAACAATATGAAGAGGACGACATGGCGAGGAGAATGAGTAACTTGGCTGAATTACAGCAGATTAGAGAACAACTGGTTGAGAAGTCAAGAATTCATTAGAAGAAGATCAAATAAACCTTTGATAGAAAGGAAAAAATGGACAATTTTTAGGTTGGTGACTAGGTTCTCAAATGGGATGCATTGAAGGAAAAGAAGGGAAACCATGGTAAATTTGATGCCTTATGGATGGGACTGCTTGTCATTGGTCAAGTTCAGATGAACAATACTTTTATTCTACACAATTTGGAGGGGGAAGGTGTTTTTGATGGCCCAGTCAATGGGCAGTTTTTGAAACTTTACTTCATATGAGGCTTTAGGGCCTTAATATTGTAATAGTTTTTTTTAGTTTTTGTTTTCTATGCAAATAAACTCCATGCCCAATGGAACACTAGGAGATAAGTTTTTTTTGGTTGTTACTGGAAAGGCAGTAGTCTGTAGTTCTTGAAACCTCATAGGGAGTCTTTCATCCTTAGAAGGAGCTAGTGTTAGCCCTGAGGTGCACTACTGCTATTTTAACGAAAATGTCCCTTGTTTTAGCTCTGATGGTACACATCCCCTCTTGTGCCGCTTTGGCTATAAGCCAAACTTCAAAATTATATACCCGCGCTCATAAATAGCAGCGGGTTCACTCTCGGATCATCTCATTTCTACTATGCCTTCCATTCTCCAATCCCTGCCATCGATCTTCCCACTGATTTGACAGTCCACACTTCACCCCACTGATGTTATATGCTTGACCATTCACCACCGCTAGACCATTTCCACCAGATCTAACGACTATTGTGCATTTCACTCGGGAAACAAGCGAGAGGGATACCCGCCGGATAAAAGTAGTTTCCTCTCGCTCCTCCACTGCTATGTGGCGCCTGATGAATGGAATCGGGTGGGCTCTGCCCTTTACCGCTTACTGCCTAATATAAACCATTTCTGCCTACGTAAACCACTCCCGGGCATTATCCTTCGAGCACTTCCTCTACCTGATAGCCTTTTGATCTACCAATTTGAGATATGACAGCTCAGACTTATTTTGCTCCCACCATGACTTCAAGCCTTCGGCGATTGATCTTCTCCACCCATTTCTTCCGATCCAACGACCCTCATTCACCATCACCATAGTTCCCCCTGTCGCCTGACCGACACCCCGACCATCGATCCACACCACCCAACGGCCCAAGTGCCCCTGTACCCCACTTCCCATTAGTCACCCGAGGAGGAAATTCGTTGGCTCTGATAGTGTTTTTCACAGTCAGATAGTTGAACTAAAATAACGGAATTCATGGCCGGAAGGGGAAAGAAGAAACAGCACGATGCATTCGAATCAACAGAAGTGATCATGGAGCATCGCTGGCATGAGTGAGCCACCTGACAGTGCGGTGAAATTACTAGGATTTGGTTACTGTGTTTGTTAGAAAAAGAGCCCTCTGAGCTCATGTTTGTCTAGTTATGGCATCAAGTAGTTAGAAGACAGTGGGGATAGATTAAGAGATCTCAAGCCTCAAAGGATGTGAGAGCATTGTAAAAAGCCTATAAATGGCGCTACTGGCGATGGGTACGCAGCTCAGTAATAGTAAAAACCCTGCAGTAAAACCTAGGGTTTAGCCAAAACCCTTATGGAATCCTGGAGTACTCATCGTTTCCACCTTCTTCATCCATCAGAATCTATGTGTTCTATTTGTGCTAGAAGCCCCTTGTATATTATTATAATAATATAATATTATTATAATATTATATATAATCAAATATTATTATTATTATATTTTATTTTTTAAAAAATAATTCAATATAATTGTTATTATTTTTTTATAATTTTATATTATTATATTTTTTAAATAATATAATGATAATCTAATAATATAATATTTATACAGTAATATATATAAATAATCTGGTTGTTAAGATTTATATAGTTATTAATAATCCTAAATCTATTTGATGATATTTATATAGTTATTGATAATCCTAAATACTGATAATAATTAACACTATGTATACAAACCCTAAGATAAATATTAAAAACACTAAAGTATAATAATAATAATAATAATAACCCGCAACCTCTTTTGACATATTGGAGAAAAGGGCCTTCGGACACTTCATGGCAAAGGTATGGTAGAAGGTATGAGTAATAGCTCTCTGGATTTTGATTTCTATGAAAATTGTGTATATGGGAAGCAAAATCAGGTGAGTTTCCCCTCTGGTAGTAAGAGGGCGAAACAGATATTAGAACTTGTGCACAGTGATGTGTTTGGACCTATGAAGGTTCCATCACTAGGTAATTATGTGTACTATGTATCATTTATAGATGACTTCTCAAAGAATACATGGATATATTTCCTTAAGAAGAAATTTGAAGTCTTTGATAGGTTTAAAGAATTTAAGGCTCTGGTGGAAAACTAGACAGAGAAGAAGATAAAGGTGTTGAGGACAGATAACGGTGGAGAGTTTTGTAGTAAGGAATTTGAAGAATTCTGTAAGAAGTGTGGTATAGCACGGCAGAAGACTAATCCATATACACCTCAGCAAAATGGATTTGCAGAAAGAATGAATAAGATGTTGATGGAAAGGGCAAGAAGCATGCTCAGTGGTGCCGGGTTAGGACAGGAATTTTGGGTGGAGGCCGTGGATACTGCATGTTACCTGGTCACTAGGTCACCTTCATCACTATTGGAGGATAAGACTCCACAAGAGGTATGGACTGGTAAGAAACCCTCTCTTTCACATCTGAGGGTATTTGGATGTGATGCATATGTACATGTTCCAAAGGAGAAACGAACCAAGTTGGATAGTAAATCTGAAAAGTGCATCTTTATTAGGTATAAGGATGGTTTAAAGGGTTATAAGCTTTGGAACCCAGTCACATGGAAGGTTGTGTGCAGCCGAGATGTGGTGTCCAGAGAGGTGAAAGATGTTATTAAACATGAAGTCTAACGAAAGGAACCTGAGAAGATAGAGTTTGAGCTACAGGAGAAAGAATCAGACTCTACAGCAGAGGAGGAATCAGAAGATGAAGAGCCACAAAATCTGGCTGTGAGAAGATCAGTTCGAGTAAGAAGGAAACTTGAAAGGTATAGTCCATCTGATTTCTGTTCAAATTTTGCTTTATCTATTACTGACGATGATCCCAGAACTGTGAAGGAAGCAGTAAATTCAGAGGATGCAAAACTCTGGAAAGAGGCCATGATTGATGAAATGGCATCTTTGCACAAAAATGAGGCTTGGGATCTGGTGGAGTTGTCGGCTGGAAGGAAACCCATTGGCAGCAAATGGGTGTTCAAAAAGAAGACAAATGCACAAGGAAAAGTGGAGAAATACAAAGCTCGATTGGTAGAAAAAGGTTATTCCTAGGTGCCGGAAATTGATTTTGGTGATATTTTTTCTCCTGTTGCCAAGGTAGCTTCTATTAGATTACTTTTATCTGTTGCTGCTACTTTTGATTTTGAGGTAGAACAGATGGATGTGAAGACAACATTTCTTCAAGGGGATCTGGAAGAGGAAAACTACATCAAGCAACCTGAAGGCTTTGCAGTGAAGGGTAAGAAAGAATTGGTGTGCAAGTTAAAGAAGTCTCTGTATGGGTTAAAACAGTGACCAAGGATGTGGTATCAGAAATTTGATACATTTATATGAGGAGTTGGCTTCACCAGAAGCAAAGCAGATCACTGTGTGTATTTTAAATTAATTGTTGACCGTGTTATTTATTTGGTCTTGTATGTGGATGATATGTTGGCTGTTGGAAATTACAAAGAAATTATCCAGGATTTGAAGACCCAATTGTCCTCCAAATTCGACATGAAAGATCTTGGTGCTGCAAACTATATTTTGGCATGGAAATTAAAAGAGATCAGGCAAAGAGGAAGCTCTGGTTAAACCAGAGGAAGTATGTTGATACAATACTTCAGAGGTTTAATATGCAGGACAGTAAACCGGTGAAGGTTCCTATTCCTGTAGGTGTGAGGTTATCTACTGAACAATGTCCCAAGACACAAGAAGAGGAAGAGGACATGTCCCGTGTTCCATATGCAAGTGCAGTTGGTAGCTTGATGTATGAAATGGTCTGTACTAGACCAGACATTTCACAGGTAGTGGGGAGTATTGAGTAGGTTTATGTCAAAACCAGGAAAGGAGCATTGGACAGGAGTGAAGCGGGTTTTTAGGTATTTGCGTGGCACTAGTGATTATGGTCTATGCTACCAAGGAAGACCAGGATTGGATAGAGTGTTGGATAGTCCTGGCTTTGTTGATGCAAACTGGGCTAGAGATCTAGATCAGAGAAGATCTACAGGTGGGTATGTGTTTAACCTATTTGGAGGTGCAGTTAGTTGGATGAGTAAGAAACAATCTGTAGTGGCACTATCAACTATAGAGGCAGAATACATGGCAGCCACTCATACAAGCAAGAAATTAGTTTGGGTGCAGAGATTGTGTTCAAGTATGGGGTTAGTACAGGAAGCTATAAGGATAGACTGTGACAGCCAAAGTGCAATTTTCTTGGCAAAGAACCCTGCATATCATTCAAAGACAAAGCACATTGATGTTCGGTATCACTTTGTGAGGGATATGATAGAAGACAAAAAGGTGTTGTTGGTAAAGGTGGACACTTTGAAGAATACTGCAGATGCATTGACAAAATCTGTTAGCTCTGAGAAGTTCTCTTGGTGTAGAGAGACAATGGGCATTTTAGGGCTAGGAAAATGACTAAGCTCTCTTGTGGCCCCCTATGGAAAGAAAACAACAAGTGGGAGAATGTTGAGCTGTGATATATTCTTTCCACGTAGTTAACAAGGGGTTTGAAGGGCACCCGTAACGCCACTTTATCGGGTCCGGGGTAATGCCCTGGGAAATTTTGGTTTTGGACCCTATGTTAGGTTGGGTGGACCCACCTATGGTTTTGTGCATGATTTTTGCACATGTTTTTTCTGGACGTGATGGTTTTCGGTCCATGTTATTGGACACGATGGTTTTCGGTCCATGGTATTGGATGTGATCGTTTTCAGTCCATGGTATTCGATGCTTCGGCATGTATAAATATGTATTGTAACATTGAAAGGAACATAATGAAAAAGCAGACTGGTAGTCCCGATTTTGGGATCCAGGAGACAATCTCTGTGTATATGTGTTTTATGTGTTATGATCTCGCATTGTTTATTTTCTATGTTTTAGAATTCATATGCAGGTAATTTCTGTACAAGGTTAAAACCTACAATTCCTATTAGAGAATATCAGATGTATAGACCTAAGTTCACTGGGACTGAAGGTGTTACAGCTGAGGAACATCTTGAATTATTCTATAGCTATGCTGATAACCTGGATATTATGAAGATGATGTATGGATGAGAGTCTTTGTCCAAAGTCTAGATGGAGAGGCTAAAAATGGTTCAGAGAATTGACCCCAAGGTCTATAGCAGATATTGAGGCTTTAGATAATGCATTCCTAAAGAATTGGGAGGATAAGAAGGATCTACTCTACTACCACACCGAGTTTGGGAACTTAAAGAGGGAAAATGGTGAGTTGTTTTCTGATTTTAATAAGAGGTTGAACCACATGTACAACAAGATACCAGCTGAAGTAAAACCCACCACTACCTCTGCTAAACTCACCTATGCCAGTGCCTTTAATTCTAACTTCTATCTATTGTTGAGGGAGATACAATGTGCTACCTTGGCTGATATGCAAGATGCATCCTTGGAAGTAGAATCAAACATCATGGCTACAAAGAAGCTCAAGGGGAATGTTGATAGAAGGAGGCAGAGGGGTGAACCTTCATCACCTTCAGATCCTAAGATAGATAAAATGACCAAGATGATAGAGTCATTAGCCTCTGAAATATCCAAATTAAAGGTTGAGCATCACTCTGGGAAAGGAAGAGTTCCTAATACCTTTGCTCCTGAAAATCCAAATCCTTATAGAAGAGCTAATGAGCAGTTGTAGATTCTGCAAAGAAGCTAATCCAAATTGGATCCTAGAACACTCTCTAAGTTTTCATGAACTCTTTAAAAATCATGCCAAAGTTTCAAAGTCTTATAAAGATCAAGCTTATTAGAGATATCCTCATAATAGTTGCAATTTGTGATCAGCGTGGAGCAATGAGGACCATCGGTCAAGCGCGCAGACCGTGAGCCCATGGCAACGCGCACTATCATAAATTAGCAAAACTAGAGGCCATTTTGAGAAACGGGGGTAGTTTCTGATATGCGATTAGTGACAAGTCATTAATCGCATAATGTAGGGAAAACCCCTCAAATAAGGAAAGGCCACAAGCACCCGAACTCAAAAAAGCATAAAATGTAATGAATATTGCTTCAATTCCGTCAGAAGCAAGGTCCCGCAAAAATCGGCAGGATATCGGAAGGGTTTCAAGCGGCAAGCAGTTTTAACAGAGTCCCGCCCGATGCCATACAATGGCTGCCACGATTCTGGAGGAAGAGAGAGAAAACCACTCACATCGAACGGATAAACATCATGTTACTTATTTGCCCGATATGGACGATGACTGTAGGATTTGGAGGCTCCAAAACAAAGGGGGAGACACATTCTGATGGATGACCAGATTTGACGAGGTTAACAGGCAGAGTTGGATAGGATTTGAAGTCCGATATGGACGATGTGTTGGCAGAGGATTGTGCTTTGCGGGCATTCTTGGAGTTAATGGTAAAAACGGTCGTTTCGAGTATGTCCAAGAGAATTGACACTCATTCGTTAAGAAATAGGTGGCTACCTCCTTGTGAGGCATTATACAGTGACTGATGATGTAGGACAGAGGAATTCTAATGGACAAAGGCAGGGGAGCCAGAAAGCTAGGAAGCAGAAACGAACAGTCAGAAAGCAGATTGGCTTTAAAGCCATGAACTAACAGAGAGAGAAGCAAGCAAGTTAAGAGGTAGAAAGCTAAGAGCAGAGAGCAAAGAGAAGAAGCCGAGCTGACCTGCAGAAGAAAAGGCAACATAGAGCCAGAGTTAAGACAGAGACAGAGAGGGTCAGAGAGTTTATGCACTCCAGACAAGGCTTGAGAGATTCAAGCACACTCCTCTGTAATGCCTATCATGTATGAGTCGCAGGTTGGGCTCATACTACTATGACCAATAGATCGAGAGTCAGTAAGGAGAGTCTGTGTACTCCAAGGACTTGGGGAATCCAAGTACAGTCTTGCTGATTTAAATCTGTGTGTGAGACTCAAATTTAGCTCACTGTTGTAAAAACTCTACTTTGAAAACATAATAGAGAGGCCACCACTGAAGGCTGGATCAGGAGACGTAGCCTAGGAGTATTGGGTGAACTCCTTATTAAACTTGTTGTGCTTATATGTTTTCCTGTTGTGTTTTCTTTAACTGCTTTAGTGTCTATGTATTTCGCAATCTTATCGATCCGTTGCATAAAATAACATAGACACATCCATGCACATGAGTCTGTAATACCTTATTAATTGTCTTAGATCAATTTCAGATCAAGTGGTATCAGAGCTCTAGGTTGCTAAGGTTAGAGAAGCTTGTGCTGGATTTTGTTTTTGAATGCTAACTAGGACAAAGCTCAGATTAGGAGAAGGAGAATTGGTTGAAGCTAACCCAGAAATTGGAAGAGTCTATCCTAAGAGGAAAATGGAAGAAGAAAGTCCCTTGGAATTAGACTCCCAGTTCATGGATAGTTTCATGACCATGAGCGCCATGGTAGAGGAAATGTATAGAGAATTTAAGAAAGGTAGAGATGAAGATTCATCAAACTCCAAAAAAGATAAAGGAGCAAAAGAATCTCTCCTCCATGACCATTCTAAAGGAAAATGGAAATAAGAAAAGCTTCCCAGACCTCCTAATAGCCCTGAAAATAAAAAGAAAACATATTTGATTAAATTAGATGTTAAATTTGATTTTCCAATATATGATGGAGAGTTGAATGCAAAGAAGTTGGATAATTGGATTAGACAGGTTGATGTGTATTGCAGGGTGCAGAGCATTGATTCAGACAAAAGCAAGATTCAGCTGGCCAGCCTACGCCTTGGAAGCACTGCCTTGGTATGGTGGGAAGGCAGGACACAAGCTGACATGAAGAAGCATGGTAAAATCCTTTTTGTCTGGAGTGAATTTGTTTATGCAATTAAAAAACAGTTCTATCCACTAGCTTATATGCAACAAGCCATGATGAGTTGGTAAACTCTTCGCCAATTAAAAGGGCAAAGTGTACAAGGATACACGCAAGAATTTAGAAGAAGAGCTTTAATTCTAGGAATTTCTTTAGACTCACCTGAAACTCTTCTGAAGTATATAGGTGGTCTACACATCTATTTAAAGAACACCATTCTCATGTTTAATCCCACTAGCATAGATGAGGAACCTGTTCAGGCTACACATCTAGAGACTAGAGGCAAGAATGTGAAACCAAAAGTTGTGGGATCATCAAAATCCACTGCAAGCAAGAACAAGGAAAAGAGAAAGCATAAATGGAAAGAGAGGAAGATAAATGTTGTACAAAAGACCAAACCTTCATGCACTCATTGCAAGAAGGATGGGCATGATGATGAACACTATTGGATTCTGCATCCGGAGCTGATACCCAAGAAGTTCGATGGCAAAAAGAAGACGACTGTTGCAGATATTCAAAAATATTTGGGGTCAGAATCAGGGGATGAAACAACAATCACAACCACAGGTATAAAAGGTAAAATTTCTTAAGCATCTACTAGTAATTCTGCACAATCTACTGATAATGAAGAAAATGAGAGGAAAAGACATGAGCTTTTTCATATTAGAGTTATTTCCAAGCATCAAAAGATTGATACTTTGTTTGATAGTGGCTCACAAGTAAACTTAATTTCTAAAGCAATTGTAAATAAGCTGGGATTACTAACCACACCTCAAAAGAAGCCATATCCATTGGGTTGGTTATGTGATAAAGCAAAGCTACAAGTGACTAGACAATGTAAACTTAGGTTTTCTTTTGGGTCAGCATTTGTAGATGAGGTTGAGTTAGATATAGTTTCTTTGGATATATGTGGAATTGTTTTAGGAAGTCCTTACTTGTATGATAGAAAAGCCATTTTCTATAGAGCTAGAAACAAGTATCAACTCATTAAATATGGAATCAAATATATTGTAAGAGCTCATAAACTCAAGAATAATTATACTCTCATAAATTCAGGGTAGATGAAAAGAATTGTAAATTCATGCAAACAATTTTTACTGATGGTTGTAAAGGAAAAGAAACCTGATAAAAGCAATGTATTTGAGGGTTGTAATGCTAAACAGCAAGTTGATTTAGAAAAAGTTGTTTCAAAATGTGATATACTATTTCAAGAACCTAAAAGTCTGCCACCCAAAAAGGAAATAGTACATGATATTAATTTGCAGTAAGATGCTCCATTGCCTAACATCGGAATGTACAGGTTGTCCACTTTAGAGAATATAGAAATCAAGAAGCAGGTACGAGAGCTACTCGAGAAAGGGTTCATAAGACCTAGCACATCACCGTGTGGGTCTCCAATTGTCTTGGTGAGAAAGAAAGATGGCTCATGGAGAATGTGCATTGATTACCGAGAATTGAATAAGATAACGATAAAAAATCGTTATCCCCTTCCTCGCATAGATGATTTATTAGATCAGTTGAAAGAAGTTGTTTACTCTTCCAAGTTGGACTTGCATAGTGGCTACCATTAGGTCAGAGTTGCAGAGCAAGATGCATGGAAGACTGCTTTCAAAACAAAGCAAGGATTGTATGAGTGGTTAGTTATGCCTTTTGGCTTAACTAATGCTCCTGCTACTTTCATGAGAGTAATGAATGATGTACTTAGGCCTTTTATTGATGATTTGTCATTGTATATTTAGATGAAATTCTTATATTTAGTAAAACATGGGAAGAACATTTGAAGCATGTAAAGTAGACTCTAGATGTTTTGAAAAGAGAAAATCTTTATGTTAAGCTATCAAAATGTGAATTTGGCAAAACATCTTTGAATTATTTGGGTCATATTGTAAGGGGTGGTGAATTGAAGATAGATCCCTCTAAAGTTGTAGTCATTGTAAACTGGCCTAAACCCAAATCTGCTACAGAAGTTAGAAGCTTCCTAGGAGCATCACAATATTGGAGAAAGTTTATTGCTAACTTTTCCTTGATTGCAGCTCCCTTACATGCTTTAACAAGATTGAACAAGGTGTTTCAGTGGGGAGACAAACAACAGAAAGTTTTCGACACCTTAAAAGAAAATATTAGTATAGCACCAGTACTAGCACTGCCCGATCTTGAAAGACTCTTTCAGATTGAAAGATATGCCAGTGACTATGCCATGAGAGCAGTGTTGATGCAGCACAATAAACCCATATGTTATCATTCTGAGACATTTAGTTATGCAGTAGTTAATTATCCCACATATGATAAAGAATTGTATGCATTAGTACAGAGTGTGAAAAAGTGGAAACATTATTTAATGGGCAAAGAGACAGTTATACATACTGATCATCAACCACTTCAATATTTACACTCACAAACTAAGTTGCAGCAATCAAGACACTATAGGTGGATGGGTTTTCTACAACAGTTTCATCTTTTCATCAAATATAAAAAGGGCATACACAATAAAGTTGCAGATATGTTGTCCAAACCAATCATAAATGCATCTACTATACTTAAGCATAACTCAGTATTGCATGAAAGCTACATTGAACAATATGCTCAAGATATAGATTTTAAAGATGTATATGCAACTTTAAGTCATGGAAAACAAGTAGAAGAATTGGATTATCATGTTAAGTACCAACTCTTGTATCATTTTCGAAAGTTATCCGTTCCTCAAACTGAAAGAGTAAAGATAATATGAGAAGCACACACTTCTCTAATATCAGGTCACTTTGGTGTAACTAAAACAGTTGCGCGGCTGCAAAGATTTTGTTATTGGCCAAAAATGAATGAAACCATTTCTAGATATGTAAGAGGGTGTACCATGTGTGCTTAAAGCAAGCCTAGCGATCGAAAAATAGGCTTTTACAGCACTACTAGTTCCTTCTCATCCTTGGGAAAGTGTTTCCATGGACTTTGTTAGGGGACTGCCTAAATCTAGAAAAGGTCATGACTATTTATATGTTATTGTGGATAGGTTCAGCAAAATGCGTATTTTAATACCCTGTAACAAATAGATTATAGTTAAACAAACAACAAAATTGTTCTTTCAACATGTATGGGTTCATTTTGGATTACCCATTTTCCATTGTATCTGATCGAGATTCCCGATTTGTTGGGAAGTTTTGGTCAAGTCTATGGGAATTGATGGACACCAGACTGAAGAAGAGCACAACCTTTCATCCACAAATAGATGGCCAAACAGAAGTGGTCAACAGAACAATGATCTAGTTGCTCAGAGGCCATTGCAGCAAGCATCCCAAGCTTTGGGATGAACATTTATGTTATGTGCAACATGCTTACAACCATGCTAAACATTCTTCTACACAAATATCTCCTTTTGAGACCTGTTTTGGTTTCACACCAAGGTCTCCCTTGGAATTTTTTTTTGGTAAAGACATAGTGGTTGATGGACACAGTGATGTGGAAAAGGAAACCAAGTTCATTGAACAAATCCAAGAGATTCACTAGGCAGTACAGGAACAACTGGAAAGGATCCAAGCCAAGTACAAGGCGAGGCATGGTAAGCATCGGATTGAACATAGTTTCCAAGTTGGTGATCAAGTCTGGATATATATAAGAAAAGACAGAATGCAAGGTGAAGGTAAGAAGCTGAAGCCGATAAGGTATGGACTTTTCAAGATACTTGAGAAAATTGGTGAGAATGCTTTTCGCCTTGATTTGCATGCTTACATGCACATCTATTCGGTAGTTAATGCAGAAATATTGAGACTATTTGAACCTTCATTGATTGAAGATCCTGAAGAGCAAAGCCAATTTCCTTCTATTGATAATCTGTTGCCCGAATATCTCAATGAATTGCAAGAAAATATAGTTCTAGACAAGAAGGTGAGAAATACACGCAGAGGGGATGTTGAGTACCTCAGGATTGGACTCAAAGGTTCAAAACCAAGTAGTGCAAAATGGATAGAAATTGGGCAAGCGAGTAATATATACCCTCACTTGACTGATGCTTAAGAAAAACCAACTTTTGGTGGTCCAAAAGCTTTTTTAGTGCGAAGTTCATGATCCAAATTGGATCCTAGAACACCCTAAGTTTTCATGAACTCTTTAAAAATCATGCCAAAGTTTCAAAGTCTTATAAAGATCAAGCTTATCATAGATATCCTCATAACAGTTGCAATTTGTGATCAGCGTGGAGCAACGAGGACCGTCGGTCAAGCGCACAGACCGTTGGCCCATGGTAACATGCGCTATCGCAAATTAGCAAAACCAGAGGCCATTTTGAGAAACGAGGGTAGTTTCTGATATGCGATTAGCGACAAGTCGCTAATCGCATATCGTAGGGCAAACCCCTCAAAGAAGGAAAGGTCGCAAGCACCCGGACCCGAAAAATCATAAAATGTAATAGATATCGCTCCAATTCCATCAGAAGCAGGGTCCCACAAAAACCGGTAGGATATCAGAAGGGCTTCGAGTGGTAAGCGGATTCAATCGAGTCCCGCCTGATGCCATACAATGGTTGCCATGCATCCGGCAAAAGAGAGAGAAAATTGCTGACATTGGACGGATAAACATCATGTTACTTATTCGCCCGATATGGACGATGACCGTAGGATTTGGAGGCTCCAGATCAACGGTAGAGATGCATTCCAATGGATGACCGGATTTGATGAGGTTAACAGGTAGAGTTTTATAGGATTTGAAGTCCGATATGGACGATGCGTTTGCAAAGGATTGTGTTTCACAGGAATTCTTGGAGTTAATGGTAAAAACGATCGTTTCGAGTATTTCCAAGGGAACTGACACTCATCCATTACGAAATAGGTGGCCACCTCCCTGTGAGGTGTTACACAGTGATTAATGACGCAGGACATGGGAATTCGAAGGGACAGAGGCAGGGGAACTGGAAAGACGGGAAGTGGAAATGAACACTCAGAAAGCAGATTGGCTTTAAAACCATGAATTGACAGAGAGAGAAGCAAGCAAGTTAAGAGGCAGAAAGCTAAGAGCATAGAGCAAAGAGAAGAAGCCGAGCTGACCTGTAGAAGCAAAGGCAGCATTGAGCCAGAGTTAAGATAGAGATAGAGAGAGTCAGAGAGTCTGTGCACTCCAGAGAAGGCTTGAGAGGTTCAAGTGCACTTCTCTGTAATTCATGTAATGTATGAGTCTCAGGTTGGGCTCATACTATTGTGACCAATAGAGGTCGAGAGTCAGTAAGGAGAGTCTGTGTACTCCAAGGACTTGGGGAATCCAAGTACAGTATTGTTGATTTATATTTGTGTGTGAGACTCAAATTGAGCTCAATGTTGTAAAAAATCTACTTTGAAAACATAATAGAGAGGCCACCACTGAAGGCTGGACCAGGAGACGTAGCCCAGGAGTATTGGGTAAACTCCTTATTAAACTTGTTGTGTTTATATGTTTTCCTATTGTGTTTTCTTTAACTGCTTCAGTGTCTGTGTATTTCGCAATCTTATCGATCCATTGCATAAAATAACATAGACACATCCATGCACATGAGTCTCTAATACCTTATTAATTGTCTTAGATTAATTTCAGATTAGAAGCAAAGATGCCAATAAAGACCAAAGGGTGAAGACCCCTTTCCAGAATGTAGTCATGGAAGAAGAGCTATTTGAAGAAGATGATGAGATCCATTGTTTGGAAGACAAAAGCAGTGCCTCCTTTTTGACCTCAACTGCCAACAAAAAGTCATTATTCAATGACCAGATCAACCAAGAGTGGGATGGTGGAGCTGTTCCGAAAACGGATGATCAACACAGATATGATCTGAGGTCAAAGATGAATAATTCCAAGGAAACTCTTGTTCGGAGAGCTATTGTCCCTAAAATACAGCAAGTTAAAGAGCATAAATGACCGGAAGTTGATCCCAACATCCTCAAAGCTCCAACTCATGAGGTAAGAGGCCTTGACAAGTCTCCTTCTCCTTTTAGTTTTGAATCAGAAATTCAAAAGCTAAGCATACCTATACCTCTGATTGAACTAGTGAAGAATGAGTCCTTCAAAAGATCTATCCTCGAGGCCCTTGAGCCTAAAGCCATCCAAGTCTCCACTAACTACATAAATCTACAAGATGACAAACCAACTATTGTTCTCAGCCCAATGATCAAAAATTGTGATGACAACTCCCCATCATTCTATGTCTATTTGACTATTCATGACAAAATCCTTCACAACTGCCTTATGGACACAAGAGCCAGCCATAATCTAATGCCCAAGGCTGTCATGGATGAGTTGGGTCTTGACATTACCAAGTTTTATCATGACCTGTTTTCTTTTGACTCTAGAAAAGTGAAATGTTTAGGACTAATCAAGGACCTAGCCATCACCTTGTCTCAGTTGCCCATGAATAGCATGATGATGGATATTGTGGTAGCAGATGTACCCCCCAAGTTTGGCATGTTTCTTTCTAGAGGTTGGATCAAGAGATTAGGTGGAACATTTCAAAATGATTTGTCCTATGCTACTGTCCCAGTTTCTGGAGGTGAGAGTAGGAGATTATATAGAGAAGCTCAGTTGGCTTATATCATCAGTGATGAAAGGAATCCCACTAATCATCCCATCTATGCTGTCAACACTGATTTTGGAGCTTGTATTCTTCAAATTGAAGAATCCCAGTTGGCCTCTACGCAGCTTAGGGAACCGGTTTGCCAGATCACAAAAGAAGAAGGCCCACAAATTTGGGACATGTTCTTTGATGGAGCTTGCTCTAAGGAAGCTGCAGGGGCAGGTGTAGTCCTTGTGTCCCCCACACAAGAATGCATTCATTTATCTTTCAAGTTAACTTTTCAGGTTACAAATAACATAGCAGAGTACGAAGCCTTGATATTGGGCTTAAATGATGCTAAACAAATGGGCATCAAAGGTCTGAAGGCATTTAGAGATGCAGACCTTATCATTCAGCAGGTCAACAAAACTTTCCAAGCAAAGCATCCAAGGCTGAAAGCATACAGAGATGAGGTATGGAAGCTCATAGGTTCTTTTAATAGTTACAACATTTCTTACATCCCTAGAATGAAGAACCAACTTGCTGATTCCCTTGATGTGTCTACTAGCACGTTTATTCCTCCTTTGCCTCCTAAATTGACTTATGAAGTTCAGGTGAAATATAGACCATCTCTGCCTGACAATGTCAAATACTGGAAAGTTTTTGAAGATGATGATGAAATTAATAGGTTTTTACAAGTCATTAATGAATTTTCTGAAATGCACATTGACCAAGAAAACGAAACCATTGAAGAATGCAACTAGTCCAAGATAAAGGATGAGATTGGTCAGGATAGCATTATTCAATTTCCTAGTAACCATGTACCCAAAGGATTGGTGCCCCTAAAGAATTTTTTTGATCATAATGATGTACCTTATAAGCCTGCCAAATAAGAAAATGAGTATGCAGTTCATAGACATAATATAGGGAGTCCAGCCCATCCAAAGTACCTAAATCTATCCACTCACTTGTCTTCTGCCCAATGTTCGAAGTATTGCACCCTAATGAAACAATTTGCTGATATTTTTGCTTGGGAGTACAGTGATATTAAGACCTATGACACCAACATCATTCAGCATAAGATTCCACTGGAGAAGAACACCATCCCTTTTAAGCAGAAATTAAGACCTATCAGCCCTCTCTTATTGCCTTTGATTGAGAAGGAAATCAATAAGTTGTTGGATGCCAAGATCATAGTTCCCCTAAGGTATTCAAAGTGGATAGCTAACCTTGTGGTAGTAAGAAACAAGAATGGAGAAATCAGGCTTTGTGTTTACTTCAGGAATCTAAACAAGTTCTCTAAAAAAGACAACTACCTCTGCCTAAGATGGAACACTTGCTGCAAAATGATTCAGGGGCTAGAGTCATGTCTTTCTTAGATGGATTTTCAGGTTACAATTAGATTGTTGTACATACAGAAGATCAGGAAAAGACCGCCTTCACTACTCCTTGGGGAAATTTCATGTACTCTAAGATGCCTTTTGAATTGATGAATGTTGGGGCTACTTTTCAGAGGGCCATGGGCATAGCCTTTGTGGGAGAGGAGGACAAGTTTGTCCTTATTTACCTAGATGACTTAACAGTCTTTTCCAGTAGTCACAAGGACCATTTGCAGCATTTAAAGAAGGTGTTTCTAAAGTGCAGGCAGTTTGGAATTTTTGTGAACCCAAAGAAGTAACAGTTTTCCGTAGAAGAAGGAAAACTTCTGGGACATATTGTTTCTACTGAAGGTGTTAAGATCGATCCAGCAAGAGTTCAAGCAATCCAGACATTGTCCATCCCAATGTCAAAAAGGGACATTCAATGTTTTCTGGGTAACATTAACTTTATCAGGAGGTTTATTCCAAACTTTGCAGAGCTAGTGAAGCACATCACTTCCATGCTAAAGAAAGGATCAGAAATAAGATGGACAGATGGTGCAAGAAGCTCTTTTGAAGCCTTCAAACAAGGTATCATAGAAGCTCCCACTCTAATCATTCCAGATTATACCAGGGAGTTTTATATCTTCTCTTTTGCCTCTTATGATACACTTGCAATAGTTCTATTGCAGAAAAATGATGAAGGTGTAGAGCACCCTGTGGCCTTTTTCAGCAAAACTCTGAGGGATGCTGAACTAAGGTATGACTTTAGTGAAAAACAAGCTTATGCTTTCATAAAATCTTTAAAGGCATTCAGAATTTATATTATGCATTCCAAAGTGATTTCATATGTACCTTCAGCCTCAGTAAAAGATGTTCTAACTCAGCCAGATATTGATGGAAAGAGAGCTGAATGGATTGCAAAATTCATAGAGTTCAACATAGAGGTGAAACCCACCAAGCTTGTCAAATGCCAGGGCCTGGCCAAGCTTATGGCTGAGGAAAATTGCAGTTTGTTAGACATCAATTGCATGGGTTCAAATTCAGGTGGTGAGCGGACAGAGGAAGCAGCAGAAGAGCAAGAGCAGAATCATTCTTTGGTTCAAAATCGAGCCACCTATGAATGGTATTCCAGTGTAGTTCATTTTTTGCAGAAGCTAGAAGTCCCTCCAGGGCATAGCTCAAGTCAACTCCGAGCCATTAAGCTCAGATCAGCCAAATTTTGCATTAACGAAAACCTGCTTTATTGGAAAGACCCATCAGGGATCCTCTTGAGATGTCTAGACAAAGGACAATCTGTGGAAGTCATGCACCAATTCCATTCTAGCATCTGTGGAGGGCATCATTATTGGAAAACCATAGCCCACAAGATCTTGAGAGCTGGGTATTATTGGCCTACTTTGTTCTCTAATGTGTTTTCTTTTGTGAAGTCTTGTGACAAATGTCAGAAGTTTGCAGGAAGACAGTAGCTAAAATCTATGCCCTTGAAGCCAGTACACGCCAATGGTCCCTTCCAGCAGTGGGGCTTGGACTTCATAAGTGAGATCAACCTACATTCCAGTGGCCATCACAAATGGATCTTGGAAGCCACTGATTATTTCACCAAATTAATTGAGGCTATACTCAATAAAAATGCTAATCATCAAGTTATCATAAAGTTCTTGAATGAGAATATTTTCACTAGATTTGGTTGCCCAACCAAACTAGTCACTGATAATGCAGTAACTTTTAGGGCAGAAGAATTGGTGGACATGTGTGAAGCCATGTGCATTCTACCTCATATTATCCTCAAGGCAATGGCCTAGCAGAATCATCTAACAAGATTCTTGTAAGGATAATTAAAAAACTATTGGAGGACAACAAAAAGAACTAGGATTCTAAGTTGAGGTTTGCACTATGGGCTGATAGAGTTACCAACAAGAAGTCCATAGGAAATTCTCCATTTAAGCTGGTTTATGGTGCTGATGTTGTTTTTCCTATCCAGCTGATTATCCCGGTGGCCAAATTATTGCAAGAAGAACAAGATAAAGAGGACGACATGGTGAGGAGAATGAGTAACTTGGTTTAATTATAGCAGATTAGAGAACAACTGGTTGAGAAGTCAAGAATTCATCAGAAGAAGATCAAATAAACCTTTGATAGAAAGGAAAAAATGGACAATTTTTAGGTTGGTGACTAGGTTCTCAAATGGGATGCATTGAAGGAAAAGAAGGGAAACCATGGTAAATTTGATGCCTTATGGATGGGACTGCTTGTCATTGCTCAAGTTCAGATGAACAATACTTTTATTCTACACAATTTGGAGGGGAAAGGTGTTTTTTATGGCCCAGTCAATGGGCGGTTTTTGAAACTTTACTTCATATGAGGCTTTAGGGCCTTAATATTGTAATATTTTTTTTTTGTTTTTATTTTCTATGCAAATAAACTCCATGCCCAATGGAACACTAGGAGATAAGTTTGTTTTGGTTGTTACTAGAAAGGCAGTAGTCTGTAGTTCTTGAAACCTCACAGGGAGGCTTTCATCCTCAGAAGGAGCTAGTGTTAGCCCTGAGGTGCATCGTTGCTATTTTAACGGAAATGTCCCCTGTTTTAGCTCTGATGGTACACATCCCCTCTTGTGCCACTTTGGCTATAATCCGAACTTCAAAATTATATACCCGCGCTCATAAATAGCAGCGGGTCCACTCTTGGATCATCTCCTTTCTACTATGCTCTCCATTCTCTAATCCCTGTCGTCGATCTTCCCACTGATCTAATAGTCCACACTTCACCCGACTGATGTTATATGCTCGACCATTCACCACCGTTAGACAATTTCCACTAGATCTAACGACTATTGGGCATTTCACTCGGGAAACAAGCGAGAGGGATACCCGCCAGATAAAAGTAGTTTCCTCTCTCTCCTCCACTGCTACGTGGCACCCAATGAATGGAGTCGGGTGGGCTCCGCCCTTTACCACTTACCGCTCGATATAAACCATTTCTGCCTACGTAAACCACTCCCGGGCGTTATCCTTCGAGCACCTCCTCTACCCGATAGCCGTTCGATCTACCGATTTGAGATATGATAGCTCAGACTTATTTCGCTCTCGCCATGACTTCAAGCCTTCGGCGATTGATCTTCTCCACCCATTCCTCCTGATCCAATGGCCCCCATTCACCATCACCATAGTTCCCCCCTGCCGCCTGACCGACACCCCGACCGTCGATCCACACCATCTAACGACCCAAGTGCCCCCGTACCCCACTTCCCATCAGTCACCCGGGGAGGAAATTCGTTGGCTCTGATAGTGTTTTTGTTAGTCGGATAGTTGAATTGAAATAACAGAATGCATGGACGGAAGGGGAAAAAAGAAACAGCACGATGCATCCGAATCAACAGAAGTGATCATGGAGCATCGCTGGCATGAGCGAGCCACCTGACAGTGCGGCGAAATTACTAGAATTTGGTTACTGTGTTTGTTAGAAAAAGAGCCCTCTGAGCTCATGTTTGTCTAATTATGGCATCAAGTAGTTAGAAGATAGAGGAGATAGATTAAGAGATCTTGAGCCTCAAAGGGTGTGAGAGCATTGTAAAAAGCCTATAAATGGCGCTACTGGCGATGGGTACGCAGCTCAGTAATAGTAAAAAACCTGCAGTAAAACCTAGGGTTTAGCCAAAACCCTTATGGAATCCTGCAGTACTCATCCTTTCTGCCTTCTTCATCCATCAGAATCTATGTGTTCTATTTGTGCTAGAAGCCCCTTGTATATTATTATAATATTATAATCAAATATTATTATTATAATATTTTATTTTTATAATAATAATTCAATATAATTGTTATTATTTTTTTTATAATTTTATATTATTATATTTTTTAAATAATATAATGATAATCTAATAATATAATATTTATACAGTAATATATATAAATAATTTGGTTGTTAAGATTTATATAGTTATTAATAATCCTATATAGTTATTTATATAGTTATTAATAATCCTAAATCTATTTGATAATATTTATATAGTTATTGATAATCATAAACACTGAAAATAATTAACACTATGTATACAAACCCTAAGATAAATATTAAAAATACTAAAGTCTAATAATAATAATAATAATATGAGTTTATATTATTATAATAATATTAATACAATAATTATAAATATATAATTATATAAGAATATGGTTGCTATTATTTGTGTAGTTATTAATTATCATAAATAATAAATAATTGGTCTTTATTGTTCCTATTATCATAATATATTATAATAATATTGATTATATTATTATTATAATAATTATTATATTTGTATATTATTATATAATAATAATAATATTATTATAATATTATAATTGAATATTATTAATAACTATATAAATATTAACAGCATTATTTCTATATATTATTATATAAATAATATATTAATATTATAATAATAATATAAACTCCTAATAATATTATAATAATATTGATTATATTATTATGATAATATGGTAATTATATTTGTATATTATTATAATAATATAATAATAATATAATATTATTATAATATTATAATCAAATATGATTATTATTATTATATTTTATTATTATAATAATAATACAATATAATTGTTATTTTTTTATAATTTCATATCATTAGATTATTTAAATAATATAATGATAATCCAATGTGAGCTATTCTTATTATTAATTAATATATATTAGGAGTTTATATAATTATTATAATATTAATATAATATTTATACAATAATATATATAAATATGTGGTTGTATATATGCTTGATATACGCCTATCTGCGTATATCAACCATATTGGTAAATATGGTTGTGCTAGTATTTAACTATTTGAGAATATTGAAAAGAGTAATCAGTTCCATATATTTTAGTTTTTAACATGGTAGCATAGCCTAACTTGAATAACACTCCTAAAGAGACCAACAAAAAGCCTAAAATGTTTGAAGAAGCATGCAGCGAAGCAAGTGAAGGCCAAGAAACAGATTGTTGCCTTCTGCTGAAAGAAAGGGCTGGAAATTTAAAAATCTCTTGAAGTGGCAACTCACGCAAATAAAAGTTACGCTGCAAGCCAGCTATTTTTTTTTTAATTCAGATGATATCATCGCAAACATGCAGAGGGATAAGGTGCGATGAAAATGAAAAAGTTACGAAGCTAGCCAAATCCACGATTAATTGCACCCTACTTTGTTGAAAAGTGTGATAAAAAAAGATGAATCGTATTGCTATATGTAGAAAAGTGCGATGAGAAATCAAAAGTGGAGCACAACACTCAACGCAAAAGTGCGATGAGAGGTCAAAATTGGAGCACAACACTCATAACGCTTCCAATTCATAGAGTCAAAGGTCAGCCTCTTCAAATTTAAAAGCAAAAGTAATTTTCAATCGCCACACTAAAGGAGCTCGTCTTGGTGAAAAACTTGAGCGGCAAGAGGCTCCAAAAAAGAAAGCCCAAAATGCCAAGCAAAGTCAAGGAATAAAATGTCAAAGGCCTTTGTTAAGCGTGAAGCCAAATTCATGAATCACATGTAGGATTCTAGATTCTTCTACACCACCATTAGTTTCTAGATCTCTAGGATTCTAGATCTTTCTACACCGCCATTAGTTTCTAGATCATTCTAGATCTCCATCTGAATCACGTACATGATTCTAGATCCTTCTTCTGCCTTTATAAATTTGTAATTCTCTGGCCAGGGATAGCAAGCTAGAGCCCAAGCTTGTTATGTAATGCTAAGTGATTTTTGTTCTCCAATGATTGTTTTATCTATTCCGTTGTTTCTAACTGAGTAATCTTGTTGTTTCTCCATTTGTCTGTCTCTGTGAATTATTTTTTGCTATTGCCATCTAAGTCTCTGAGTATAAATTTGTTGTGTGAAAGTACACTATAGGTTATTTGTATACATTTACAGGTGCAGCAGTATCTTGGGTGTCAAGGCTACAAAAAATAGTAGCCCTCTCTACAGCAGAAGCATAGTACATAGTTGCAATAGAAGCTTGTAAAGAGATGTTATGGATGCAACGATTCCTAGGAGAGATAGGAATAAAGTAGGACAATTATGTGTTATATTGTGATAGTCAGAGTGCGGATATGGCTAGAGATATGGACACTAGAAAGTTCACTACAGGTTATTTGTATACATTTGCAGGTGCAGCAGTATCTTGGGTGTCAAGGCTACAAAGAATAGTAGCCCTCTCTATAACAAAGGCAGAGTACATAGTTGCAACAGAAGCTTGTAAAGAGGTGTTGTGGATGCAACGATTCCTAGGAGAGATAATAATAAAGCAAAACAAGTATGTGTTATATTGTGATAGTCAGAGTTCCATTCACTTAGCGAAAAATTCAGCATTTCATTCAAAAACCAAGCACATTGACTTAAGGTACCATTGGATCTGGCATGTGTTGGAGGAAGAACAATTATCCTTGGAAACGATCCATACAAATAGGAACCCTGCTAATATTCTCACTAAGATTCTACCAAAAAATAAACATGAGTTATGTAGAGGCATGGTAGGACTCGGTGTGACTTGATGACTCTTATTTGGCTTCAAGTGGGAGAATGTTAAGTGTGCAGCCAAATTCATGAATCACATGCAGGATTCTAGATTCTTCTACACTGCCATTAGTTTCTAGATCTCCAGGATTCTAGATCTTTCTACACCGTCATTAGTTTCTAGATCATTCTAGATCTCCATCTAAATCACATACATGATTCTAGATCCTTCTTCTGCCTCTATAAATTTGTAATTTCTCTGGCCAGGGATAGCAAGCCAAGGCCCAAGCCTGTTATGTAATGCTAAGTGATTTTTGTTCTTGAGTGATTGTTTTATCTATTCCACTGTTTCTGACTGAGTAATCTTGTTGTTTCTCCATTTGTCTGTCTCTGTGAATTATTCTTTGCTATTTTCATCTAAGTCTCTGAGTATAAATCTGTTGTGTGTTATGTATGCTCTGGTATAATAGCCTTTGTAAGGCATTTTAGTGAATCGACAAAAGACAAATGATGGCTATGAATGTCACTCTTTCTTCCTTTCAAAGTTTCATTTAAAAGAAAGGGCCTTCATCTAATTATGAAAATATCATTCCTTTCTCTTAAAAAATAGGGCTTTGTATTTTTTTACAAAAGGTCATAAGCTTAGGTGAATTCGTTTCAAAAGAGCTTATTCCGTTTTAAAAGTCATGTAACTTTTGAAAAGGCTTTGTTTTTGATTTATTAAAAAACAAAAAGGCATTTGTCTTATTAAAGCGTAGTTTTCCACTTAAAAGCCTTCTTTGATAGAGTTTTAAGAAAGTTAAAGGATATTTATGTAAATTGTAATTTTTAAAAGAAATCGTTTGTGAAAGTTTTGTGAAATTGTTGTTTTTGTAGAGAATTTGTACATCTGTGTATTTTGTGGAAGTTAAGAAGAAAAGAAAGCACCGCAGAAGAATTTTTATTTTAGGAAGCCACTATGTTTGTAGGTTAATTTGCTTGTTGAACCATAGTGAGTCACTTCTCAACAAATGGGAAAAATCAAGAGGCTTAGATCGTGAGAGCAACAACAAGAGCTTTTTGAAATTTATTTGAACGAGTTGGAAGTTAAAAGGAAAAAAAATGCCTTCACATTAAAATGCATAAATAAATGCGTAGATGACAACATTCTTCCCCTTGTTGCAACTGCAAAGATAGCTAAGGAGGCTTGGGATACCCTTGAAAGGAGATTTGGTGTAAGGGGGAGTAATCAAGTTGAATATGCAGAGTTTGGTGAATCCCATTTAAAATTGGATGATGATTCTGAGGAAATTAGAGAGGAAGCAGAGAAAGAGCACACAGATGCTCCTAAATCCCACTATGCACAGCCACAAGTGGATGAAAATAAAGTGAATCTAACAATATAGCTTGTTGATCACAACAAAGTTGCCATTCGGGAGCAACCATTGTTATGGTGAATCCATCAATTAAATTTGTTGATGCTAGCTTTGATGAAGAACCGTTAGCCAAAGATGAAAAGTTGTAGATTATGCGACAAAAACATCATATTGACATGGTGTTATTCGGTGAGAGAATCCCACATAGGTATCAAAACCAAGTGGAAGACAACCTGTTTGTAGCAACACATGTTAATAAAGAAGTGGAAGCAACAGAGGCAGAGAAGGAAGCACAGGAGGAGAAACCTTTCATTGAAGAGCAGAAAGAACAGAATCAATATGATTCTACAAATGTTTTTAAACTTACCATTGATTTATAGTGTGTTGGTAAATAGGATGATTATGAATAAGAATTAAAATTCCTTGAAGCATGGCTTGCAACGCCATGTTTTGATAAATTTTGCATTGAAGTTGCAGAAATAAATGTTGAAGACAACTTGGATGATGAAAACATTAATGAATTTTTTTAGGCATTGAAGTCCTCAAGAGATATTTTTTATTATTAAATTATGTTGCAACAAAATATTGATGACGAAAAGTACACAACAAAAGATGACATGTGTGGCAATAGTCTATATACAAGACGATTTTTTAAGAAGTTGAGGACATGCTTAGACAAACTCGAACAATGGAAGAGTTGAACCAACAATTGAAGAATCTGAAGTTTGAAGCTTGCAACAAAAGGAAAAAATTGAAACAATTTAGAGGATATAGGATTTAGAAGAAAAGAAAATAAAAGGAAATGTAGTTGACGTTGGTTTTTGTTTCTTGTAAGCCTAGTTGAGACTCATATCAACAAGCATCTTAGTTTAAATTTTTGTGGTTGTAATTAAGGGGGAGTGTTGGAGAAACTAATTCCAACCACCTGTAAGTGTCATAGCCAGTTACAATTCAATTCGTTTAGTTAAGTTTCCGTTGAATTTTACTCTAGTCATTTATTATTGATGCCTCCTATTTAATCTTATTTAACTATTTGAGAATATTGAGAAGAGTACTTCGCTCCACAATGTTCAATCTTTAACAGTGATGTTATGCAAAAGAAATCTGACAATTCTAATTCTATAGTGCTTGTCACTTGGGATTTCCTTATTTATGTTCTTTGGTGATGGTGATGAAGTAGGGTTGTTTGTGGTATGCACTAAGTTTCCCTATAACCCTCGTTAGTTACATATTGTAGGATTTGATAGTTGATAAATTTAATCACTCACCAAAGTCATTTAGATTGTAATTAACCACCGCACAGCTCTTGTTTCCTTAACTTAGTGTAAACATGTGGCATCAACCTACCTTGAAGTCATGTATAAAATATCATAGCAATCCCAAAGAAATTAAATGGAAAAATCGAATACCAAAAAAACCTTGTGGGGTAGGTTTGCAAGGCTTGCAAGCAGTCGAAGTGCCTACCTACTAGGGACCTATAAAAGTGTACGAATGTGCTATCATGTCATCTCAAGTAGTGCCATATTACCATGCATCCATCCATATGTGTATACATGTGTCCTCATCCTTTTAGTTACACCTCCATTGTAGGTAGAAAAGGAAGACATGAAAGGAATTATACGAAGGGGAAGGGTCAACTTGCATGGGAAAGCCATCTTACCGTAACTAGTTAGAATCCCCACTTATTGAGTTCTTTCCCTATCTTCTTGAAATTAAAGTGGATTTGAGGATCCACTACTTCTTTTCTTACAAGAAATTAGGTGGTGTGAAGTCTCTACCTTTTCCTTGTCATTGTTACTCATTTTCCAATTCGACTAAAGACAAGAGTAACATTTTCTTAGCATAAGGTATTGGGTATGGTATCATAGGGTTGTAGCTCAGATCAAAACATAAAGAGTGGAGTGGATCATTCTATCCACCACACATGTGAAAACATATAGATGACATCTAGCTGAAGTAGGTATTTTGTACTCTAGGAACATGTTCATCTTTTGTTGAATTGGAGTCTTGCAACATGTTGTAGCTAATCATCCTTAACCATTAGTGATAGGGTTGTAATGCACCCCTTCACCATCCATCAACCACTAAGCTAGAAAGAGGGCAGTTACTATGCTGGCTCAATCTCCAAGGTTCTAGCCATGAAGAAGGGTCTAAAATTTTGGATCATTTTCAAACTCTTCAAAACTTAAAATGGACAAAATTGTTGTGTTTATCTCATCGAGACCTTCCAACGACATAAAATTTTCCTCGATCTGAATCCCATATAAAAATATATAGCCATTTCAAGGTTTGGCCTATTAACTTTGACCAAGTCATTCTAGCCTACCACATGGCACCTATGTGGTCCCCATGTGGTGCATATGTGGCTATCCAAGTCATCGCCGACATGGAAGTTGTCAACTAGTTCATGGCGGTCAATACCTATAGGATCCCCATTCCCCAAGCTTAATATATATTTACATATAACAAAATGGGAGGCATGTAGGCCCCTCTTTGCCGCCTTACCCCGAGAATAAAATCCCAAGGATTTTCATAGTCCCATGTGAAACCGTCAAGGAGTAACCTCTGGGGTTATGTGGAACCCCATATAGCCATGTGGCCATGTACATCAACTGAGAGCACTCATACAATCACACATATCCTAACCTCCTTCATGGAACCCTCCTCCTCCTCTTTATGTGATATCATTCAACACTATAATAAGTAAAGCGGGGACCTCAAGGCCACGTCGTCTCGAGGATAAAGTCCTAGGAATTTTTTTTTTTAGTCTATTTGCAAAAATATTGGTTTCCTTCGATTGAAATCATAAGGGTGACAAGGAGTATTTGATCCATGTAGATACATAATATAGTGCCATGTGGCTTCACACCTGTTGCTGACATGCAACACTGCACCTTGCCTAAACATATTGAAGGTGTTGGCTTCAACCACACAATAACAAGAATTATTCCTCATACCATTGTTAGAATGCGTAAGGTTTACATGGATCATCCACATCACGAATGCGTGCATACACATAAGCGTTTCCCCATTGGTTAATATATGAATTGCATGCATCGCTTGGTAGATAACTCCATTCTAATGGGCCCGCGAGAACCACAAACTCCCGAGGATAAAATCCCAATAGTATTTGCAACAAGCACCACAATACCTCAATAGGGTAGGAGAGTTGGGGTGATGTCATGGGTTTTATTCATCAGGGTCATCAATTAGTGCAAAATATATAGGGAAAATATATGTTTCTGAAGCCTCATTGCTCTCGCCTTTAGTCATGGTAGCTGACTACATGGGCGCACAAGGCTCAAGGCCTAACTTCCTCAGGGGCTTCGTGTTTTCAACTCCCACACACTTAACATAATCAAAGCTTTTATATTTTTATATGGAAGATAATTTTCCCAAGGCCTCTATAGCCATGACATATGTGAATATAGCCCATCTAACTATAGATACTGAGCTTTTCATGGCCTCTACCCATTATATATCTGTTGTGATATATATATATATATATATGACAACAGGGATATACCTGTGAGGATAGCACTCATAAAAATAAGTCCTAAAAGCCAAATCTATTAGTTTTATAAAAATCATGACAGATATGTCCATTCATTTACACTTAGGCCCATTAGACTTGCATTTAATATATATTCATATATTAAATATGAAAACTAACAACTAAAATGAAAACTCTCAAGCTTAGTTTACATATGCATTTACCATATTTATTAGAGAGTTTACAGATGCATTTTACCAAATATTTATCTATTGCTTTTCATACTCCAATCATATAGACTAGTTTGCATGTTTAGAATGAACATAAGGATAAACCAATTCTTGAGACAATTACTCAGGGGACAACCTTTAACTTCCACATAGGAGAAGGGAATCCCTTGTTGATAATAAAGCCATTTATCAACACATTAAACACATAATGCACTCCATATACAAGAAATAGTTAACTCGGGCATTTAAATCAAAAATGCATGAAAAAACTTATAAGAAAAGATACAGATCATTAAAGAATTTCAGTCAATAAACCTCACGCATTAGCATCCTACCACCGTGCAACATTCTTAAGAGCTACACATTGAATTCCACAAGAGCAATCTTTAACTTCACAGCTCTAAGCTAAAATAATTCATTTACAATAAAAGAAATGACAAAATTGAAAGGGGGACTTTGATTTTCCACCCAACCTTAGACTCATTACAACCAAAATCACTTGCAGTATTAATCCCCAAGCTAGATCGATGATATAATGGAAATTTATTTAATAATTTCTGCAACAGACCATGCTCAACTTGTAACAGCCCTCGTGAAATTTCATGTAAGAGAAGTTAATAAAGGAAAAATAAGACCATGATTAAGGGGCACTTATTCCAAGCTAAATGTTGGGCAAAGATATCCTAGTGGGTATCATTGGATGTGTGTTTTAGCTAAGGAAAATTGGTAAAGGCTAAGGCAAAGGTATTAAAAGGCAAAAAAACATTTTTGGCACATTTATTTATGAAAATAAAGGAAATTAGGAGAAGATTAAGGTGAAAGGTTGCAGGTTGCAGGTTGCATGTGAGGAGGAAATTGAAGGAAAATAATGGAAAATGAAGAAAATAGAGGCCTCATTAATAAAAAGGCTTATGAGGATCAGTTGGTAACCTTTTCCAGTTCAGGTTTGGACCTCTCTCATTATTTTTTCTCTCTCTCTCTCTCTCTCACTCTTGGTCACTTAGAGTTTTCATGGAGCACTCTAGCTTTGGATCAAGGAAGGAAAATCAAGCAAAGGGACAGGAAGGAAAGCAAGGATCAAGGAAAGGAAATCAGGATCAAGAAGCTTCAGTAGGAATACTTGTAGGTAACCTTTTTCATGCATGATTTCCTAGCTGGTTTGGATGTGCATGGCTTTGCATGTTGGTGTATGGTTCTCTTTTTATCAGTGGCATGGTTTTGTTGGGTTATGATATTCGTTTTCATCCTAGCCTTGTCTTTCTCTGGATGTCATGGTGTTGGGATGTTTATCTCAGTTTTTGAGCTTTGGTTTGTTGGATGGATTTCAGAATCCGGGGTGGAGGTGGTCTCAAGATTCATTCCCAGTGGCCTAGGAATCCCTTGACCGGTTTTGGTAGGATACATGTAAAGCCTGAGGGAGAAGTCTCGGTTTAGGGCCTAGTGATCTGGGTTTGGATTGTGGTAAATACTAAGAGACTAGTCTCATTTTAGGGCATAGTTATCCGGTATTGGATTGCGATAAATCCTAAGAGACTAGGAGATGAAAAATTCCTCAAGGATAGTGATGGATTCTGGATGACATTCCAAGTTCGGTTTGGTTGTGATCGGAGTACGAATTTTGGTGTGATCACGGTTTGATGAGGATGGAGGTGGTCTAACCTATGGATTCCCTTGGTTTTTTTGGATTGGTTGTTCTATGAGATCCCACATTCATGCTTGGAATATGGCACGGGGTTGATTGGCTGAAAGAGAGATTTGGTTCAGCCATGTCTATGGTCGGGTGGTACGTGCAAGTCTCGAACTTTGTCGAATTTTCCTATGATTACTAAAATCTAAATTCTCTTACTTTGCATTGATTTGAATGTGGATTTAATGGCTATCATATCTCTTATATTTATATGGTTTTATGTTGGTTATACGCATGGTTAAATGATTGGTTTGTGTCATGGTAATTTCATTTACTTACTTGTAATTGTTAAATGGATGAATGCAAGACCTAATTGATGATATAATATTTCAATGGAGAAGGAGGTGATCCTTCTCGTTATGTTTCATAAGTTATTTTAGTCATTTTATGCTCTACCTTGCATCCTAGATCTGTAGGTTGCATTGATGCCAAGTGTTTGATAGAATATCAGTCCCGGTTGGGGATGCTTAGGCCTAGTTCTGAGGTTGATTTTTAATTTATAAGCATTGTTATCATGTCTTTGATGGATTATGAAGGTTATAGTAAGTTCTACGCATAGGCCAAGATTTTGGGTTAGAAAAGTGGCTCAAATCTCAGGGTCGTTAGGGCAGGTCTACTAAAAAAAGTCCACAGTTGTTGGCACATAGGCCTATGAGAGTGATTTTGGGTTGTTGGACGTTGTCATGCCTATAGCATGAGAGCGACCAGGGGCTAAAAGGATTAAATCATCAGTGGCACTCAGGGAAAGGATGTCTAAGTGGCTGGCATGTCTACTAAGGGTTTTGTTACTGATGTGGGTGGGCTTGTTTGATATGTTCTATCTGTTCCATTTCCTTAAGGTCACCAAGGAAGTTCAATCCCTTGTAGTAGCTTCTCTCATGGCATGTGTTACCCTGGCTAGTCGGTTACTTGGGTGGACCTGGGAGGAGGGGGTGTTATAGATTGGTATCAGAGCATGGTTGCACTCTCCTTGGGTGAAGTTACTCGATCATGCATGCATGTCAGTTGCATGTGTGTGTATTACACTTGCATTCCATGTGCTTATTGTATTGCATCATGTTGATCATGATTATAGTAAGGTTGTCATGAGGAACTTGATGTGATTTTATGGGATGCATCGTTAGAAGTATATGACTGGTTTCATATGGTTATATGTTGCTTACATATTGATTATATGTCACTGGAATACAACCTTGTATGTCAGGTGCATGCTCAAATGTTTTGATTACATGTATCAGTCTTGTAGGTTGGTTGCAAGAATTGATCACTTATGCTCGACTACATACATTCATACGTATGTGTACTTGAATAAGAATTCCTTATGCATGTTGATAGTTGCATGTGGAAATGTGTGTAATGGAGTAATGGTTGTTGTCATGCATGATGTCATAGCATGTATTGTTGATATGGCCTTGCATTGATGACTAGACCCTAGCTAGAATGATGTTTATGTGTTTATACATTTATTCAATATATTTCTATATGTTGTTATGATTATGTTATACATGTATCATGTTGATTTGATGATCTTGCAAACAAGGTATCCTCCCCGAATTATGATAAGGTACGCTGGTTTATTGTGATTTGGTTTAGCTTACACAGTATGCCTTCCTGGTATCAGAGCCCTGTTCTAGTCTTGAGTTTATAAACTACAGACAGAGCCTAAAGAAAGCCAGGTAGCCTTCGAAAAGCATCTTTGTTTTACATTGTGCTGAGTAGATAAACACATCTTTAGTCGGCCTCTGGTCTAGTTTGTAAAACATGGCAAATCTCCTACGGTCATTTTCTTCTATTGATCGAAAAGTAATCACAAAAGTCTCTTCTCGCTCTCATGAATCTGAACTAGATAATAATAACAATCATGAAGAAGTTGAAACTCGTGCTAACTGGAATCCTCCTGCACTACATGCCACTGATGTATATAAGCTTCCGATGTCTTTTGTTCTAAAAAGAAAATCTTTCTTAAAAGAAGTCGAGGTTACTATAAAGATTTTAGGCCCTGCTGTTCAAATTCTTGCTTTGAATTTATTTTCTGATGATGAGATAAAGAAATTCCATCAGTATGTCAAGGAAAAGAAGTACTCTTATCTTCATTTTGGGGGGATAAGAATAGGTCTTGCACCTTTGTTTCTTCACGGTATAAATACTCCTTGTATTGCTGAACTGTTCAACACCCGTCATAAACCTATGATAGTGCAAGAATAGGAACCATTATGGGAAATTTGTCCACTAGATGCCAATATGGAACCATATTTCCTGATTACTCTATCAGTTTGAATGATGCACATTTAAAAGATTGCTAGAAACTATTGACTGGAGTTCAAGGTCTTAATATGGCTGAAGATAGTGAATATCTTTCTGCAATTGTCCAAGCCTCGTTTCAGTTAACTAACACTGCACATCCCAAGCTGAAACAACCCATTCTGAAAGACTGTGTTACAGTTGGTTTATCAAATGCACAGGTCGAAGGTGTACTATATGATCCTTCTGAATTACCAAACAATTGGTATATTTAGTATAAATCAATTACTGATGAAAGAAATCCTGAAGCTAAGTTTAGGAGGTTATCACTTGATGATGGTCAAGTAAAGTTGATTCCTGCTAAGTCAAAGATACCTAAACCTGTAACCAGACCTCGTCGATATGTATTTCCAATTGCTCCAAGTGATGTTCCTTCCAGTAGTTCTAATTTGTCCACAGTTGAAGAAGACAGTCCTTCTGAACCTCAGTTATCCTATACTGAGTTGTACATACCTGAGTCAAAACCTTTTTTTCCTGTAAATAAAATGCATCGTATAGGTCATTTTCCTACTGTAGAAGAATGGCAGTATGCCAATCACCGTTTTGTCAAAGGTGGCAAGTGGCCTCCTCGAACCAAGTTCTGTACAACCTCTTCTTTGTCCAAGCAACCAGCGACATGAGCTGACTGTGCTCCTCTTATCGAGCATAATGCACAGTATCCTAATGATCTGGATCAGACTTACCAGATTGCTAATTATCTGACAACATGGTGTGCACATGCTGAAGAAGTACTTGATGATTTAGGCTGCCAGAGTGAGTTAATTCTTGCTAATCTAAAACACTTGCAAGATGAACAACAAGCAGACAAACAGCGAAGAGAAGCTAAAGAAAGAAGAAGGAGAGAAAGGAAGAAAAGAGAATCACAGCCTCCAAAATTTTCTAAAAACTTGGACATTCCTCAAAATTGGGTCACTAGTGAGTCTCAAGATGACAATATTGATGAATCAAGTAGTCAAGTTGGACATAAATTAGAAATGCCTAAACCAGTTCATGTCCACAAAAATAAAAGTGAGCTAGCCACTCTTGAAAATGCTGCTACCCTATTTCCATCCTTTATCATGCCATCTCTCCAAAAAGCAAATATGTTTACAGAAGCCAAATACCCAAGGGTAGAGGAAGATTTATTTCCTACTAATTCATCTGGTTATGTTCTAGATCTGGATAGATCCAAAAATCCAGCAGAATCTATTAGAGTTTGGATCGGAGCTCTCTACCAGATGCAAGTTGTTTCAAAATCGGATAATTATTCTATCTTCCTTCTAGCTGAGAAAAGAATGGTCGGTATTGTGTATGATTGGTGGATGGGTGGAACAAATGAAGAAAGGAGAAATGTTGCAACCTCGGGTTTAGCTACATTAGAAGTTTTATTGCTAACATAATTTGTTCCTAAACCTGTAGATGAGAAAAAGCAACTTATTTCTGATTTAACAAGAATGGAACTAAAAGATTTAAAAGATCTGAATCATTTTGGTAATGACTATATGTCAAAGGTATACAAAGCAAATCTTACCAATGATTCTACTCAGAAGATTTCCTTCTTGTCTAAGTTGCCAGGAAATTTAGGTGATATGATAATGAAAGATCTCGAAGTCCAGGGCAAAATGATAGATCAAACTTATTGGATAGATCTTTTATTCAGATGTCAGGAAAAGGTCAAATATTTATGTTGGAAAAAACAAATCCATGATGTTTCTCCAAATCTGAATGTATGTCGTTCTGTACTTCCATGGACTCCTTTTAAGAAGAGAAGATCAAAAAGGTATGGAAAATACAGACCAAAACGAGTTGCAAATCCAAGGCGACCATTCAGAAAATTCAAATATATCAAAAGAGAAAACAGCCCAAAAGAGACAATGCTTGCTTTATCTGTAAGCAAGAAGGTCATTTTGCTCGTAAATGTCCAAAGAGTTCATCCAGTAAGTTAAAAGCTTGTATAGAGTTTGAAGATTTTGTAGATAATTGGTCAGTAGTTGATTCTCAAGATGAAGTGTCAGATGTATATATCTTGACAGATGCTTCTTTGTCCGATAATGAATCTATTCCAGATATCAGTCAAAAAATAAATCTTTGTTATAGTGCATGGGAAAGTGAACCTAGTGATCAAGAGCTTCATTATAGTGATGAATATGATTCAGAAGATTATACAGAAGAATACTCAGATGACTCCTCAGTCGACACTGTGATCACAATAGACTCAAAGAATTCGACTCCCATTTTAGATTCCTTGCCTCCACAGCCCATGGTGAGTTCTTTTTGTCCATATCCAAAAGCAGTAGCGTCATCTTCGTCATCACTGCCTGTAAATACTGCTCTTGCTGAAGAAAGTGCTTTTCTTAAAAAGATTGTCAAGTCTAACAATCTCCTTTATATCCCAGTTGAAGTCCCGGTAAGAGGAGAATGGATATCTATTTATGCTTTCATCGACACCAGTGGTTCTAACAACCTTGCTCGTCCATCTTTGTTTAAAGGTTTATGGAAACCATTGCAACACATTCTGGTGTCTGAAACTATAGGTGGTTCAGTCAATCTCACCCATTATTTTGATAATGTTTCTTTAAAAATTGGGGGGGGGGGGGGGGGGGGGGGGGGGGGGGGGGGGTATTGTCAAAATGTCTGAAATACAACATTATGATGCCTCTGTAAGTTTGTTATTAGGTATGCCATTTATAAATTCAGTATTTCCTGTGATTATCAGCGAAGATAAAATTATCTGTAATATCAAAAAGAAGGCAATAGCAGTACCAAGATTAGTTATGGCAAACTCTGAAGCAAGAAAAGAACAGAGTCAGAAGAAAATAGGTGTCAGAAAATCAAAGAATGAATCCCATGACTCGAAAGAAGTTTTGCAGACCTATGAGACAAAACACCAGCCTACGCAGAAAGCCAATAGAAATCCAGATTGGTCCCCAGAACAATTAAATTTATATGAAGAATTGCTGAAATGTTGTTCTGAAAATCCTAAAGCATTCTGGAGTGTTGAGAGCCCTCAACAAGAAATTATTACACTACATGACAATGGGGTAACTAGAAAATTAATACCCTGCACTCCAGCTGAAGAAAAAGAAATCAGAAAGCAGATATAAGAATTACTTGATCTTAAACTCATAGAAAGAAGTGGATCTCACTACTCTTGTTCTGCATTCCTGGTTCGGAATCATTCTGAAATAGTCAGAGGAAAGGACAGGATGGTTATTAATTATAAACCACTGAATGCAATTACTAAAAGTTTTAATTATCCTCTGCCTCGTCAAGAAACAATAATGCAGAAGATTCAGAGCAGTAAAATCTTTAGTAAGTTTGATATGAAATCTGGTTACTATCAGATTTAGATCAAGGAGGAAGATCGTCATAAAACTGCTTTCACCTGCCCTACCTGTTTCTTTCAATGGAGAGTTGTTCCATTTGGATTAAAGAATGCTCTTGTGTTCTTTCAAAGAAGAATGGATCATATCTTCGGTAAATATGATTTCATAGTTGTATATATTGATGATATTCTTGTACATAGCTCAGATCTTGAAACACATCTAAAACATCTACAAGTATTTCTTGAAGAATCAAGAACACATGGTCTTGTTTTATCAGAGAAGAAGATGTGTCTTTTTCAAGATAGCATTTATTTTCTTGGAATTCATGTTAGTCAAGGAAAAATTCAGATGCAGCCACATGTGTTAACTAAACTCTCTGAATTTCCTGATCAGTTGAAAGATGTGAAGATGATTCAATGTTTTCTAGGAATTCTGAATTATGTACATAAGTATATTCCTAGACTCTCTGAAAAAACTGCCCCTATTCGTCAACATCTTCATTTTGGTTGGTCATCTGAAGCTACCAAAGCAGTTCAGTTACTAAAGGCAGAATGTCAACATCTCCCGAAACTCAAACCTCCCGGTAATGGTCTTCTTATTTTACAGACTGATGCCTCTGATGATTTTTGGGCAGCAGTCCTTTTGAAAGAAAGGGAGAAGGAGAAAATTTTGAAGAAGTTTTTTGTGCCTATGCTTCTGGTGAATTCTTGAAACACCAAAAAACCTATTTTCCTGCAGAAAAAGAAACCCTCGCCATCTTTAATGGTATACAAAAGTTTGAAATTTATTTAGCACCCGCCAAGTTTCTAATCAGAACCGATTCTATGAATTTCAAGTATTTTTTGACAGCGAAGATCTCAAAACAACTTGCACGTGGAAGACTTCTACCATGGCAAATGTGGTTCCAAATGTATGATTTTGAAGTTGAATGGGTTCCTGGTAATTCTAATGTTTTAGCTGATGCTCTTACTAGAGAGATGAACAAAGTTCATGTTCATAGAAATGATATTTTCCGTCTTCCTGGTAAGACTCCTGCGGATGACTTTTTTGAAACATTTGTTCAAAGATTTCGCCTTCTTCATTTTATCCTAGGCGATGTGGTTCAAGAAATTAAAAAGATTTTTGGTTTAAGATTGAGAAGAAACCAATGGATCCAAAGGTGCCAAGCATGGCAACATAAAAATATTGGTGTTTTTCTAAATATGGATGAAGAGTTGGTAAAGGTCTATCCCCTACCAAACATGAAGGTAAAATTGTATTTTAAAACATTAGATGATTCTTGGACCAGGCATTATACAGATGAGATGATCAGAATTTTGAAAATTTTGAATTATTATCAAATTATTGGTGGCGTTGATTTTTCTGTTCTTGTTTATGTCACTGCAAAAATGCTTGATCTGGAAGAAATAAATATGCATGAACAAGTTGAAAGATTCTTAAAATCTTTAAGAATCCCTGATTTATTTGAAGAATTGGAAGCTGCTTTTCTGCACAATGATGAGAATTTTGCAGGTACTGATTCCTTCCCACAATACGAATTGTTTGCACCCTTTGCTGATTGGGAATTTAAAGGTGGTAGCTAGATGTTAGAAGAAGGTTTAGGTTCGAGCCTCTCAGTGTGTTGAGAGAACACTTCAGTATTTGAGAACCTTTTCATCACCGTGGGATTATTAGAGCATGGAATTTAGAAATCCTATAATTCCTAATCCTTTTTCACAAGTTTATGGAGCTGAAAGTATGGGCGAAGCTACTCTTGCTACTAATGCAGAAGAAATCAAGAAAGTATCAAGCTGGCTTAAAGAGTTTCATACTTTGAAACTATCAGATAAAGTCTCATTAATCAAAACTTTAGAACCAATGCAAGGCAGACATGGAGTAATGAGGCTGATAATCAATCAAAAGGCACTAATCACAATTAGTATTTCTTCAGGTAATTGGTCTGATGATGTGGTGTGTCTTATCAATCTGCTATTATCTAATAGAGTATGCTCATCCATGATGTTTGAAGTAAATTGGCAAGAACGAGGGAATATCAGTCATAATTGTAAATTATGGGTCCAAGCATGCATTGAGCAATCAGTCAGTATGTTCCAGATCTTCAAATCGGAATTGTTGGATGGAGTGGAGCTGTCAGTTCAGCCCTTGCCCGACTTTTGAAAAAGTAAAAAAGATTCTTTTCTTAATATCGAGATCGATCCATTTTCTTACATTAACAGATGGAATAAATATGATTATCTCTTTTCGCAAAAGAATCTAATAGTCACAACAGATACGATAAAGTTTGACACAGGACAATCATCACGAGCACCACTCAAAGAGGAACCTTCAATAGTCATGACCAGTTCAAAAGGTAAAGAAAAAGCATCTGAGGAAAAAGAGACAGTGTTCGTAGACATGTACCAAGATGCTCAGGAACAGAATGACCCCACTTGGGAAAAAGATTACCTATCGTGGCTTACATCCTCTTGGGAAAGACAAAGGACCCCGCCAGATTCTGAATTTGCATCAGATTATGATAGTGATTGAAGTCCGAAAGGACCTTGGTAGTGCGTCTTCTTTTTGTGAGTGTGTTTGCTTTATTTTGTACTCGAGAATATTGGGTAGACACCGTCATGACTAAGTAATGTCAGACAAGGACCCTCAATTATTCTCATATGTCTTATAAATAAGTGTGTGATAGATAGTATAGGCATTGAGTGTTGTGAGCGTGAGTGTGTGTTTGTATTCTGAGCTCTCAAAGACCAGAGACTAGCAAGCTCTAATCTTGAGGCTTAACTTGGTATGTAACATTTTGCTTGAATTAATATTGAAGCTTGCTGGGTCGTCTGTCTGAGGACAGTTCTGTTCCAAGATCATCTCAAGGAGTGAGATTGTAAAGCGCGTTGGAGAAGCGAAAGGGTCGCGTAAGTCCGTGTATATCTCAGGTTGATGTGAGGAAGCTTTCGCCTTAGCGTCCACTTCAAAGGTTCAAGTAAGTTACTGAGTCCATCATCCATTTCTGAGTCCATCATCATTCCTATTGAGTCCATCATCCATTTCTGAGTCCATCATCATTCCTGGTAGGATAGAGATCAAATGTAGAACTCCTAAATGCTTCACATTAATTATCGACCTGGGTAAGTCTTTTGTTTCAAGAGTGCACACAACATGTGCAGGTGATGGAAATTGTTGTATCTACAGAAAGTAATGCTTTAAGATAACTTATTGATTTCAATACAAGAGTAAATGGATCAAACCATAAACTACCAAACTTGTAACTTCAAAGAAATTAAACTATTCAAGCATCAAAACTCAATCTTAATAAAAAAGCTCTAATTGCAATTACAGGCCATAAGCACATCAACTGAGTGCACTGTAGCGGTAACATAGCTCTTTCAGCTGAATAGAAACTTCTGCATAACAGTAATACACCTGATCTAACCAATAATACTCTCGCTCTCAATTAACAAGAAATAACTCTTATCTAATAATTGAATCAATCTACGACATAAATAAATGAAACCAATCAACAGTAATAAGAAACAATGCGTGGAATGCACTTACTCAACACCGGTGATTTATATATCAAGTAGATCAATCATAAAACTATAAAACAAAGTAATTAGACTTGCAGTAAAAAGGTAAAATTATAACACAGGGAAAAGAAGTGAAATCCACCAGTGACCGAGCCCAAGCCGCCAGTGATTACTGCCTAGTTACTTAGAATATCGCGAGCAAACAGAAACACAAATTATATATTACTCATTAACTCCAAATGTCATTACAGTAACAATGTGTTCTTCATAATAACACTTTGTCTCTTAAAATTACAGCCGAAGTAAAAAGGCAAAAGTTGCTCTATTCTATTCGTTTTTCCCCTCTTATAGTCAAAGAGGAAAAGAGATAATTGTGATTCCTCAAGATCATGAGATCCTAAGGAATTTGCGACCAAATGCTATTATCAGAACAATCTTTCGTCCTGCGCTAATCCTTCGGATTCACTTCTCAACTAACCGCACAAGACGCGCTCTTTTCTCCTTGTTTAGCCTTTTTTGTTCAATAGATTGAACATCAATCGTCCCATTCACAAATCTTTGCACAAAAAGCAACGAAAGTTAGTTTTGACAACGAAATCATATCAAAAGCGGTTTTGTTCACTTTCTATCGAAATTCTATCAAAACCTTATTACATCATGGCACAAATGCATAAAAAGGAGGAAAAAGATAATGTAATCAAGGGTAAATTTATACCTGTTGCACGACCCAACATATTCCCCTGCTAACCTTGTTTCATGTCCTCATGAAATAAGTAGTTAATATGTAATGCAATTAAAGAGTAGGAAGGAAAGACTTCTTCCTTATACAACCTAAAACTGTGCTTTTGTATTAAATTTACAAAGGCTATCCCTTCATGACCGTCAGGCAGCTCGTAATCAGAATAGTATCCCTCAGGAGGGTACCAAATAACAGGGCTCCTAAATCGACATCCTAGCCAATGTGGTCCTTCCCTCAAGATAATATTATTGTATGTGACAAAACACCCTGCGACAGTTTTAAAATCCCTGTAGCCAAACGGTTCTCTGTTCTTGACACTATTGGTGGAGACTATCCATCCCGCGCGCACCAAAATTTCCCTGGCTCTGTTATAAATTACCAACACCGAGGGTTCTCGGCAAACCAATTTTCCACCCATAATGCTCGAATTCTTTCAATATTCGCTCTACAAGTTTCAAAGATTAACACAACAAAAACGCAACAAAGAACAACAATTTCTTTGGTAAAATAGAACAGCAAGTAGACATAACAACTAAATTCCATAATGTCAAGCGGAATTTCCATGATAATTAATGATATTAACTCTAAGACTACCATACTGCCACATGCCATTTGATCATGGGATATTATAGCAATCAATCTAAAACATATCAAATCCAGTAAGCGGAATAAATACACCGCATGCAAAGGTGTAATGGGAACCCTCCCCCTCCATAAAAAGAGAGGTCGCCCATGACCGAGTAGATAGGGAAAGGGTTGTTCTAATAGCAAGGCAAGGGGAAGAACAGTACAACATTAAATGAAACAAAGTACACATATAAATGATGGGATGGCAAGAGGTATGGTTATAATGAGAGCGGAGTGTGTAAAGATAGTTATGAATAAGAGATAAGATGCTTTGATTGATGATAAGTTACACGAGAAAGAAAATGACAACAATGTGCCAAAAAGATGCTCTGACAACAGTATTCTAGCCGAGAATGATGCAATTGATCAGAAAACAATATCTCATGCATAAATGTTCAAAATAGGGAAAAATTAAGGAAATAACTTCTCCAATAAAAATAAAGAATAAGGAGAGGGTAATATAGTAATAATTGACAATAACATATAACTTCAATACCATAAATAGAGCCTCTACAGCCAGTAGGCATCCATAGCCTCGGCAGGGTTTCTTTTTAACCCATATGAGCTAGGATCCTCAATTTAGAAATGCAGAGTTACAGTGCGGTTCTACATAAGAGATCAGTGTACTGGCGTGGTAACCAGATGACCACACTACCATTCACTGGGATGTAGCAAAAGTGATCAGGCCAGCTCATGATGAGACCTCCTGTTCCAAGCATATTCTAACTATCCAATGGATCATAACCTTGGTGTGGTGGCCATAGTGGGAATGTCACTTTGCTACAACCTTATGAACATGGTAGGCTGGCTCTTAATGAGAACCCCTATCCTCCATCTGAAAACAAAATTTTTCTATTATTACACATTTTTATGATAAATAGAGGGAGGCTCAATACTCCTTAAGAGCAGAGATGGTGGAAGAAGTTTAAAATGTCAATAAAAAAAATATACCCATACTATTATTTATTAAAGACAGAGAAAATTATAACCATTAAGGGTGGAACTAGCATGGTATTAAGATGACCAATCAATATCAAGTACAGCAGAAAGCTATGCAGCAAAGCAGTATATAAATAACTATGTCCCTTTCTTAAAAATAATCTATCATCAAGAAGTTGTCCTATTAAATATCATAACATTAATGGTATTAAATCCCCTCAATAGAATCCATAAATTCTTTTCCTCATAAAAGTAGTGTATTTCATGCCATGAAAAGAAAACAAAATGAAAAACAAAAGAAAAATGGGGTTGATAATTTGAGTGAACAGAAATCATTCAGACAAGCGAATAGCAATCATACAAAAGAAAAATTTTGTTGTACAATTGGAATTGAACAACAGAGATACACAAAAAGTGTTGTTCAATCGTTTGGACAACAATAATTGCAAAGAGAAAAAGTAAATTTCAATTGGGATTGAATAGTAGCTGTTCATTTGAATGAACAATAGTTGTTCAATCAAAGGAACAACAAAGCATGCACATGAGATGTAAAAGTGTTGTTCAGTTGTTTGAACAGCAGCTATTCAATTGAATGAATAGCAAAACATGCACTGGGGATGTAAAAGTGTTGTTTAGTTATTTGAACAGCAACTATTCAATTGAATGAACAACAAAACATGCCAAAAAATGGTGTTGTTCAATTGAGATGGAACAACAATTGCTCAATAGATTGAACAACAACTATTCAATTAATTGAACATCAAAAACATGCCAAAAAGAAAATGTTGTTCAATTCGATTGGACAACGACTATTCAATAGATTGAATAATAGCTGTTCAATTAATTGAACAACAAAAACATGCCAAAAAGAAAGTGATTTTCAATTGGATTGAATGGCGGCTGTTCAATAGATTGAACAACAACTGTTCAATTAATTGAATGACAAATTCATGCCAAAAAGAAAGTTTTGTTTAATTGGATTGAACAACAGTTGTTCAATAGATTGAAAATCAGTTGTTCAATTAATTGAAAAAAAAAATCACGCCAAAAAGAAAGTGTTGTTCAATTGGATTGAACAACGGTTGTTCAATAGATTGAACATCAACTGTTCAATTAATTGAACAACAAAATCACACCAAAAAAAAAGTGATGTTCAATTGGATTGAACAACGGTTGCTCAATAGATTGAACAACAAATGTTCAATTAATTGAACAACAAAATCACACCAAAAAGAAAGTGTTGTTCAATTGGATTGAATAGCGGTTGTTCAATAGATTAAACAATAGTTGTTCAATTAACTGAACAACAAAACAACGCCAAAAAGAAAGTTTTGTTCAATAGATTGAACAACAGCTGTTCAATTAACTGAACCGCAAGACAAGCAGAGAAAAAGAAAAAGAAAATCAAATCAAATCAACAATCATATTTACATATTTTATAGAGAAGAAATAAATTTTATAAAGATGAAGCTACCGAAGGATTGCCTTCTGCAGCTAAAACTTGCATGGTGGGGTCATCACGTATCTGTTGGTAGAAAGATTCTCTAGTAAGTGGTTTTTGGTAGAGGTGCACCCGATGCCCATTCACTTTAAAAGAAGAACCAGACCCGTCAATGGTGGTCAGCGTAAGAGTGCCATTCTCATGTAGTTGCTTTATTTCATAGGGGCTTAACCACCTAGTCTATAGTTTGCCAAGGAAGCCGTGAAACTTGGAATCATAAAGGAGTGCCTAGTCGCCCTCATGAAATGTATTTTTCTTAATCAGGGCATCATGCCATTTGGCTCTTTGCTGTTGGATAAGTGCCATACATTGTGGAGCCAGTAGTAGAGCTTCATCTAATTCATTCATCTGTTGTAACCTGTTGACCTGGGCTTCGGCTAAATCCAGTCCCACTTCTTGGGCTATTCTTAGTGTTTGTATTTCAAATTCTATGGGAAAAAAGGGGTTTTTTACCAAATACCAGTTGATATGGAGAGTATCCAGTAGTGTTTGTCAAAGTTGTGCAATACACCCACAAGGCCTCTGGTAGTCGAGCAGTCTAGTCTCGTCGATGTGATGAAACTGTATTTGTTAGAATATCTTTGATAACTTTGTTGGTGCTCTCCACCTGCCCGTTCGCTTGCAGGTGATACGGAGAAGTAATTATGTGTGTGATATGATGATTTCTCAATGTACCAGCAATATTGTGACCCACGAATTGTGGTCCCCCATCAGTAATTACTTCTCTATGTAAGCCATACCGCACAAAATTTTTGAAAAGAAAGTTAATAACGGTTTCCTTTGTTGCTCTTGGCAATGCTACTGTTTCCACCCACTTAGTTATGTAATCTGTTGCAACCAATATATATGATTTCTCGTTGGATGGTGGGCTGAATGGACCAATGAAATCTAATGCCCAACGCTCAAAGGGTTCTATCACCAGCTGTGGATGAAGAGGCATTTCATCAGATTGGTCAGGGCGGCCCATCCTTTGGCAACTATCACATGCCTGGACAAATTTCTTAGCATATTTAAAAATAGTGGGCCAGTAGTAGCCCATCTGTAGAATTTTATCTCAAGTTCTACGGTCTGTAAAGTGTCCACCATAAGGTCCATCATGGTAGGCTTTTAGGATATCATAAATTTCGTCCTCCCTGATGCACCTGTGGATGTGCATATCAGATCCTGTGTGGAAAAGGTATCCTCCAATCTAGGAGAAATGAGTGCTACACTGAACAATCAATTTCCTTTCTCTGGGTGTCAAATGTTTGGGCAATTTTCCCACTGCTAAGTAATTTGCTACATTTGCATACCATGGCATTTTTACAGCCACAACAAACAAATGTTCATCTGGGAACTGATCATCTACCGCCACTGTATCATCTGTTCTTGGCACTCAGGAGAGGAAGTCTGCCACGAGGTTCTCCTTCCCTGGTCGATCCCTTATAGTTATGTCAAATTCCTACAAAAGTAGTAACCAACGAGTCACTCTTCCATTTGTAATTGGTTTGTTGGCTAAATATTTAATGGCAGAGTGATCAGTATACAAAAATACAAGATATCTAGTTATATAGTGTCTAAATTTGTTTATAGCATAAATAATAGTTAGAAACTTCTTTTCTGTAATTGTATAATTCAACTCAGTAGGGGTAAGGTTTTTGCTAATGTAATATATAGCATAAGGTTTCTTGTCTTCTTCTTGGCCAAGAACAACTCCAATGGCTGTATCTGATGCATTTGATGAAATTTGGAAAGGTATATCCCAATTCAGGCCTCGTAATACTGGTGCTGTCGATACTAACCATTTCAGATATTTTAAAGCAGTGTCACATTTATCAGTCCATATAAAATCAACATTTCCTGTCAAGGCACATAATGGTGCAACAATTTGCGAAAAGTTCTTTAAAAATCTACGATAATATCCAGCAAATCCCAAAAAACTACGTACCTTTGTTTGAGTGCAGGGAGTAGATAATAAGAGGATTACCTATATCTTTGTTGGATCTACCTGAATTCCAGCTGCTGAAATGTAATGACCTAGAATCAGGCCCTTTGTCATCATCATATGACACTTCTCATGACTTAAGCATAGCCTAGTAGAAATACACTGTTTTATGACTTTCTCCAATGTTTGTAATTCCTGATCAAAGTCATCCGCATAGGGTGTGAAATCGTCCATGTACACCTCCAATCATTCATTTATCACGTCTACAAAAATACTGAGTATGGCTCTTTGGACTGTAGCAGGTGCGTTTCATAATCCGAAAGGCAGTACCCTGTAAGCGAATGTTCCCCAGAGGCAGGTGAAAGTAGTTTTATCCTAGTCTTCAGGGGCAATTTGAATATGGTTGTAGCCACTGAAGCCATCCAGGAAAGAGAAGAATTTATTTCCTGCGAGTGTATCAAGGACTTGGTCGATAAATGGAAGGGGAAAATGGTCTTTTTGCGTCGCTTTGTTGAGTTCTCTGTAGTCAACGCATATCCACCATTTTCCATTCTTTTTGGGGACAACTACTAATGGAGAAACCCATTTACTATCAGATATAGGATAAATAAAATTCACATCTAACTGTTTTTGAAGCTCTTCTTTCACATATCCTTTAGATCAAGATTTAATCTATGTTGCAGCTGTCGAATGGGTCTTGCATATTATTGAGTGTAGATGTTGTGCATGCACAATTGAGGGTCAATTTCTTTCATGTCTGGGTAGTCACATGCAAAAGCCCCTTTATATTTCCTAAGGACTTAGATAAATTTTTGTTGCTGGTCATTACTCAGATTAATATTAATGTTTAGGATTTTCCCTTGCTTGATTTCAACAGGCTTGCTATTATAGACTTTGGTTGTTGGTATCGGTTGGTCATTGATGTCTCTCAAGGAATCTTCTTCAATCTCATTGTCAAGGACTGCTTCAATCATGTGACATCTCAAATTAAACACTATAGCAGGGTGATTGATAAAGGTGTTAATGAAATCATCTTCTATTTGATTTTTGAATTCAGGCGCATCTACCACAGTCAGCAGTGAACGAATATTTTATTTTAAATATGTTGCTGGTTGTTTCCGAGTTTTTACAATGGTTAGGCTTGGCTGAACAGGAGGGTATAAAGCTAGATTCTTAATAGAATTTCCTTTGGTTATGGTCATACCGCCTATTCGGCAGCCTATATAAGCATCAGCTATTGCTAGCGAAGGCCTTCCCAGTATTAAGGGATGTCCATCTAGCTGATTTCTGGGGTTGATAATCAAAAAATCTGCCAGATATTCCCAAGAGTCCACATAAACCATCACATCTTGTAATGTTCCTTCTGGCTTAACGACTGAACGGTTGGCAAGTTCCAGCAAGGTAGTGGTTGGTTCTAAGGCTGTGATGCCAAGCACTTCGCAAGTTTCTGTTGTAAGAATGTTAATGGCTTCCCCTAAGTCAACTAAAGCATTGGGAAAAGAGCGGCCATTTATTTGGACTGTGACGATGGGATTCCTTGGGTATTCATATTTTACAGGTGTCTCTTTTCCTAGTAAAAAATCAGACAAAATTTTGACGACATGGACAGTTGGTGTTATTTTTATTTTCCTCACAGACTTCTTTGCACACAACTCTTTAATGGTTTTAGCATATATTGGAATATCTTGAATGGCTTGGAGGAGGGGTATTTTTATATAGAGATTTTTGAGTTCACCCAGAAGATCAAAGTCATGATATTCAATTGGTCGAGGTATTATCAATCTTTCTAGGAATGGGGGAGAAGTAATTATGATTTGTTCAGGATCTTTCTGCTTGACTGTATCTTCTCCCTGTTTTGTTTATTGGTTATCTACAATCAAAGGCTTATTCAGATGCCTTTTTTTAACTTCAGGTTGCAGATTTTTTTCCTCATCTAGAGCAATTACATGTCCTGATCTTAACTTAAGTTCATTACATTCTCTCAACTAAACTTTAGGATCCAAAATCTCAATAATTCGTACTGACTGGATTAGTCTGTTGTTAGGATTCGGATTTGGTTGAGCTGGGAGTTGTGACCGTATATTGGGTTGAGGATTTGGCTACAACGTGTAAGGTGATCGTAAGGTTGGTTGAGGTAGAGGAACTATTCCCATGGGCTGGTTTGTGGATCATTGCCAATTTGGTTGCCAGTTATGATTTTGTGAGGTAGAAGGAGACCATTGAGAGGAATAGGGGGTGTTTTGCCAAAATAGTGGAGGTTAAGAGGAATTTGGCCAGTTATTGTTTGGATTTTATTGAGTGTAAGGCTGAAGAAAACCCTTTAAGGGATATGTTTGCATCAAGTTCCAGTCGTGTTCTAAATTCTGTTGAACTTGAATATGAAGAACCCCAGCCTTCTACCCGATGGGAACTACCTGCCATAGCTCCCTCAGAAGTGTATAGTGATTTGTCTGTTTTCCATTTAAAAGCCGCAACTAGGATTAGTATAAAAGAGTTTGTGAGCGAAATACAAGAAAACTCAGATAATATCCAGACTATATCTCTGTTAAATCCAAAAGAATTACAGGCTGAGGCAAAAAGGTTGAAAACGAACTATCTGCATTTAGGATGTATTCGAGTAGGAATCAACCCTTTGATATATAAGGGATTACAAACTTTTGTGCTAGCCACTATCCAGGATTTAACGCACAATAAGTACATTGATTCCTTAAAAGGTGGAATTGTTGCCCCTCTGTCAAATGGCCCAGTCTATTTTGACTGTTTCCCTAATTTCTCTATATATACATTTGACGAAACCATAGATCAGATACTGCAGCTCCAAGTCCAAATTATTAGTTTCGACATGCACAAGAAGAGAAATAACATAGCCATTCAGACCAAAGGTTGTTTTCACCACACCAATACCTTGTGGCCAGCCATCCGCCATACACACAGTAGAGAATCTAAGTCAAGTATCGTTGTCATAACTGATGCAAAAAATAAAAAAATTGAGCATCAAACAATCAGGTGGGAAGACTTGACATTTCCAGAACATTGGGTGGTAAATAATCCTAAGCCTCTTTTGCCAAAGAATATCATAGCAGGGGCTCCTATCACGAGCTTGCTTCTTATTGTGTCTCTTCGTTCTTCTCTGATAGCCAACTCCTGGTGAACTAGTGGTGAACCTACTCAGAACTTTCACCCTCTCACAGCCTCGACAACGGCTTCTTCACCTCACAACGGCCTTGGCGTCCCTTCATTCTTTTGGCGAACATCCTGCGAACTTCCCGCGAACTTCGGATGATAGCTCAGAGAAAATACTACCACAGCAGACTTTATAAATGCACAGAGTATTCAACTTGAAAATGGTGTACTCATTTTATTTCAGAATGGATGAACTTGTTTACATAGAGAGATTCTTTACAGAGATTGACTACCTTCGCATTTACCAGGCTTTATGCTGTCCGCAGGGAACAAGCAATACTGGAGGCTACCTGGTGAAGGATATACTCTGCCTCAGAATAAGACTTAAACACATATACAGACTAGTTCACTCTCTATATGATTCGACCACTTTAGGTTCACACTAGGTTCATAACCCCTAATGCGTAGGCTCCCAAATCACCTAAGGACTTGAGTTCTCCTCGTGATGCAAGCAGATCAGACAAAGTGTCCACAGATGCAGAGCAGGAGAGAAACTCGACACAACACACAAAGACACAAACTGACTCCAAATGCCCTCCCTCGGTAATGAGCCTTACCCTCCTTATATAGGAAGTGAGGGGAGGACAAGCATCACTGTGGGTCATCCGTGAACTGACTTAAAGGTGGAAGGAATCATTACTTTTAGGTACCGCCAGGGCAACGTCTGCACAAAGATTCCAATCCGAGTGGATGGAATTCTTGCTTTTGGGTAATGCCAAGGCGTCATCCATCCATCAGATTCTCGTCCGAAAAGCATATCTTACGGAAAATATTTTACACAGAACAAAGTGGATACTTTTTACCAAAGCCCACGAGAAAATTATGAGACCGACAAAACAAAGTGGACGCTTTTCATAAAAGCCGACGACAAAATTTATTTACATAGTGGAAGCTTTAGTACAACAAAGCCCATGGGAAATCTGGTCACAATTAAGCCCTTGTGACTGGTGCTTGTATTTACAATATGGATACTTTTAATGTGAACCATCAAAATACTTTTAGATTAGGGAATCTATCTCTTTTATACAATATGTCGTCCCAGGCTTTAGTGTATATCCTATGGACTATCATTGGTTTCCCTAAGACAATCTGATGTTTCACTTTGGTTAGAACTAACCATTCTAAGTGCTCCCTCATATATTCCTGGAGTGAATAATTTAACTTATGAAATGGAGACCATTCTTTGTCTGTCATTTCTTTGACAGTTTTGTATATGGTGAGAAAACATTCTCCAATGCCATGTTCTTGGCACCAATCACAATATTTTATTTTGTATGCCTCATGGTATACAGGGTCCATGACCGTTCTGCTTACTCCATAATCACTCCACCATTCTCGAAACCACTGGCACTGTTGATTTCTCTGAGAAGCAGCTAATGTGCTAAATTTTAGCTTTGTATAGTGAGTTTCTTCTTTGTCATCGACATTAAGAAAATCCCACCACAACTTTTTGTACCCTGCAAAATCATAAACAGTGTCAGGAAATATGATCTTTGGATCATTTCTAGGCCAACGAGCACAAGGTTGGACAGGCCAATGTCCTTGCTCATTCCAAAGATCTTTGGTTTGGTAAATACAAATGTATCTTTCATAGATGCCAGTACTACGCCCACCGTGATACCAAATCCCGACAATATCATAAAGGTTCTGCTCTAGTGCTTGTTGCGCAATCCCAGCATCTCTTTCGGCCTTGTCATATATCATGTCATGAATCCACCTGCTACCTTTAGGGTACACTTTTCTTTCTTGTACAAAGTGCTGAATGTCCATATGAGGCTGCAAGTTGGCATCCAGGACCTTCATATTTCTTAGCTGCCATGTGGGTTTCCAATTCCTTTTGTATTCCTCCCAGTCTTGGTTATCTGGGATGGTCCTTAGCACTTCTTGTTTCTGGTGCTGGTCCCACTCGGTGATGATCATCATGACATGATCTCTGTCTTTAATATATTCCCTGCTAAGAAAATTAGGGAGACTGTTGTCCTTTCCTCTAATGTGTTCCACTTGGAAATCAAAATTTGCAAAAAGAGCTTGCCATCTAGCACTTGGCTTCTCCAACCTTTTTGATGTCTTTTGTTAACATGTTCTGCAAAGCGGATGCATCAGTTCTGAGTAAAAGGGTTTATTAATAAGATAGACTTCAAACTTACTGATGCAATTCCACGCTGCCTTTACTTCCTTTTCTATGGTGGAGTAGTTCAACTCAACTGGATTCCAGACTCCGGATGCAAATTGAACCACTTGTTCATCTTTTCCAACCTTTTGTTTTAAAACTCCACCCCATCCAATATTACTTGCATCTGATTCAACAATTTTATATGCAAGATCATCGACGACATATAAGATAGGCAAAGATTTTACCTTGGCCTTGATATTCTGGACTGCCTTTGTATGGACATCTGTCCATTCTGGAGGATTCTTCTTCAGTCTTTTGTTCAGTATTCTCCTATCACTGGCGCGGTCCTGATAGAAGTTGTTGACATAGTTAAGGAAGCCTAAGAACCTTTGCAGTTGGTTCTTGTATGTTATGACATCTAGAAATCTGTCTGCAAACTCAAGTGCATGTTTTTACAGAGAAATCTACCCGTTGCAGATTGTGTGGCCCAAAAATTTGATAGAAGTTTGAAAAATTTATATCTTCTTTTTGCTAAGCACCAAACCATTGTGCTTAACCAAATTCTTGAATATATTTACATGCTTAAAATGATGATGAATGGTTTTAGAGAATATTAATACATCATCAATATATACAATCAGCCAATCAAAATATGGCTTAATAATATTGTCCATTACCTTTTGGAACTTTGATGGAGCATTTTTTAACCCAAAAGGCATGACATTCCATTCACAATGTCCTGCTGATATACTGAAGGCAGTCTTGAACTTATCCTTCTCAGAAATGGCTACTTGCCAAAATCCTGCTTTTAGATCAAACTTGGAGAAGATTTTGGCCCCCGCTATCCTTCGAATTAAATCTCCTTTATGTGGTATTGGATAGGTGTCATCAGCTAGGACTGAATTTAGAGGCTTATAATTGATGACTAGTCTTGGGATGCCTCTAATCTGTTCAGCTCTTTTGTTTACATAGAACCCATAATAGTTCCAGGGACTGTTTGATTCTCTTATCAATTTTCTGCTCAGGAGCTGCTGAATTTCTTGTTCGCAAAGATCTCTGTATTCTTTGCTCATAGGTATTGCTCGGCTCTTACAAGGTTTACCAGCATATCCTTCCTTCTAAGGGAGCTCTACAGTGTGCTGCTTCCTATGCCAAAATGCATTAGGTTCTTCGGAGCAGCGTTCCTCCTCAATATGTTTCTTCAGATCTTCAATCTTTCTCTTTGTCTAGGGCAACTTGAGTTGTTCTTCTACTCTTAGAGTAGACTTCAAATCTTTTAGATCTAACAACCAAGCTTTAGCTTTGCCCAAATTCTGCACAGTTTGGACCATTGTTGAAATTCTGGGATTTGAAATATATGGAAGCTCAATTTTCTTCCTTGTCCCCTTAGATGTGGGAACAGAGATAAAATATCCAGCTTTTCCTCCTTTGAGTCTGAGTGACCCATGAGGCTCTACTACTGCTAGAAAAAGATTTCCCACTATGCAATCTACTGGTATATCAGCTACTGCAAATTTCAAATAAACATAGTGAGTATCAAAGTAGAGGGAGGCTTTAGGTACTTCATATTAGAGCTTTTTGTTACCCAAACTGACTACCTTTCTTTCTGCAGCAACCCAATATTTTGCTGGAATATTTTTCATATTAAGGATATTAATGTCTGCTCTAGAATCTAAAAGTGCAACCATTTCAAACATTTTCCCTTTTATGCAGACATTTACTTTAACATGGTGTTGCTAATAGGAGATGGTTAATAATCTCATATCTCTGAATCCAAAATTTGGATCCTTCATTCCTTCAGTAACCTGAATCTCTTGATTACTGCTATATTGAGCAGTATCCCATGGCTGATCATCTTCTTCTTCTCTTGCCACTTGTTTACCTTTCTTCAACTCTGCAATTTGAGTTTTTATTGCAAAGATTTCTGCCTTGAGATTATGAATCTCACGGCTCACTTCCCCTAGAGTGAGTGATCTCACTCTACCAGGCTTTTGATGATGCATTTGAAATGATTTTGTATTTCTTTCATACGAAGCATCAATAAATAGGCACTTCTTACCTGATTCTTTGGAAGCTTTGGATTTGAGCCGATCTGTAAAAGCTTTGATCAGGCGATTTTTCATATCTCCTTCCTCCATGGCTCTTATCTGGGATAGAATTTTCAGCTCGTCTTCTTCTGTTGCTGCCATGAGGACTTTTCTTTCTGGGGCTTGGGACATTCCCCTTCATCACTTGATTCACTATAATATTCAGAATCTTAATCATATTGAGCATGACAAGCACATTCTGCAGGATTAGAACATAAACAATATGAAGAACTATAATCTGAATATTGTTCTATGTGAGCATGTAGTTCTTCTGCAGAAGAAGAACTGAAAGAATCATAAGATGATTCTTCTATCAGATGCTGCTGAGCAATTTCCTTGATAGTAACATTTGGGCAGCGCTCTATTTTGTGTGCTCAAGAACCACATTTCATGCAGAGAATTGGTTCTCTTCTTTCTTGCTTAACTTGTTTGGCTTTCTGAGCAAAGGCATCACATTTCTTTCCTATGTTTAGCTTTGATTCTTCGCCTTGTGGACATCTGGAAGATGTATGTCCATTTTGTCTGCATAACCAACAAGTTATTTTGTTCCACTTCTCCTGCTTGGCTGTGTGTAGGTGAATATCGGAGGGATTATAATAGTGTGTTCGGGGAACATAATTATAATACCCTTTCTTTGTTCTGGAGGCTTGGCCTCGCACTGGTTTAGAAAATCTTTTCTTGTCCTTTGCATATTTTCTTCTGTTTTTGTAGAAAGTTTCTTTAAACTCTCTCTTTGCTCTCTTCTTAGCTTTTCTTCTTTTGACCAAAGGATCATCTGTTGTGAGTCCATACTTGCTATAGATGGACGTCTTGTCTGGCAATTTGGAAAGTTTTTCCAGAGATTTATTTACCTTTGAGCTTGTACAAAGACTTACCATTATCTTTGTAATGTGAATATATATCTCACCCCACGTATATGACTCAAAAGGTAGCTGAAAGACTTCTTGCAATCTAATATAATCAACAAATCTGGATGGCAGGGCTGCAAGATATACCTGTTTCCATAACAGGTTTTTAGAATCTTTAACTTCATAGATTCTCTACATCCAATCTATATGGAAGTCTTCATATTGGGACATTTTGTGGCACTTTAGATTTATCAAAATAACTTCATTTTTGTCAGCAATTTTTGTTTCACTCCCACACCAATGTTCTAAGATCATTGATGTCAAGGCGCCTATCATATTGCTGGTAACTGTGCCATCAGAGTTATGAATTACATCTCCTTTCTCATCTTTAAGGACTTTTGCTTTCATTGTTTCAATGAGTTTAGGAGAAGATTCTGTCTCCCACCATCTGAGGAGAGTTCCTGTAAAACATTGAATAATTGTCCTACAAGCATCAATTTCACTTTTTCCTCTAAGACACATGAGTTTATATTCTGTATACATCATGTCAATCATCTGCCGGATTTGGCCTACACTCATGTTATCTATGTTCCACTCTCTGTGGGAATCTGGGGAAAAGGTGTGTGCTTCAGGAAGCTTTTCTTTTCCTTCAATGTCAGGTGTTGGATATTTAGTGAACCTATGCTCCAGAGGTTCATATATGGGAAGATTTGTGTGTCTTGACTTTTCTGTTCCTTCCCTTTATCTTCTTCTTCATCTTTGCATAAGGATGCAATGGTTATCTTTGTTGTAGTCTCAGATTCTGAGGAAGAGACTACTTCTTTAGGAAATAAAGTTGGAAACCTATTGACATTTTTAACAGGATCCTGAATCTTTATACTTCTTTTTACAAGAAAGGAGTTTGGAACTAGTTTTTCAACTTTTGACAGATTTAACTTTTCAACTTTGTTTGTTAAACCAGTAATGAGATGTTTAGTTGTATCTAAATTATTAACTAACGTTTCTTCCACTCCTTCAATTTTAGATAAAGATTCTCTTGCATAAGAACGAATCATGCTCGAATCAAACTGTACATTGTTCGAACATTTATTTACATCATTAATTGATACTTGCAGAGTATCAATTTGTTCCTTGACTTCTGCAGACTTTGCTACATTTATTTCTAAGCCTTTTAATGCACTATTTGTCCAATTGAGCTGTTCACTGGCTTTCTGTATTCTTCCATCAATGCCTAGAGCATTGTCATCCTTCTTTACCAGTGGTATGGCTTTGGCTGCATTTTGATTTTCTCTAATCACAATTCCTTTGAAAGGAGGAAATGTTGATGGAGTTCCAACCGTTGTTCCATCTAATGCAGTCCAGGTGTGCTTGTTTGTTGAAGTGCTTGTGGAACCAGTGAAAACATTTAATGGGGAAATATTATCTTTCCAGGAATAGAAAGATATCCATGTGTTATTTATTTCCATAAAATGCTTCCAATCTTCAGCTAATTCTTTCTTCTCTTTAGGAGTATAATTCTTATCAAACTTATCAGCCTGGGGATTAGTGTATAGGTCCCAACTTAACATGGCTTTCATCCATTGTGAACTAATCTCGGATTTTAGGCATCCATCCATGAGAGAAGAATTTATGCATCTCCATTACTACAGGCTTTTTGCAGTCAGCAGGAACTGGGCAGAATCTGTAGTCTGGTATTAGGCAGTTTGTCTGCTCAAGGTACCCTAGGCCATATCTGGGTTTAGTTGGTCTCATTAGACACATCATTTCAGTCAGCCTTGGGTCTTCTCCTTCTAATGTCACAATTTCATGCATCATGAGCACATGATCTGTATCTTGCTCATGTGGAAAAGGTATATATGAGCACTTGGGATTCGGGTATGGACTGACAGAGGTTGAAGGAGGAGTTGTACCATATCTGGGATTATGATTAGCATGTATAGCAGATTCAGCAAGTGTAAGCAGATTTACATATTCTTGGCATTTAGGGCATTTAACTTCTAAAGAATAAAAATTTACAATTTTTGCTAATTCAAATAAAGAATTATGTCTACAAGAAGATAAACTGGAAGAGGTTGTATATACAGTGGAGGGGTCTCTGTAATATTTGGATAATTTACAGGCAGCTTCAATTCTTCGGTGTCAATTGTAGATCTTCGAGGAAAAGAGATGATGGTAGAAGTCAAAATTTCAGTAATATCAGCAGAGGTGATATTCTTTGGCAGAAGAGGCTTAGGATTATTTAACACCCAATGTTTTGGAAATGTCAAGTCTTCCCACCTGATTGTCTTATGCTCAATTTTTTTATTTTTTGCATCAGTTATGATAATGATACTTGACTTAGAGTCTCTTCTGGGTGTATGGCATATGGTTGGCCACAAGGTATTGGTGTAAAGACTTAAACACATATACAGACTGGTCAACTCTCTATACGATTCGGCAACTTTAGGTTCACACCAGGTTCATAACCCCCGATGCGCAGGCTCCCAAATCACCTAGGAATTGAGTTCTCCTCGTGATGCAAGTAGATCAGACAGAGTGTCCGCAGATGCAGAGTAGGAAAGAAACTTGACACAACACACAAAGACTCAAACTGACTCCAAATGCCCTCCCTCGGTAATGAGCCTTACCCTCCTTATATAGGAAGTGAGGGGGGGACAAGCATCACTGTGGGTCATCCGTGAACTGACTTAAAGGTGGAAGGAATCATTACTTTTAGGTACCGCCAAGGCAACATCCGCACAAAGATTCCAATCCGAGTGGATGGAATTCTTGCTTTCGGGTAATGCCAAGGCATCATTCGTCCATAATATTCCCGTCCGAAAAGCATATCTTATGGAAAATATTTTACACAGAACAAAGTGGATACTTTTTACCAAAGCCCACAATAAAACTATGAGACCGACAAAACAAAGTGGATGCTTTTCATAAAAGCCCACGAGAAAATTTATTTACACAATGGAAGCTTTAGTACAGCAAAGCCCATGGGAAATCTAGTCACAATTAAGCCCTTGTGGCTGGTACTTGTATTTACAATATGGATACTTTTAATGTGAACCATCAAAATACTTTTAGATCAGGGAATCTATCTCTTTTATACAATAGGTCGTCCCAGGCTTTAGTGTATATCCTACGGACTATCATTGGTTTCCCTAAGACAATCTGATGTTTCACTTTGGTTAGAAATAACCATTCTAAGTGTTCCCTCATATATTCCTAGAGTGAATAATTTAAGTTATGAAATGGAGACCATTCTTTGTCTGTCATTTCTTTGACAGTTTTGTATATGGTAAGAAAACATTCTCCAATGCCATGTTCTTGGCACCAATCACAATATTTTCTTTTGTATGCCTCATGGCATACAGGGTCCATGGCTGCTCTGCTTACTCCATAATCACTCCACCATTCTTGAAACCACTGGCACTGTTGATTTCTCTGAGAAGCAGCTAATGTGCTAAATTTTAGCTTTGTATAATGAGTTTCTTCTTTGTCATCGACATTAAGAAAATCCCACCAAAACTTTTTGTACCCTGCAAAATCATAAATAGTGTCAAGAAAAATGATCTTTGGATCATTTCTAGGCCAACCAGCAGAAGGTTGGGCAGGCCAATGTCCTTGCTCATTCCAAAGATCTCTGGTTCAATAAATACAAATGTATCTTTCATAGATGCCAGTACTACACCCACCGTGACACCAAATCCCAGTAATATCATGAAAGTTCTACTCTAGTGCTTGCTGCGGAATCCCAGAGTCTATTTTGGCCTTGTCACATATCATGTCATGAATCCACTTGCTACCTTTAGGGTACACTTTTCTTTTTGGTACAAAGTGTTGAATGTTTATATGAGGCTGCAAGTTGGCGTCCAGGACCTTCGTGCTTCTTAGTTGCCAAGTGGGTTTCCAATTCCTTTTGTATCCCTCCCAGTCTTGGTTATCTGGGATGGTCCTTAGCACTTCTTGTTTCTGGTGCTGGTCCCACTCGGTGATGATCATCATGACATGATCTCTGTCTTCAATATATTCCCTGCTAAGAAAATCAGGGAGACTGTTGTCCTTTCCTCTAATGTGTTCCACCTGGAAATCAAAATTTGCAAAAAGAGCTTGCCATCTGGCAAACTTGGCTTCTCCAGCCTTTTTGATGTCTTTTGATAACACCTTCTACAAAGCGGATGCATTAGTTCTGAGTAAAAAGGTTTATTAATAAGATAGAATTCAAACTTACTGATGCAATTCCACATTGCCTTTACTTCCTTTTCTATGGTGGAGTAGTTTAGCTCAGCTGGATTCTAGACTCCGGATGCAAATTGAACCACTTGTTCATCTTTTCCAACCTTTTGTTTTAAAACTCCACCCCATCCAATATTACTTGCATCTGATTCAACAATTTTATATGCAAGATCATCGGCGACATATAAGATAGGCAAAGATTTTACCTTGGCCTTGATATTCTAGACTGCCTTTGTATGGACATCTGTCCATTCTGGAGGATTCTTCTTCAGTTTTTTGTTCAGTATTCTCTTGTCACTAGCGCAGTCCTGATAAAAGTTGTTGATGTAGTTAAGGCAGCCTAAGAACCTTTGCAGTTGGTTCTTGTCTGTTATGACATCTGGAAATCTGTCTGCAAACTCATGTGCATGTTTCTGCAGAGAAATCTACCCATTGCAGATTGTGTGGCCCAAAAATTTGATAGAAGTCTGAAAAATTTCTATCTTCTTTTTGCTAAGCACCAAACCATTGTGGTTAACCAAATTCTTGAATATATTTACATGCTTAAAATGATGATGAATGGTTTTAGAGAATATTAATACATCATCAATATATACAATCAACTAATCAAAATATGGCCTAAAAATACTGTCCATTACCTTCTGGAACTTTGATGGAGCATTTTTTAACCCAAAAGGCATGACATTCCATTCGTAATGTCCTGTTGGTATACTGAAGGCAGTCTTGAACTTATCCTTCTCAGAAATGGCTACTTGCCAAAATCCTGCTTTTAGATCAAACTTGCAGAAGATTTTGGCCCCTGCTATCCTTCGAATTAAATCTCCATTATGTGGTATTGGATAGGTGTCATCAGCTAGGAATGAATTTAGAGGCTTATAATTGATGACTAGTCTTGGGATGCCTCTAATCTGTTCAAATCTTTTGTTTACATAGAACCCATAATAGTTCCAGGGACTGTTTGATTCTCTTATCAATTTTCTGCTCAGGAGCTGCTGAATTTCTTGTTCGAAAAGATCTCTATATTCTTTGCTCATAGGTATTGCTCGGCTCTTACAAGGTTTACCAGCATATCCTTCCTTCTAAGGGAGCTCTACAGTGTGCTGCTTCCTATGACAAAATGCATTAGGTTCTTCGGAGCAGCATTCCTCCTCAATCTGTTTCTTCAAATCTTCAATCTTTCTCTTTGTCTGGGGCAACTTGAGTTGTTCTTCTACTCTTAGAGTAGACTTCAGATCTTTTAGATATGATAACCGAGCTTCAGCTTTGTCCAAATTCTGCACAGTTTGGACCATTGTTGAAATTCTGGGATTTGAAATATATGGAAGCTCAATTTTCTTCCTTTTCCCCTTAGATGTGGGAACAGAGATAAAATATCCAGTTTTTCCTCCTTTGAGTTTGAGTGACCCATGAGGCTCTACTACTGCCAGAAAAACATTTCCCAATATGCAATCTACTGGTATATCAGCTACTGCAAATTTCAGATAAACACAATGAGTATCAAAGCAGAGGGAGGCTTTAGGTACTTCATATTGGAGCTTTTTGTTACCCAAACCAACTACCTTTCTTTCTGCAGCGACCCAATATTTTGCTGGAATATGTTTCATATTAAGGATATTAATGTCTACTCTAGAATCTAAAAGTGCAACCATTTCAAATATTTTCCCTTTTATGCAGACATTTATTTTAACATGGTGTTGCTGATAGGACATGGTTAATAATCTCATATCTCTGAAGCCAAAATTTGGATCCTTCATTCCTTCAATAACCTGAATCTCTTGATTACTGCTATATTGAGTAGTATCCCATGAATGATCATCTTCTTCTTCTCTTGCCACTTGTTTACCTTTCTTCAACTCTGCAATTTGAGTTTTTATTGCAGAGATTTCTTCCTTGAGATTATGAATCTCACTGCTCACTTCCCCTAGAGTGAGTGATCTCACTCTACCAGGCTTTTGATGATGCATTTGAAATGATTTTGTTTTTATTTCATATGAAGCATCAATAAATAGGGACTTCTTACCTGATTCTTTGGAAGCTTTGGATTTGAGCTGATCTGTAAAAGCCTCGATCAGGCGAATTTTCATATCTCCTTCCTCCATGGCTCTTATCTGGGATAGAATTTTCAGCTCGTCTTCTTCTGTTGCTGCCATGAGGACTTTTTCTTTTTGGGGCTTGGGACGTTCCCCTTCTTCACTTGATTCACTGTAATATTCAGAATCAGAATCATATTGAGCATGACAAGCACATTCTTCAGGATCAGAACATAAACAATCTGAAGAACTAGAATTTGAATATTGTTCTATGTGAGCATGTAGTTCTTCTGCAGAAGAAGAATTGAAAGAATCATAAGATGATTCTTCTATCTGATGTTGCTGAGCAATTTCCTTGATAGTAACATTTGGGCAGCGCTCTATTTTGTGTGCTCGAGAACCACATTTCATGCAGAGCATTGGTTCTCTTCTTTCTTGCTTAACTTGTTTGGCTTTCTGAGCAAAGGTCTCAGATTTCTTTCCTCTGTTTAGCTTTGATTCTTCGCCTTGTGGACATCTGGAAGATGTATCTCCATTTTATCCGCATAACCAACAAGTTATTTTGTTCCACTTCTCCTGCTTGGCTGTGTGCAGGTGAATATCGGAGGGATTATAATAGTGTGTTCTGGGAACATACTTATAATACCCTTTCTTTGTTCTGCAGGCTTGGCCTCGCACTGGTTTAGAAACTCTTTTCTTGTCCTTTGGATATTTTCTTCTCTTTTGTAGAAAGTTTCTTTAAACTCTCTCTTTGCTCTCTTCTTAGCTTTTCTTCTTTTGACCAAAGGATCATCTGCTGTGAGTCCATACTTGCTATAGATGGACATCTTGTCTGGCAATCTAGAAAGTTTTTCCAGAGATTTATTTACCTTTGAGCTTGTACAAAGACTTACCATTATCTTTGTAATGTGAATATATATCTCACCCCATGTATATGACTCAAAAGGTAGCTGAAAGACTTCTTGCAATCTAATATAATCAACAAATCTGGATGGCAGGGCTGCAAGATATACCTGTTTCCATAACAGGTTTTTAGAATCTTTAACTTCATAGATTCTTTGCATCCAATCTATATGGAAGTCTTCATATTGGGACATTTTGTGGCACTTTAGATTTATCAAAATAACTTCATTTTTGTCAGCAATTTTTGTTTCACTCCCACACCAATGTTCTAAGATCATTGATGTCAAGGTGCCTATCATATTACTGGTAACTGTGCCATGAGAGTTATGAATTACATCTCCTTTCTCATCTTTAAGGACTTTTGCTTCCATTGTTTCAATGAGTTTAGGAGAAGATTCTGTCTCCCACCATCTGAGGAGAGTTCCTGTAAAACATTGAATAATTGTCCTACAAGCATCAATTTCACTTTTTCCTCTAAGACACAGGAGTTTATAATCTGTATACATCATGTCAATCATCTGCCGGATTTGGCCTACACTCATGTTATCTATGTTCCACTCTCTGTGGGAATCTGGGGAAAAGGTGTGTGCTTCAGGAAGCTTTCCTTTTCCTTCAATGTCAGGTGCTGGATATTTAGTGAACCTATGCTTCAGAGGTTCATATATGGGGAAGATTTGTGTGTCTTGACTTTTCTGTTCCTTCCCTTTATCTTCTTCTTCATCCTTGAACAAGGATGCAATGGTTATCTTTGTTGTAGTCTCAGATTCTGAGGAAGAGACTACTTCTTTATTAAATAAAGCTGGAAACATGTTGACATTTTAAACAGGATCCTGAATCTTTATACTTCTTTTTACAAGAAAGGAGTTTGGAACTGTTTTTTCAACTTTTGACAGATTTAACTTTTCAACTTTGTTTGTTAAACCAGTAATGAGATGTTTAGTTGTATCTAAATGATCAACTAACTTTTCTTCTACTCCTTCAGTTTTAGATAAAGATTCTCTTGCATAAGAACGAATCATACTAGAATCAAACTGTACATTGTTCAAACATTTATTTACATCATTAATTGATACTTGCAGAGTATCAATTTGTTCCTTGACTTCTGCAGAATTTGCTACATTTATTTCTAAGCATTTTAATGCAATATTTGTCCAATTGAGTTGTTCACTGGCTTTCTGTATTCTTCCATCAATGCCTAGAGCATTGTCATCCTTCTGTACCAGTGGTATGGCTTTGGCTGCATTTTGATTTTCTCCAATCACAATTCCTTTGAAAGGAGGAAATGTTGATGGAGTTCCAACTGTTGTTCCATCTAATGCAGTCCAGGTGTGCTTGTTTGCTGAAGTGCTTGTGGAACTAGTGAAAACATTTAATGGGGAACTATTATCTTTCCAAGAATAGAAAGATATCCATGTGTTATTCATTTCCATAAAATGCTTCCAATCTTCAGCTAATTCTTTCTTCTCTTTAGGAGTATAATTCTTATCAAACTCATCAGCCTTGGGATTAGTGTATAGGTCCCAATTTAACATGGCTTTCATCCATTGTGCACTAATCTCGGATTTTAGGCATCCATCCATGAGAGAGAAGAATTTATGCATCTCCATTACTACAGGCTTTTTGCAGTCAGCAGGAACTGGGCGGAATCTGCAGTCTGGTATTAGGTAGTTTGTCTGCTCAAGGTACCCTAGGCCATATCTGGGTTTGGCTGGTCTCATTAGACACATCATTTCAGTCAGCCTTGGGTCTTCTCCTTCTAATGTCACAATTTCATGCATCATGAGCACATGATCTGTATCCTGCTAATGTGGAAAAGGTATATCTAAGCACTTGGGATTCGGGCATGGACTGACAGAGGTTGAAGCAGGAGTTGTACCAGATTTGGGATTATGATTAACATGTATAGCAGATTCAACAAGTGTAAGCAGATTTACATATTCTTGGCATTTAGGGCATTTAACTTCTAAAGAGGAAAAATTTACAATTTTTGCTAATTCAAATAAAGAATTATGTCTACAAGAAGATAAACTGGAAGAGGCTGTATCTACAGTGGAGGGGTCTCTGTAATATTTGGATAATTTACAGGCGGCTTCAATTCTTCGGCAGTCAATTGTAGATCTTCAGGGAAAAGAGATGACGGTAGAAATCAAATTTTCAGTAATATCAGCAGAGGTGATATTCTTTGGTAGAAGAGGCTTAGGATTATTTACCACCCAATGTTCTAGAAATGTCAAGTCTTCCCACCTGATTGTCTGATGCTCAAGTTTTTGATTTTTTGCATCAGTTATGACAACGATACTTGACTTAGAGTCTCTACTGGGTGTATGGCGGATGGTTGGCCACAAGGTCTTGGTGTGGCGAAAACAACCTTTGGTCTGAATGGCTATGTTATTTCTCTTCTTGTGCATGTCGAAACCAGTAGTTTGGACTTGGAGCTGCAGTATCTAATCTATTGTTTCGTCAAATGTATATACAGAGAAATTAGGGAAACAGTCGAAATAGACTGGGCCAGTTGACAAAGGGGCAACAATTCCGCCTATTAAGGAATCAATGTACTTATTGTGCAGTAAATCCCGGACACTGGCTAGCACAAAAGTTTGTAATCCCTTATGTATCAAAGGGTTGATTCCTACTCGAATACATCCTAAATGCAGATAGTTTGTTTTCAACCTTTTTGCCTCAGCCTGTAATTCTTTTGGATTTAACAGAGATATAGTCTGGATATTATCTATGTTTTCTTGTATTTGGCTCACAGACTCTTTTATACTAATCCTAGTTGCGGCTTTTAAATGGAAAACAGAAAAATCACTATACACTTCTGAGGGAGCTATGGCAGGTAATTCCCATCGGGCAGAAGGCTGCGGTTCTTCATATTCAAGTTCAACAGAATTTAGAACACGACTGGAACTTGATGCAAACATATCCCTTAAAGGGTTTTCTTCAGCCTTTGAATCTCTTTCTTCTAACTCTCGGAAAGAAATTGATTTCCGGAAAGAATCCATGCTTTTTATGAGTATAAAATTTTGAATACCGACCTTCTGAACCAGACGTTACTGGCTCTGATACCAATTTCTAGCAGGGGCTCCTGTCACGAGCTTGCTTCTTGCTGTGTCTCTTCGTTCTTCTCTAATAGCCAACTCCTGGTGAACCAGTGGTGAACCTACTCAGAAATTTCACACTCTCACGGCCTCAACAACGGCTTCTTTGCCTCACAACAGCCTTGGCATCCCTTCGTTCTTTTGGCGAACTTCCTACAAACTTCCTGTGAACTTCGGATGATAGCTCAGAGAAAACTACTACCACAACAGACTTTATAAATGCACAAAGTATTCAACTTGAAAATGGTGTACTCATTTTATTTCGCAATGGATGAACTTGTTTACAGAGAGAGATTCTTTACAGAGATTGACTATCTTCGCATTTACCGGGCTTTATGTTGTCCGCAGGGAACAAGAAATACTGGAGGCTACCTGGCGAAGGATAGACTCTACCTCAGAATAAGACTTAAACACATATACAGACTGGTTGACTCTCTATATGATTCAGCCACTTTAGGTTCACACCAGGTTCATAACCCCTGATGCGCAGGCTCCCAAATCACCTAAGGACTTGAGTTTTCCTCGTGATGCAAACATATCAGACAGAGTGTCCGCAGATGCAAAGCATGGATATTGTCAATAAAAACATTGTAAGGTGAAAGAAATCTAGCACGTGCTATTATTAGAACGAACACATTCATATTTCCAAGAAAAGCATTGCAAACCAAAAGAAATCTAGCACAAACACAAACACATTGTCATTAAAAATATTGCAAGGCAAAGGAAATGTAACTCATGCTAGACTCTGTTCTATTGCATACAAGAAGATTTCCAACAACAACATTGCATTGTAAAGCAAATCTAGTGCATGCTAAATTTCCTTCTAGCACAAACATAAACGCATTGTCAATAAAAACATTGCAATACTAATATTTACTGGGACATCTCCATGCTTATGACATTTGACCTTGCCTTTTAGAGACAATGAGGTTTTAGTCCATGCCTACATAGACTATTGTTACAATATAAAAAATGTTAAACCCTCAAATGATTAGAAGGCCCTTCATATGGAATGGGTTATTGTACAAACATAAATATGTTGCCAACAACAACATTGCATTGTGAAAAAAAACATTCTATATTACCCTCTATCACAAACAAAAACACAAACACAAACATTGCAAGGTGAAATAAATATATCACATGTTAAATTTCATTTTAGCATAAAAACAAACACATAACAACATTGTAGGGCCAAATAAAATCTAACATGTGCTAGAATTACTTTTAGCAAAAATACAAACATGTTTCCAATGACAATATTGCAAAGAAAAGTAAATGTAGCACATGCTAGATTTATTTCTAGTACAGACACAAACACATTACCAATATCAACATTAGAAGAGGAAAAAAATTTAAGCATGCCTAAGTAGAATTAGTCATGGTCAATCATGATCAAACAATGATCAAACATTATTAATCCTAATCTATTTTAGTTAAGTATATTTTGAGGTGGACAAAATGGTCATCCATAGTCAACTATATGTTTTATTATTAATTATAAAAAGAAGTAATATATGAATTAAAACTATTTACATTTAAAAAAACATGTAGCAAGATTCTTAAGCATGGATATGCATCCCATTTTACCATTGGAATTTTTAACTTATGAATACCATGGGCCAAAACTATGGCTTACTAATACCAGATGCCCAAAAACCATAGTACATATTCATGACATTTTTTTAATTAGTCAATTTAATTAAAAGAATAAAAAACATAACTATAACTTTTAATATACCATTATTATTAAAAATAATCTTTAAAAATTAATTTTTTACCATCTAATTAAAAATAATAAATAATTAAATTATAAATTATAAAAATAATATTCCAAAATAAATAAACTTATATCAAATCCTTAGCGTTCCGTGATATGATTTGATATTTGAAGTGTCGTGAATGGAGCGTTCTACAGTTCGATAGTCAAAAGTGCACTTGACTTGGTGTACACGCAATGTTTTGTTTGACAAATTTGTCCACATACGATCAAATTCAATCAAAATCAGCAAATATATAAAAACGCTTAAAATAAAATTCAATCAATGTTTCTTATTTTTTTTTAAAATGAAAAGGAAGGCCATTTGGAAGACACTTTGTAAATTAAGAGATTGACGTTAAACGAGGAAGAACAATTTAATTTATTTTTGTAATTTTATTTCTATTTTTTATGAATAGAATTTTGATAAAGTTGGTAAATTCAAATTAACGTTTTAAAACTTCAGGAGGGCTTTAAAAAGGGACCAGATATGGGTTGCATTTTAACCGTGTTGTGCAAAGATCTAAGAGGGCATGTTCCATTATGAGTTTTGATAAGTTGCTTCAGGCTTTGCCTCTGCCTCTGCCTGCAATATTAATAGCCACTTTCATATTCTTCTTCTCCTGCTGGATATTGCACCAGAGTCGAAGGAATGAGAGATTGCCTCCTGGACCCTATCCATGGCCAATCATCGGCAATTTCCACCAACTGAGACTTCCTCTTCACCGTACTCTCAAAAATCTTGCTGAGAAATATGGTCCCATTTTGTTTCTGCGCTTTGGCTCTGTACCCACTGTGGTTGTTTCTTCATCTGAGATGGCCAAGCACTTTCTTAAAACTCATGATTTGATATTTGCCAGCCGACCTCTAACATCGGTAGGAAAATATTTCTTCTATAACTTCAAAGATATTGCCTTCAGTCCTTATGGAGATCACTGGAGGAAAATGAGAAAAATATGCGTGTTAGAACTGCTCACTGTCAAAAGAATCGAGTCCTTCAAGCATGTGCGACAGGAGGAACTGTCTGCGATGATCCATTCCATTTGGGAAGAGAGTGAGAGTGGCAGGATTGCCGTGAATGTGAGCAAGGCCATCTCTACTTCTCTAGCAAATATACTTTGGCGAATACTGGCGAGGAAGAAATTTTCTGACAATGACTTGGGGGCCGATGGCAAAGGGTTCGCGGATCTGGTGGTGGAGGTGTCCATTGCGGTCAGAAGTTTAAACATTGGAGACTTCATTCCTTATTTGGATTGCCTTGATTTGCAAGGTATCAAGCGGGCCCTAAAGAAGGCCAGCACAAGATTTGATGCATTCGCTGAGAAAATGATAGATGAACATATTAATGCCTCCACCATCAGAAATGGTGAGGCAGATGCAGAGTGTCATGTTAAAGATATCATCGATGTGCTCCTTGAGATGGCCAAGAACGATAATACGGAGGCAAAAGTTACACGTGAAATAATCAAGGCAATTACATATGTATGTTCATATGCCATCGCCCACTGCTATTCTTTTCAAATTATCAAACATGAATAAATTCTCTAACTTTTATCAATGTATTTGTATTGGTGCAGGAGTTGTTTTCTGCTGGAATGGAGACATCGGCAAACGTGTTAGAATGGGCCATGAGTGAGCTGCTAAGACATCCTCATGCAATGAAGAAATTGCAGCAAGAAATCGAATCCGTCGTTGGCCAACAAGGTATAGTAAAGGAGACGGATCTGGCAAGCATGGTATACCTCCATTGTGTCGTGAAAGAGACCCTACGGCTATACCCATCGTTGCCGCTAGCGCTTCCCCACGAGTCTCTAGAGGCTGTCACAGTCGGGGGGTACTATATTCCTAAGAAAACAATGGTAATCATGAACTTGTGGGCTATAGGAAGGGATCCCGGTGTGTGGGGGGCAGATGCTTCCGATTTCAAGCCGGAGAGATTTATGCAGATGGAAGAAAATGGTATGGATTTATCCGGAGGTCAATCAGACTTCAGGATGCTTCCATTTGGGGCGGGTAGAAGAAGATGCCCAGGATCTGCCATGGCTATTCTGACGGTTGAGTTTACATTGGCTCAGTTGTTGCACACGTTCGACTGGAGAGTAGAAGGCGATCCATCAGAGCTGGATATGAAGGAAGCATGTGCAACCAAGATGCCAAGACGAACTCCGCTGCTTGCTTATCCAATGTTGAGGCTGCCTCGTTGTCCTTAGAAATCCGTAAACTATCTATCTGTGTACGCAAGGTAGGGAAAGCTTTTCCACTATGGGGAGTGATGGTAGACTGCTATTTTCTGTTTCACTTGCTAAATTCGTAGTTATGCCTACAAATCTGTAATAGTTAAAAATATTAGATAGATTCCAGTTGTTGGGCTGCTCTTTTCATTATGAGAAGATGTAGAGCACGCTACCTGACATGTAACTGTTCTGGCAGGCTCGCCGGTCAAAGCTTTACATCGGATCATCGCTGGCCAGTCTAAACAGGCACCTAGATTGTAATAGTTTTATTCAGAATTGAATCGTTTTGCTTGTTTATTTTTATTGTTTGAGAGGGAGGGTTTAACAGTTACAATTGATAGGGCAGACAGGCCCTAGTTTTCAATTTTATTACATTTTTCAACTCAGATTTTTTGGACAGCTACATCGTACGAATAAGTTGGTTTATCAGTTTTAAGCGAGTGCGAGAGAACTCATTCCAACCATTGTCAATAGCTATTAATTTAGGTGTTAATGTTGGAGAAAGTAATTCTAACCACTTACTATGTATGACAGTTATTAATCTAAGTGTCATAATAAGTTTCACTTCGCTTTAATTAGTTAAGTCCCAATTGAGTTTTATTCTGGTCATTTATTAGTGATGTATCTCATGTAATCTTATTTAACTATTTGAGAATATTGAGAAGAGTAATTAGTTCCGTATTTTAGTTTTTAACATGGTAGCATAGCCTAACCTGAACAAGGGAGCCACTACCGTGGCGGTAGTCCCTGCCGGGGTCTGCCACAAGAACACAATAGAAATGCTTTGTGCAACTTGTCTACACACTCAATATAATTCAGTTTTTAACTTACTAACAGTGAATTGGGCATGAAATTGTCAACCTCTTTTTTACTTGGGCTACCATAATCCTTCAAGTAATATCACTAGCATATCGGTGTAGGATACAATCTCAAAATTGATGGAAGGTGTTGTCCACTTTCCTACAATATACAGCAAATGGATTCCATCAAGCAGGAGCTGGACTGAATTGTAAAACTTGGAAAAGTTGCTGTTGTTAATCTTCTGCAGAATAGATCAATCATTTCTCATTCAGCATTTGGAGCTTTACTGAATTGTAAAACTTGGAAAAGTTGCTGTTGTTAATCTTCTGCAGAATAGATCAATCATTTCTCATTCAGCATTTGGAGCTTTTGTTTTTTCTGTTGTACAAGCTCAACCATCTATTAAACAGGAGGTACTCTGTTCAGAATATAGATGGCCGTAGAAAGGGCATATTTCAGACATAACTACAGCGTGGTTATTGCTGTAAAGCTGTAAGTACTAAACATTTGTGGAAATTACAGCTAACAACAACTAAAGGTTGACATCCATATGTTGAAGTTCTGCTTTTCTAGACCCTTTGGGGCCAGAGAAAAGAGATATAATACCAGCACTGAAGTGGAGTAATTCAGGAATATCTATCAACAGAACCTCAGCCCTAATAACTTCAATAGATCACTAGAGCGCCTCAGAACCTCAGTTGGTCATGTGCTCTGAGGATTGTATGTGTGTGTGTACATATGTTTTGGATGCTAAAATGACTTATGCTGAGCCAACCTGAGTTTGACCCAGAGCCAACCGATGACGGCAGGGGTAATGATGTTATTTTCAGAGGATTCATTCTGATGTGGTTTGAAAGAGTATATTTGATGATGACACCACCCTAATAACTTTGATGCTGATTGCTAGAGCTGATATTCTACTTTCATTGTTGAAAGGGCAGTGTTTTACTTTGAAACCATGCAATCAATTGGAAGGCATTAAGAACCATATGTTGCATATGTAAAGAAAGGATATCAGTTCTGTCCATCAAATTGATCCAAGGGGCTGCACTTGACGTTCACTTGAATGGAAACCTGAAGGGCCTGTTTGCATTTCTTGTGGGGTTGTTTTAAGAATACACACCCTTGAAAGGGTTGGAAGCCCATCAGTTCCTCCCAAAAAAAGACTAATGAAAACAGAAAATAAGTTTCTTTCAGCGTAAGTTCAGTTTTGTATTATTTCTAAATACAACAACTTAGATGTAGACTTCATGGAGTGACTGGGCAGTACCACTATTCATGCATTATAAACCATTAAACATACTTACAAGTAGTAAAGCTGACAAATTCAATGTGTAATTTGTTACACAAATTCAGATTAGGGCTTGAAAATAAAAAAAATTAGGCCAACTCATATTAGGGCTCAAATTTCCTTAGGGAACCATGAATAGGGTGCTTTAGGAAAAGCAAACAGACTCAAATAAATATGCGTCGAAAGTGACCGAAATCAATCCATGAAAATGCTGCATAATATGTATTAGATATGCCTCAGAAAGAACTTAAAAATGAAACTGCCTCATAAATTCTCCCAAATTCTCCCACAGAAATATTAATATTGCGACGAAACTAGAATGCCATAGATACTTGGATTAGGCTCAAAATCACAATAGAGACAAGCCGTAAAATATGTCCAGTTATTAACCTTATTCATCAAAATTAGATTACCAACAATACTTCCTATGTAGAAATTCCAGTAATTCATGCAGCCAACATGATGGCGTTGCAAACCTCCACTGAGGTACCATGCTTTCTCTTTGACAGATGGAGCCTAGCTTTCTGACTGGGCAAGGAGCTCCACTTATATCTTGAATGCATGGAGAACAACTGACCTCTGACATGATGGCGTTGCAAACCTCCACTGAGGTACCATGCTTTCTCTTTGACAGATGGAGCCTAGCTTTCTGACTGGGCAAGGAGCTCCACTTATATCTTGAATGCATGGAGAACAACTGACCTCTGACGAAGACCCATTCTGTTTCGCTGAAGTAAACAGAACAACAAAGCTTCAATCTGCCTTCATCGAACAAACTTGCTACCTTCCCTGAAAGATCTTGCTGCCTGCATGGGGTTGCAAATTCAATGTGTAATTCGTTACAAAAATTCAGATTAGGGCTTGAAAATAAAAAAAATTAGGCCAACTCACATTAGGGCTCAAATTTCCTTAGGGAACCATGAATAGGGTGCTTTAGGACAACCAAACAGACTCAAATAAATATGCGTCGAAAGTGACCGAAATCAATCCATGAAAATGCTGCATAATATGTATTAGATATGCCTCAGAAACAACTTAAAAAATGAAACTGCCTCATAAATTCTCCCACAGAAATGATAATATTGCCATGAAACTAGAATGCCATAGATACTTGGATTAGGCTCAAAATCAGAACAGAGACAACGCGTAAAATAATGCAAAAATAGGCCTGAGATTCAGAGTTTTGACAATCTCTCCTCAAAAATGTGAGCTGTAACTCAAATATACTCCATAATCATTGTGCAAAACCATACCAGAAGAAGGAAAAGAATTGAACCCAAAAGTCACTTATTTCTATTCCCTGGCAAGGATGCTGTAGAGGCAGAAGCAGTAGATGGATAGTCTAATAGCCAAGTACTTGTTGTAGATTCGTATGCTCCTCTGGATAGTCTAATAGCCAAGTACTTGCCGTAGATTCCTATGCTCCTCGTTCGAGATGTTATTGTTAGTAGCTGTTTCTTGGTTTCTTTTTTCTTTGTGCTTCTACTTTTACGATGTCCATAATCAGAAGAGTCATGAGAACAAGTGCTAAGAGAAACAATGCTGCGAGTTGAGTAAGTTGGCTTATGTTAATGGATTCCATGTTATGTGAAGCAGAGAGATGTATGTCAATATGTAGGTGCAGAAGGAAGTTATGTTTTGTAAGCGAGAAATTAGGCATTGCTTTTGCCAATTTATAAAAGAGTTCAGCGTGTTTGCACGCTGGTTTTAAGTGTGAATGGAACTGAGTTTTTGGGAATATTTTACTGCAAGCAAGAGGTAATCATTTGAAAAGATTGAAAGACAGTGGGTAATGGATGTTTGTATAGGCTTGTTCAACCTCGTGGAACGAGTGTTTTTGGAACCTATGTGCTAAAAGAGATGCAACCGAAAAGTCCTGTACAACCAAATAGGGAAACCCGTGCAAGATCGCAACACTTCAATCGGGGATAAATTTCTGACAGGTGCAGAAATAAATACATATACGGACTGATTTGAAATGGAGTTGAAATACTTCAAGATCAGATTGGAGAGGATATAATCCAATATGAAGAGCATTTATTGGAGCAAACCTGTGTTTAATGATCGCCATAAAACAAAAAACTTACCATTTCAATGTTGCAAGATGCAAGGTGCGGAATTTGATATGAAATCGGTGCAGTTAAGTGAGCAATCGGTGCAATTAAGTGATTTATCTGACATCGGAGGCAGATGGCATATGAAATGATGTATGTGACAGCAAAAGTAAATCAGAAATTAAGTGACGTATCTGACATCAGAGGCAAATCTCAAATAAAATCTTGGTGTTAGATTGCAAGTGAGGTTTTGGCAGTTGAGTGCGATAGGCTCGAACTTCTCGTTGCACGGAAGAAAGGATATGACAGTCAGCGATATGACAATCTATAAAGGGAAAGAGTGGAAGTAATGAGGGGAAGATACATAGCCATAACTCCACTCTGCATAAGCATAGGGTTCTATAGATGGAAAGCAGAATTTACATAAAATGGCTAAGGTGAATGGCTAAGGTGTGGTTTTATCTGTTACTGTCATTTTGTGAAGAGACATGAAAAAGCAATAGGGGCCACGTTAAATCTTGGCTGACTTTGATGGAAGTGTACTCCATGCTCATGCATTAATGTTAATGCACTATTTCAAAAATATCTCAGAATCTGGTCAGAAAAGAGGTCAACTGAGAGGTGAAACAATTGACCTTTTCACATACTATACAATAGAAAAGAGGTCAACTGAGAGGTGAAACAATTGACCTTTTCACATACTATACAATAAAATCCGGTTCAGATCGGACAAGCATAATATTCCCGTCTGCATGGGAGAAATCTCAAGTGTCCATACCAAGATGGAAATATACTCAAAAGGGTAACAGGATCTATAAACCTAGTTATGCAATTGACAAACTAGGTTAGGTTTGAGATGACAAGGGTGCCAGGTTCTGTTCTTGTTGTTTCTTCAAAGGTTTTTACATTTTCCAAACTTATAAAATTGCTTTTCCTTATTTATTGAAGGAAATATTTATTCCTATAACAGAAGTTAACCTTATAAATTTAATTCTACAGGGTTCCAAGTTCTACTTCATCGTTTCTCAACATTCATATTTTTTCTTTAACTTCAGAAACAGTACAGTTGAGTTGTGTTTTAAACTTCAAAATCTCAACATTTGCAAAGTTGAGACCCCTATATATAGATTACTGTGCATTGGAAGAAAGCTGCAGATGTTTGAACTTTGAACACATATTTGATAGACAGTGAACCTACAAATATTGATAAGCAAGTGCATATCAATATGGTCCATAAGGCAATTAGATTTGAGGCAAGGAAGAAAACTTTGAACACATATTTGATAGACAGTGAACCTACAAATATTGATAAGCAAGTGCATATCAATATGGTCCATAAGGCAATTAGATTTGAGGCAAAGAATTTCTTCCTGTCTCTAGATATTGCTAGGAGAGCAGAATGCCAAACACCAAACTATATGATCAAACCAATAACTTGTTTCATTGCTGTTTGTAACTGCTTGAATTAACAGCTCATTTTCATCTATATCTTAAAAGGGACAAACAAGGAGCATAAAAGTTATATTTCTGTCTCCATGTAATAAAAGCCCTAATATGTGTTAATTATTGGCAGATTTATTTTTGCTTCAATAGTTATGTCACTTATTCTAGTGGATGAGAACCAAAAGATACTTACTTACAGACTGATATGCTGTAGTCAAATCACACAACTCTTTATGCTATAAAGCACAAAAAGGGATGCACCGTAAAAACAAGTAAACAAATCAAAAAGATGAAAATTGAAAGGAAAACGAGCTGAAACATTCAATCAGATTCACGCTCAACTTGGGCAGTAAGCACTGAAAATAATAATTTAATTTTCAGCATGTATTTTTTCCTGGTCAGATTAATTTCCAGTACTGTAAAAGCAGACTGGACCAGGGCAGTCAATTGCTAACTGTCACTTCTAAGAATAAAAAATTATTTCTATGAATGTAAAAGCAGACTGGACCAGGGCAGTCCATTGCTAACTGTCACTTCTAAGAATAAAAAATTATTTCTATGAATCAGAAGTTAGTGGTCTGATTGTGTGTTATCCAAGAAATACAGTATGATCAGGGAAACCATTTCCACATACAGATTGAAGTAAATGAACTCAAATAGGATTCCTGTCATTCTAACTGATCATATTCAACAGAGAATATGAGTAATAATTTTATGGAAAACAATTTAATATAACGAGCTGTAACAATCCACAATTCTAAGTAGAGCTAAATATTATTACAAGTTACAACTTAAGAATCACTCAGACAAGAAATGAACATTCTGGAATCCATAGCAAAAGGGTTTGGCAAAGCGTTTTGTTCTTTTGGCATTTTTGCCATATCAGCAAAAGCAGGAATCTCCTCCTTCTGAGATGGAGGAAGAAGTGTTTGTGTATCCAAACTAGCTATAGAAGGAAAATAAAACTTGCAGTTCAAACTGAGGCTTTAAATAACAGATCCCACTTAGAATTTGCTGTGATCTATTTTAACAATTCGTAAGTCTTCACTCTTTGGCACATGCATGGATGTTATGCTGGAATGGCCTAAACGTTTAACAAGTCCATGTTGCAAACAAGTGTTAGAACATTCAGCCGGAAGCTGTAATGTATAATAAGCAGTTTAGCCCTCTCTATCTACGTATTTTGACCATCAAATGTGTGTGTTATCAGAAACTGAATTCACGATCTGGGTCACTGATTGATTTTTATCTACCATCCGTGAGTTCGTAGTTTTATACCACTAGAGGGTTTTACCGATAACTATAAGCAAACATGGTGAAGAAATAGTTCAGAATTGGAAAAGTTTATACAAACAGAAGCCAAGACATGTATGGGCTGCCACTGAAATCTGTTGTAGATCTAAATAAATCAATTATTTCCTTGAGAAACTTCTCAAATTCAACCCAACACCAAATGAGAAGAAAAGGGCTAAAATACTGGGCAAACTGAGAAGTTTTAAAAACAATAATTAGTGACTCTCGCAAATGTTCAAAACTTGAACAACGATTTTGTAAAAAGAATTACATAGCCGGAAAAAAATATCATTACACTACTGGTGCAATAAATCAAAAAACAATACACATATTCTCAACTCATACAACTAAAACATGTTGAGAAGTTTATAATTAGATAAGCATTTTTTACTTCACTAAAAGACGGAACAAGAATCGATGTCTGAAACACAAAACCGCTATGTTATGCATGCAATAAAGCAATTGTTCATACCCGGTCTCCAGTTACACAACTGAAAGCATAGGAAAAGTGTAAGAATCAAGCAGAAAATATGCACTTACTAGTAATCATGCCAGCCCACCAAAGTGGCTCATATAAGTATGTATAGCCGCGTACTCCTGCAGGACATTGCCATGTGCACTGTCATTTCATTAAAATCAGTACGTTCCAAAAACTATAAACTAGGACAAATAAATATAATGCTGATAAAAGGTTCCAAAGAAGCCGTGTTGACCATTTATGTAGCTGACCAAGGTTTGCATTTGAATTCCTATTATTCAACACTCCAAATGGAGAATTGGAGCCATAATTGAGGTTAGAAACAGAACACTTAAACCACTTCTTTACTATAAGCAGGATCAACCTTGATTACATATGGACTGTAAATGGCAGCATAATAAGGGAAATGCAAAGTTAAAAATAAAAATAAAAACAAAACAATTCATGGCATTTTAACTAAGCAAATATTGATAAGCAAGTGCATATCAATATGGTCCATAAGGCAATTAGATTTGAGGCAAACTATTGCTTCCTGTCTCTAGATATTGCTAGGAGAGCAGAATGCCAAACACCAAATGGGAGCAAAATGTGTAGATCACGAAGAAAACAGAGATTAGCTATGTAAAAACAAAATTTGGCAGGAAGTATAGTTTGAATTTTGCAAGGAAAGATCATTACACTACTGGTGCAATAAATCAAAAAACAATACACATATTCTCAAATCATATAACTAAACCATGTTGAGAAGTTTATAATTAGATAAGCATTTTTGACTTCACTAAAAGACGGAACAAGAATCGGTGTCTGAAACACAAAACCGTTATGTTATGTATGCAATAAAGTAATTGTTCATACTCGGTCTCCAGTTACACAATTGAAAGCATAGGAAAAGTGTAAGAATCAAGCAGAAAATATGCACTTACTAGTAATCATGCCATCCCACCAAAGTGGCTCATATAAGTATGTATAGCCACCTACTCCTGCAGGACATTTCCATGTGCACTGTCATTTCATTAAAATTTCCTCCCAAAAAAGGACTAATGAAAACAGAAAATAAGTTTCTTTCAGCGTAAGTTCAGTTTTGTATTATTTCTAAATACAACAACTTAGATGTAGACTTCATGGAGTGACTTGGAACCTTCGACACTGTTCAAGCATTTTCTTTATACGTGAATATTGTGAAAGAATAACGCATACCAGAATACTGCGGTTTGCAACAGATCACCAATTGAAGTGCAAAGGCTGTCAAATTGAACTGGACCTCAAACGCTATAGCAATTCACTAGTCTGAAACCGTAATGTATAAAAGCAAAGACAAATTCTATCGTAACAAGGTAAAGACAGAGCTTTTAAACAAGTTAAGGACAAAGCTTTTAAATAGACACTTGTCGCACATGCAAAAAGAAATGTATAATACAAGTTTGTAGTAGTTCGTGAGCTCCCGATGAACGCCTCGCCTGCTAGCAACGCAACAACCCTAATCTCTGTACTCCCCTGACCTTCTGAGCTCGCGCCGCCGGGTTCCTTCTGATCTCCTTCCATGGACGCGCCCGCAGGAGGGGTGGGATCCTCCCCCCCTCCTCATTCAGCTCCAGCCTCTGACAATGAACAGTCTGCAAATCCTCTGACCCCTCCTGGCGGTCTCACTGAAAATGATCAGGGAACAAAACTGACAAATGAAGAAGCGGATCCCTCAGTACCATGCGAGACGGAAGACAAAGAGAAAGACGTGCACCAAAAAGCGTCCTCGTCACAGCAAAAGGTAACCTCGGCTACCTGCATCCCGAAAGCGGCAGAACGAATCAAAGTCGATCTCCCCAGTCATCGCATCAACAGCGAAATCCAGTTCATGCAGGACCATGCGCTCATAGGCAAGTTTCTCGGATTCTGGCCAACTGAAAAGGCGCTGCAGGGATGGATAGCTTCGAAATGGAAGCCTAAAGGCCAAGTCACTCTGCAGCTTGGACCCAAAGGCTTCTTCACGGCCATTTTCCATTGTGTGGAGGACAAATCTCGCATATTCGAAGGAGGCCCGTATTTTTTCAACTCATCAGGTCTATACCTCCGGGATTGGAAACCCAGGTTCAACCCTGATAAAGAAGACTTCAGTTGGGCTCCAGTCTGGATACGCATGTATTCCCTCCCTGTGGAATACTGGAAAGAAGAAACGCTAGCAGACATTGGCAACAAACTAGGGGTTTTCATCAAAGTTGCTGAGGAAACCAAAAACCGCAGATATACCTCCTATGCCCGGATCTGTGTCCAGATGCACTTGACCAAAGCTCTCGCCGACTCGGTAAGTCTCTATCATGATGATTTTGAATGGATTCAACCTTTAGACTACGAGCACATCCCTTTTCGTTGTCGTAAATGCCATGAACATGGCCATCTCTTCCGAGATTGCCCTTTGAACTCGCAGTCCAAACCTACAGCAAATGAATCCAATAAAGATTCTGAAGGATTCATAAAAGTTCCGAATCGCCGTAGGCATGCCAAGAAAAACCTGGTAGTCTCAGACAGCCCCATCAAATCTGATTCACAGAACAGATTTATTTTGCTCTCATCTCCTGATCCTCAGGATAAACCAAGTTCAGAACCCCAGGAGAACCCCTCCATGGCCTCTTCCTCCCAAGCTCCCAACGACCCCAGGCAGTCTTCCATTCTCGTTCCTCAAAGCCTCTTAACCAGACCCCCTTCAGATAAAAAGCCTGTTTCGGATACTGGCTCCCTCCCCCCTTCCCCGGGGAAATTTGCTTCAGAGCACACTCAGCAGCCCTTGGCAATGGAGTTAGATGCAGCTCTCGCCCTCAGTCTACAGGACCTTGCAGATGTGGAAGATCAGAATTCCCCTTCTATCATGGAAGAAGATCCGGTGCATGTCAATCTGGACGGTCTTGACATCCTCAAACTAGAAACGACATGCAAACAGAAAGAATACAACTCAATACCCCCTTGGCAAATAGACAGACTTGAAGGAGTCCTAATCAAAGCTCAGCGCAACAAAAGTCTTGGTATACAAGCCGGTAGTCCTTGGGATGGGAAAAAAATTCTCAAAGAAACAAAGAAAAGAGGGCGCAAGACAGACCTACAAAGGACAATCATAGTCGGAGAAATACTTATGGAATCTGGACGGTTCCCTAAGTTGACAAAGTTTTATAAACCCAAACCCCACTGTCCATCATGAAGCTTATCTCATGGAATGTGAGAGGGCTCAATAGCCCCTCAAAACACAGAATGATAAAAAACTTGATTCAGCAAGAAAAGCCATCACTAGTTTTTCTTCAAGAAACAAAAAGCACTAATACTGCTATAGAAAGAATTCGCAACAAGATCTGGTCAGGCAGCTGCTCAGTTTCAGTACGATGCCTCTGGAGCTTCAGGAGGATTAACCATCTTATGGAATCCACAGGTTCTCACTCTATACGACTTTCATGCTACCCATCACCTCATTCAAGCATCCTTCCATCTCATCGGCACAAACATCCATGGGCACCTCTCAAATGTGTATTTCCCGCAGACTCTTCAGCAAAAATTAGAACTTCTGGACACTCTCACTATTCTCAATGCAAACAGGCAGTACCCTCTCTGGATCGGTGGTGGGGATTTCAACATTATCAAGACAATGGAGGAGAAAAAAGGAGGTAGAATCAGGTTAGAAAATGACAGCATCGGTCTCAAGGATTTCATTCAAAATAATCAATTAATGGACATTCAAACCTCCAACGGAGTCTTCACTTGGACAAACAAGCGCAGGGGCATTCAACACATCGCTTCCAGGCTAGACAGGTTCCTAATCTCGGATAATGCTATTCATCTGGGAGGGGACTTTCACGCCTCCATAATGCCCCAAGGCGGTTCCGATCATTGGCCAATAATGTTACAATGGTCTAGGCCAGGCACAAGGAGCAATAGACCTTTCCGATTTGAAGCCTTCTGGCTCTCAAATCCCAACTTCAAGACAGTGGTTAGTGAAGCATGGCTATCTTTCATCCCGCCGGAAGGTGCAAAAATGTTCAAATTCCAACAGAAATTAAAAAATTTAAAACAAGTCCTCAAAGTCTGGAATCGTACTCAGTTCGGCAACATTTTCGAGGACCGCAAAAGGCTGGAGCAGCAAATGAATGCGCTGCAACAGACTCTCATTTTGGAAGGCAGAACAGATGAGCAGGCGCAACAGGAACAAAATCTTTGGAATCGAATTGAAGCCCGCAGGCAACAAGAGGAAATTCTTTGGCGGCAAAAGTCCAGAATTAGGTGGCTCAGGGAGGGGGAGAAGAATTCCAAATTCTTCCACAGAACTGCCATCCAAAGAAGAATGCACAACAACATAGCGTTCATAAACAATCAACACGGGGAAAGACTAGAAGCACATGAAGACATGGAGAAGGAATTTAAAGATCACTTTCAGGAAATTCTCAGAGAACCTCCAGGAAACAGAGACCACGCAATCAGAACTATCAAGCAGCATATTCCCAAGATCATAACGGAGGATCACAACAACAAACTGCTCCAATCCATTTCACTCAAGGAGGTAGAAGAAGCGATGGCCCAACTCAAGGACGGCAAGGCACCTGGGCCTGACGGTTTTACAGCCAATTTTTTTCATGAGTTTTGGGAGCTCATCAAAACAGAGGTATGGGAACTAGTTGAGGAATCAAGAATTATGCACTGGATTCTTCCATCCCTCAATGCAACTTTCCTAGCGCTAGTACCTAAAGGTGAAGAACCCAATAAGCCGGATAAATACAGACCGATTGCACTGTGCAATGTCATTTACAAGCTTATCTCCAAAGTACTAGCGAACCGGCTCAAACCTCTCCTTCCTCTTCTCATCTCTCCGGAGCAGACGGGCTATGTAGAAGGGCGGCAGATCATGGACGGTATCATCTTATCGAATGAGGTAATCCACTCTTTAAAGCTTCTAAAAAAACCAGGTATGATTCTAAAGTTGGACCTTTCCAAAGCGTTTGATAAACTTAGCTGGAATTATATTCATCAAATGTTATTGGCTTTTGGCTTCAACTCCACATGGACTAGATGGATCATGAATCTCATTTCATCTCCCAGCATCTCTGTTCTGCTTAATGGCTCCCCGTCATCGCCTTTCCGCCCCTCTCGTGGTATCAGGCAAGGGGACCCCCTCTCACCTTTCCTCTTTGTCCTAATGGCAGAAGGGCTCAGTCGACTGCTTAAATCCGCCATCTCCACCCATGCTCTAAAAGGCATCTCTCTCCATGGTCTTCATCCCCAATCCCATCAGCAGTTTGTAGATGACACCATGCTATTTGGTCATCCTTCATCTCAAGAGGCCAAAGTTTTCAAATCCCTGCTCTCTCTTTTCTCTGATGCCTCTGGCACTACCATCAATGCTTCAAAATCCCAGCTCTTCTTTTTCAACACTCCCACCTCCACTCAAAGGAATATTGCACGAATTTTGGGGTTCTCCATTGCCAAGCTTCCTTCAAAATACCTGGGGGCTCCTCTGGCAGATTCCGCCATCAAACACGCTTCATGGAGAACTCTCCTCGACAAACTCTCATCAAAGCTTTCGTCTTGGACTTTCCGCTCTCTAAACATGGCTAGCAGAATCGTCTTGATCAAATCGGTTCTCCAGGCCATGCCGCTATATCTCTTTTCCATCCTAGCAGCGCCAAAATGGGTCCTCAAAGCAATTCGCAATCTTCAGAGAAATTTTCTATGGGGCTCCTCTGGTCCAAACAGGAAATGGGCTCTCGTCAATTGGAAAGAAGTTTGTCAAACAAAATCAAATGGTGGGCTAGGCCTAAGGGATCCTCTCCAAAGCAACAATACAATGGGCGCACGTATATGGTGGAACTGGATCTCCAAACCAAATTCACCATGGGCGAGGCTCTGGCAAGCAAAATATGCCCCAGGCAGCCATTGGAACGACCTCATCAGAATCAGCACTACTACCCAAGGTTCTCCGATATGGAATGCAGCAAAACTTCACAGCGCCTTCGTTCAAGAGCACAGTTTTTGGGAAATTCACTCAGGTACTACTGCAAGGTTCTGGGAGGACTCATGGCAACAACTCCCGAAATTGGCGACCCTATTCCAAAAGCCAATATGGCAAGCTTCCATGCAACAGGAAAATCTCACACATGTACATCAATTCTGGCAGCAGCACACGCACCAAGACTTCCAAATTTGGAAACCTGCTAGCTCCTGGCAGACGGATTGGCAAGGGGAGACGTACAATGAAATAGATCAGGAATTAAACCACAGAAGAATAAAATACTCAAATCAGCAGGACAAACTGCGATGGGGACACACACCAAAAGGAACTTTCACTACTAAGGAAGCTCATCAGCTTCGCTACTCAGTCCCTCAGACAGACAAGGATCAGATATGGGAAAAGGTCTGGCAACCGGGAATATGGCCCAAGGTCTCTACTTTTCTATGGCTTTTAAGCAAGAGGCGCATACTCACATGGGACAACCTGCAGAAACGAGGATTCATTGGCCCATCAAGATGCCCCAACTGTAATCTCCATTCTGAAACCATCAGACATTTAATGGAGACTTGTCCGCTCGCAACTCAACTATGGGAGAGAATTGAAAAATGCAATAGGAGATCGGAAGATCGGATGGAAGATATCTCAGAAACCATTAGAAAATGGCCAAAAAACCCCTTCAAAAGCCAGCTTCTAAACCACCTATGGATTTTAATACCAGGCTTTCTCTATTGGATTCTTTGGAAGGAAAGAAACAGCAGAATTTTCAAAAACACCAGCAGGCCAACTGATGCTCTGTGGCTCCTCCTGAAGCAAAATCTTCAAGAAACTCTTGCCATCAGAATCTGGCATGACACGGATCTGCCAGACTCTCCTCAGGAATGTACCATTCTGAAAGCCTGGAATCTGGACTTAACTTTCTTAGCCCAGGTCAAAGCCCGTCCTCCAACCTGCTCGGTCTCTCCCCTAATATGGTCTCCTCCGGCAATCAATTACTTCAAACTGAATTTTGATGGGGCTGCTAAGGGTAATCCAGGGCCAGCGGGGTTCGGAGGAATCTTCAGGAGCCACACGGGGGCCATACTGCACATCTATTATGGATCGATTGGCAACGACACAAACAATGCAGCTGAGCTGGAAGGACTATGGAAAGGGATCTGCATTGCAGATCAAAACAACTTCTTCCCGTTAGAGGTTGAAGGAGATTCTCTTATCCTTATAGCAGCAGCAAATAGAATCCAAGCAGGCACCTCAGCAGTCAAGATAGCATCCAGCTGGAGATTGCTCAGTAGATTGGAATCCCTGGAGGAAAGGCTGAGGAAACCCCAAAGCATTACCTTCAAGCATGTTAGAAGAACGGCCAACAAAGTTGCAGATAGATTAGCCAATCAAGGAGTAACCCAGCAACTTCCTTACTTCTCAGGACCCCTCGAAATCGTAGATGATGAACAACTCAAACAGGAATGCACTTCTCTGGTGCAAAAGGATATCTCACTCCCGGATGCGGGTGTTTGAAGGCATTGAAGGCTGGCAGGTGGTGTGTCACATGGGCAGGTGTCCGCCCAAGCATGCCACCGGGTTCAGCGCAGGACAAGCGAGCTGGCCTCGCACAAGGTTATTAATGCGGGCTCTTAACTCCTCCACCTGCCTCATGGTGAACTGTGCAATGGCGCACCATATACGCCATATTCCCGCGGCTCCATCGCTCATTTCTGCTGCTTCATGGATCACAGTGGTCTGTGTCATTCTTAGCTGCTCCACTAGCGCGTCTGAGCTCGACCCCTCTCCAGGTTCAAGCGCGTTATTCAAATGCCGAGCTCGGGTTCCAGGGGCCTGCGACTTAGGGGAAGTTCGGTCTCAATCTGATTTGGGTTCCAAGGGCCTGCGACTGAGTTGGAGTTCGGTTGCAATGCCGCAAGAACGGCTCAGGATGTTAAGCAGGCGAGGAGGCTCCAGAGGACGTGCCATCTCTCAGCGGTCAACCCCTCCGACACACTCTTTCACGGAAGTGTTGGAACCAGGGCGCAGCAGTCCCCCTGCTACCAGATCTGGTCGAGGCAGAGGACACGGGTGTGGTAGGAGGGATGATTGCGAGCACGCGGCCCACCCCACGGTTCGCTATCGCATCCCCTGTACTCTTGCTAATTCCACCTTTATCGTCTCCGTTACGATTGAAAAATGCGAAGATCTCAGAGGCCAAGGAGAAGCACTTCCTGAAGTTCCGGTTGATCAGAGGAGGGCGCCTCCAATTGACAGTCAGCGTCCAGTAACAGGAAGCTCCTCTATGGCGAATCAAGCTGTCTCTGCAGGTCCAAGCGAGCCAGCTCAGAGAGAACCAACAGGCTCCGTGATTCTTCACTCCGACTCGGATGACTCATTACAGTTTGGCTGCAGGGTCGTTGAGGAACCCTATACCACTGACGATGATTGACCTTGTCCGGTTTTCCGCTCTCGGCAGCTTCAGAAGTAGGAACACTACTCTGTTTTGTGTCTTGAATTATGCCAGTGTCAGGTCTCTGCATGTCTTTGTGTCGTTTGTGCATCGTGTTACTTTGTCTATGTTCAGCAATGTTTCGAGTGCTATATTGTCTAGGTTCAGCAATGTTTCGGGTCTTATAAGAGGCCAAATCTCAGATAGCGGTCCACTAAGAACTGAGAATATGAACATTTGTGCAAATTGCCAACTTCTTGGCAAGATTTTCAAGGCCAAGGCCTTGCTGTAACTTTTTGCTCCTTTTTGTATAATAATAGAAGTAGACAGATTGAGAAAAAAAAAAAAAAATGTATAATACAAAAACATATTTCAAACACGTAAAATACCGTGGGGCCCACAACTTTACCTCTGTCTCGTTTGAATGTCCAACGTGTCTACCTCCTAGCTAACCAACGCGAAAGCAGAAGTTCCGGGTTCACCACTGGATACTACAAGGCTTAACCCTGAACTTGGGAATGCATCAGATGACCGGGAAATCGCATTTACGGGGCGGTTGGGGGAGGGTTGACCTAACTTGAGGTCTAGGGACAGGAACACACTGGAGTGGAACCATTCATTGCGTAACCATCACGGCATTCCATTTTCGCAATATATATTCCCACAGGGGCGTGTCTTTCTACCAGCAGCTGCAAACAAGCCCCACTACCCGGTAATAAGCTAACAAGCCAGTCTCGAATGGCTTTTTTTCTTCTTTGATCCCTAGACCATTGGGCAATTCCTCCTATTTCCCCCATCTCTTAACAAGAGCCTAAAGCGAGCCCTTAGAGCGGATTTGAAAAGATCAAGAAATTAGCAGATTTGGCAACTTGCCTGGCTTCCAATTTGGCATGAGGTTCGATTTCTAAACTGCCTCATAAATTATCCCACAGAAATGATAATATTGCCATGAAACTAGAATGCCATAGATACTTGGATTAGGCTCAAAATCAGAACAGAGACAACCCGTAAAATAATGCAAAAATAGGCCTGAGATTCAGAATTTTGACAATCTCTCCTCAAAAATGTGAGTTGTAACTCAAATATACTCCATAATCATTGTGCAAAACCATACCCAGAAGAAGGAAAAGAATTGAACCCAAAAGCCACTTATTTCTATTCCCTGGCAAGGATGTTGTAGAGGCAGAAGCAGTAGATGGATAGTCTAATAGCCAAGTACTTGTTGTAGATTCGTATGCTCCTTTAGATAGTCTAATAGCCGAGTACTTGCCGTAGATTCCTATGCTCCTCGTTCGAGATGTTATTGTTAGTGGTTGTTTCTTGGTTTCTTTTTTCTTTGTGCTTCTACTTTTACGATGTCCATAATCAGAAGAGTCATGAGAACAAGTGCTAAGAGAAACAATGCTGCCAGTTGAGTAAGTTGGCTTATGCTAATGGATTCCATGTTATGTGAAGCAGAGAGATGTATGTCAATATGTAGGTGCAGAAGGAAGTTATGTTTTGTAGGCGAGAAATTAGGCATTGCTTTTGCCAATTTATAAAAGAGTTCAACGTGTTTGCAAGCTGGTTTTAAGTGTGAATGGAACTGAGTTTTTGGGAATATTTTACTGCAAGCAAGAGGTAATCATTTGAAAAGATTGAAAGACAGTGGGTAATGGATGTTTGTATAGGCTTGTTCAACCTCGTGGAACGAGCGTTTTTGGAACCTATGTACTAAAAGAGATGCAACCGAAAAGTCCTGTACAACCAAATAGGGAAACCCGTGCAAGATCGCAACACTTCAATGCAGGATAAATTTCTGACAGGTGCAGAAATAAATACATATACGGACTGATTTGAAATGGAGTTGAAATACTTCAAGATCAGATTGGAGAGGATATAATCCAATATGAAGAGCATTTATTGGAGCAAACCGGTGTTTAATGATCGCCATAAAACAAAAAACTTACCATTTCAATGTTGCAAGATGCAAGGTGCGGAATTTGATATGCAATCGATGCAGTTAAGTGAGCAATCGGTGCAATTAAGTGATCTATCTGACATCAGAGGCAGATGGCATATGAAATGATGTATGTGACAGCAAAAGTAAATCGGAAATTAAGTGATGTATCTGACATCAGAGGCAAATCTCAAATAAAATCTTGGTGTTAGATTGCAAGTGAGGTTTTGGCAGTTGAGTGCGACAGGCTCGAACTTCTCGTTGCACAGAAGAAAGGATATGACAATCAGCAATATGACAATCTATAAAGGGAAAGAGTGGAAGTAATGAGGGGAAGATACATACCCATAACTCCACTCTGCATAAGCATAGGGTTCTATAGATGGAAAGCAGAATTTACATAAAATGGCTAAGCTGTGGTTTTATGTGTTACTGTCATTTTGTGAAGAGACATGAAAAAGCAATAGGGGCCACGTTAAATCCTGGCTGACTTTGATGGAAGGGTACTCCATGCTCATGCATTAATGTTAATGCACTATTTCAAAAATATCTCAGAATCTGGTCAGAAAAGAGGTCAACTGAGAGGTGAAACAATTGACCTTTTCACATACCATACAATAAAATCCCGTTCAGATTGGACAAGCATAATATTCCTGTCTGCATGGGAGAAATCTTAAGTGTCCATACCAAGATGGAAATATACTCAAAAGGGTAACAGGATCTAAAAACCTAGTTATGCAATTGACAAACTAGGTTAGGTTTGAGATGTCAAGGGTGCCAGGTTCTGTTCTTGTTGTTTCTTCAAAGGTTTTTACATTTTTCAAACTTATAAAATTGCTTTTCCTTATTTATTGAAGGAAATCTTTATTCCTAAATTTAATTCTACAGGGTTCCAAGTTCTACTTCATCGTTTCTCAACATTCATATTTTTTCTTTAACTTCAGAAACAGTACAGTTGAGTTGTGTTTTAAACTTCAAAATCTCAACATTTGCAAAGTTGAGACCCCTATATATAGATTACTGTGCATTGGAAGAAAGCTGCAGATGTTTGAACTTTGAACACATATTTGATAGACAGTGAACCTACAAATATTGATAAGCAAGTGCATATCAATATGGTCCATAAGGCAATTAGATTTGAGGCAAAGAATTGCTTCCTGTCTCTAGATATTGCTAGGAGAGCAGAATGCCAAACACCAAACTATATGATCAAACCAATAACTTGTTTCATTGCTGTTTGTAACTGCTTGAATTAACAGCTCATTTTCATCTATATCTTAAAAGGGACAAACAAGGAGCATAAAAGTTATATTTCTCTGTCTCCATGTAATAAAAGCCCTAATATGTGTTAATTATTGGCAGATTTATTTTTGCTTCAATAGTTATGTCACTTATTCTAGTGGATGAGAACCAAAAGATACCTACTTACAGACTGATATGCTGTAGTCAAATCACACAACTCTTTATGCTATAAAGCACGAAAAGGGATGCACCGTAAAAACAAGTAAACAAATCAAAAAGATGAAAATTGAAAGGAAAACGAGCTGAAATATTCAATCAGATTCACGCTCAACTTGGGCAGTAAGCACTGAAAATAATAATTTAATTTTCAGCATGTATTTTTTCCTGGTCAGATTAATTTCCAGTACTGTAAAAGCAGACTGGACCAGGGAAGTCAATTGCTAACTGTCACTTCTAAGAATAAAAAATTATTTCTATGAATGTAAAAGCAGACTGGACCAGGGCAGTCCATTGCTAACTGTCACTTCTAGGAATAAAAAATTATTTCTATGAATCAGAAGTTAGTGGTCTGATTGTATGTTATCCAAGAAATACAGTATGATCAGGGAAACCATTTCCACATACAGATTGAAGTAAATGAACTCAAATAGGATTCCTGTCATTCTAACTGATCATATTCAACAGAGAATATGAGTAATAATTTTATGGAAAACAATTTAATATAACGAGCTGTAATAATCCACAATTCTAAGTAGAGCTAAATATTATTACAAGTTACAACTTAAGAATCACTCAGACAACAAATGAACATTCTGGAATCCATAGCAAAAGGGTTTGGCAAAGCGTTTTGTTCTTTTGGCATTTTTGCCATATCAGCAAAAGCAGGAATCTCCTCCTTCTGAGATGGAGGAAGGAATGTTTGCGTATCCAAACTAGCTATAGAAGGAAAATAAAACTTGCAGTTCAAACTGAGGCTTTAAATAACAGATCCCACTTAGAATTTGCTGTGATCTATTTTAACAATTCGTAAGTCTTCACTCTTTGGCACATGCATGGATGTTATGCGAATGGCCTAAACGTTTAACAAGTCCATGTTGCAAACAAGTGTTAGTACATTCAATCGGAAGCTGTAATGTATAATAAGTAGTTTAGCCCTCTCTATCTATGTATTTTGAGCGTCAAATGTGTGTGTTATCAGAAACTGAATTCACGATCTGGGTCACTGATTGATTTTTATCTACCATCCGTGAGTTCGTAGTTTTATACCACTAGAGGGTTTTACCGATAACTATAAGCAAACCTGGTGAAGAAATAGTTCAGAATTGGAAAATTTTATACAAACAGAAGCCAAGACATGTATGGGCTGCCACTGAAATCTGTTGTAGATCTAAACAAATGTTTAATCAATTATTTCCTTGAGAAACTTCTCAAATTCAACCCAACACCAAATGAGAAGAAAAGGGCTAAAACACTGGGAAAACTGAGAAGTTTTAAAAACAATAATTAGTGACTCTCGCAAATGTTCAAAACTTGAACAACGATTTTGTTAAAAGAATTACATAGCCGGAAAAAAAGATCATTACACTACTGGTGCAATAAATCAAAAAACAATACACATATTCTCAACTCATACAACTAAACCATGTTGAGAAGTTTATAATTAGATAAGCATTTTTGACTTCACTAAAAGACGGAACAAGAATCGATGTCCGAAACACAAAACCGCTATGTTATGCATGCAATAAAGCAATTGTTCATACCCGGTCTCCAGTTACACAACTGAAAGCATAGGAACAGTGTGTAAGAATCAAGCAGAAAATATGCACTTACTAGTAATCATGCCAGCCCACCAAAGTGGCTCATATAAGTATATATAGCCGCGTACTCCCGCAGGACATTGCCATGTGCACTGTCATTTCATTAGAATCAGTACGTTCTAAACTAGGACAAATAAATATAATGCTGATAAAAGGTTCCAAAGAAGCCGTGTTGACCATTTATGTAGCTGACCAAGGTTTGCATTTGAATTCCTATTATTCAACACTCCAAATGGAGAATTGGAACCATAATTGAGGTTAGAAACAGAACACTTAAACCACTTTTTTACTATAAGCAGGATCAACCTTGATTACATATGGACTGTAAATGGCAACATAATAAGGGAAATGCAGGTTAAAAATAAAAACAAAACAATTCATGGCATTTTAACTAAGCAAATATTGATAAGCAAGTGCATATCAATATGGTCCATAAGGCAATTAGATTTGAGGCAAACTATTGCTTCCTGTCTCTAGATATTGCTAGGAGAGCAGAATGCCAAACACCAAATGGGAGCAAAATGTATAGAGCACGAAGAAAACAGAGATTAGCCATGTAAAAACAAAATTTGGCAAGAAGTATAGTTTGAATTTTGCAAGGAAAGATCATTACACTACTGGTGCAATAAATCAAAAAACAATACACATATTCTCAAATCATATAACTAAACCATGTTGAGAAGTTTATAATTAGATAAGCATTTTTTACTTCACTAAAAGACGGAACAAGAATCGGTGTCTGAAACACAAAACACAAAACCGTTATGTTATGTATGCGATAAAGCAATTGTTCATACTCGGTCTCCAGTTACACAACTGAAAGCATAGGAAAAGTGTAAGAATCAAGCAGAAAATATGCACTTACTAGTAATCATGCCATCCCACCAAAGTGGCTCATATAAGTATGTATAGCCACCTACTCCTGCAGGACATTTCCATGTGCACTGTCATTTCATTAAAATTTCCTCCCAAAAAGAGACTAATGAAAACAGAAAATAAGTGTCTTTCAGCGTAAGTTCAGTTTTCTGTTATTTCTAAATACAACAACTTAGATGTAGTCGATGTAGACTTCATGGAGTGACTTGGAACCTTCGACACTGTTCAAGCATTTCCTTTATAAGTGAATATTGTGAAAGAATAACGCATACCAGAATATTGTGAAAGAATAACGCATACCAGAATACTGCGGTTTGCAACAGATCGCCAATTGAAGTGCAAAGGCTGTCAAATTGAACTGGACCTCAAACGCTGTAGCAATTCACTAGTCTGAAACCGTAATGTATAAAAGCAAAGACAAATTCTATCGTAACAAGGTAAAGCGGTTTGCAACAGATCACCAATTGAAGTGCAAAGGCTGTCAAATTGAACTGGACCTCAAACGCTGTAGCAATTCGCTACTCTGAAACCGCAATTCACTAGTCTGAAACCGTAATGTATAAAAGCAAAGACAAATTCGATCGTAACAAGGTAAAGACAGAGCTTTTAAAGTTAAGGACAAAGCTTTTAAATAGACACTTGTCACACATGCAAAAAAAAATAAAAATGTATAATACAAAAACATATTTCAAACACTTAAAATACCGTGGGGCCCACAACTTTACCTCTGTCTCGTTTGAATGTCCAACATGTCTACCTCCTACCTAACCAACGCGGAGGCAGAAGTTCCGGGTTCACCACTGGATACTACAAGGCTTACCCCTGAACCCGGGAATGCACCAGATGACCGGGAAATCGCATTTACGGGGCGGTTGGGGGAGGGCTGACCTAACTTGAGGTCTAGGGACGGGAACACACTGGAGTCGAACGAGTCATTGCGTAACCATCACGGCATTCCATTTTCGCAATATATATTCCCACAAGGGCGTGTCTTTCTACTAGCGGCTGCAAACAAGCCCCACTACTCGGTAATAAGCTAACAAGCCAGTTTCGAATGGCTTTTTTTCTTCTTTGATCCCTAGACCATTGGGCGATTCCTCCTATTTCGCCATCTCTTAACAACAGCCTAAAGCGAGCCCTTAGAGCGGATTTGAAAAGATCAAGAAATTAGCAGATTTCGCAACTGCCTGGCTTCCAATTTGGCATGAGGTTTGCTGTAGAAATCGAAGGTCGGGGTAACAGCAATTGATGAACTCAGGAAGCAGGCAGCTGGTACTGAAGGTGTCTGTGGAGCAGTTTGGGGTAACAGCAATGACATCGCATATAGGTGCCCGACACGGGACTGCTCGGTTTGGCAACAGGGGGCTCAGGAACTAGTATAAGGTATGCTTCGGCCTCCCGATCCGAGAGCGACGCGACGCGAGATGATGATGGGTCAACCGCGACTGGCGCTGCTACTAACATAGACTTCACTGTACCCAATCAGTGGCCTGCACACTGAAGAAATCTTATCAACAACTTCATGTCAATTTTCGATGTTACTAAACATTTAGGTAACAACACTTTGGTTCAGGGCTTCTTCCTTGAAACCCTTTGAACCTTTTGCCCATTTTGTTCTTCTGGACTTCCTAGTGCTTGATTGTAACTCTTTAAAGCGTTCTTCTCTGGTCTCGCTGTCTCCCTGCGTTTTCCTAGAGTTGTTTTTTGGCACTCTCAATGTACTCATCTATTTTTTATCTATGGCATTCTCTTGCAGACGCTTTATAACATAAAACTCATCATTATACAGCAAGTCCATGACATGATAAGCAATACCCAAGAGAAAAAAAGCTAAAAACCATCATCACAGGAGAAAGCTTATGGTCCCAATATATATTTCTGTTGGGAAGAATAATGAGATAAATATAACAAAAGCTTACCTGAGTCGGGATTGAGGAGATTATAATGGGTACTGAAGGAGATATTGGCGAGTCTGAGATATATGTAGGCAGGCAGGCAAACTGGGCATGCGGTGGGGAGTCCGTAAGCTGATTTTCTTACGACCAGGTGCAAACCCATCTCCGCCTTCTCCTTCCTGTTGCTCCATATTTTTATCTCTGCAAGTAATTTTTTTTGTCAACGCTACGCCAACAGACTCTGATGTTCACAAATTTTGCGTTTTAAGAGCAAATATGGACTACCATCTGCTTTTTGGATTCACATGGAGTACCCATACCAATTCTAAAGTCTGGAGAATCAGCAGCTCTGAGTATATCGGCAAAGAACAGCGTTATGTAAACAGACAGACAGGTTTAGTGATCTCACAAAGCATAAACATAAGGAAAGATTAAAGATCCCGCGTGCCTTAATGTACGGTTATCCTACGTTAGGGCATTATAACAACTGGCACTTTCAGCATGCAGGACACTGCATGCAGGACAGGGAGAACAAGTACCAAAAACAACTTAGGATAAATAAAGTTGTGTGCACATCGGGCCAAGTGAGGCTGGCAATAAGAGGGTAAACTGAAAACTTTGGTTAAAGTTTTCTGACGATCCAACATAAAATTTGGTTAACCAGTGAATAGCTGGCAGAAATTGATGGTCAACGCGCAATTTAATAGCCAGTCAACAGATTATGGAACGCTATAGTCACTGCTATGCCAGAGGCGGGGACTAATAAGAATCGTAAAGAGACCAACAAAAAGCCTTAAATGTTTGAAGGCCAAGAAACAGTTTGTTGCCTTCCGCTGAAAGAAAACGCTGAAAATTTGAAAATCTCTTGAAGTGGCAACTCACGCAAATAAAAGCTACGCTGCAAGAAACTTTTTTTTTTAAAATTCAGATGATATCATAGCAACTGAAAATGCAGAGGGATAACGTGCGATGAAAATGAAAAAGCTACGAAACTAGCCAAATCCACGATTAATTGCACCCTACTTTGTCGAAAAGTGTGATGAGAAAAGATGAATCGTACTGCTATGTGCAGAAAAGTGCGATGAGAAATCAAAATTGGAGCACGACACTCATAACGCTTCCAATTCATAGAGAGAGGTCAAAATTGGAGCACAACACTCATAACGCTTCCAATTCATTGAGTCAAAGGTCAGCCATACTGAAGGAGCTCGTCTGGGTGAAAGACTTGAGCCGCAGGAGGTGCCAAAAGACAAATGATGGCTACAAATGTCGCTCTTTCTTCCTTTCAAAGTTTCATTTAAAAAAAAGGACCTTCCTCTAATTATGAAAATATCATTCCTTTCTCTTAAAAAATAGGGCATCGTATTTATTACAAAAGGTCATAAGCTTAGGTGAATTCGTTTCAAAAGAGCTTATTCCGTTTTAAAAGTCATGTAACTTTTGAAAAGGCTTTGTTTTTCATTTATTTAAAAAAAGGCATTTGTCTTATTAAAGTGTAGTTTTCCACTTAAAAGCCTTCTTTGATAGAGTTTTAATAGAGTTTTAAGAAAGTTAAAGGATATTTATGTAAATGGTAATTTTTAAAAGAAATCGTTTGTGAAAGTTCTGTGAAATTGTTGGTTTTTTTTTAGAGAACTTGCACATTGGTGTATTTTGTGGAAGTTAAGAAGCAAAGAAACCATCGCAGAAGAATTTTTATTTTTGGAAGCTGCTATATTTGTAGGTCGATTTGCTTGTTGAACCATAGTGAGTCAGTGCTCAACAAATGGGAAAAATCAAGAGGCTAAGACAGTGAGAGCAACAACAAGAGCTTTTTGAAATTTATTTGAACGAGTTGGAAGTTAAAAGGAAAAAAAATGCCTTCACATTAAAATGCATAAATAAATGTGTAGATGACAACATTCTTCCCCTCGTTGCGGATGCAAAGATAGCTAAGGAGGCCTGGGATACCCTTGAAAGGAGATTTGGTGTAAGGGGGAGTAATCAAGTTGAATATGCAGAGTTTGGTGAATCCCATTTAAAATTGGATGATGATTGTGAGGAAATTACAGAGGAAGCAGAGAAAGAGCACACAGATGCTCCTAAATCCCATTATGCATAGCCACAAGTGGATGAAAATAAAGTGAATCTAACAATATAGCTTGTTTATCACAATGAAGTTGCCATTCGGGAGCAACCATTTGTTATGTTGAAGACAACTTGGATGATGAAAACATTAATGAATTTTTTAAGCATTGGAGTCCTCAAGAGATATTTTTTATTATTAACTTATGTTGTAGCAAAATATTGATGACGAAAAGTACACAGCAAAAGATGACATGTGTGGTAATAGTCTATATACAAGACGATTTTTGAAGAAGTCGAGCACGTGCTTAGACAAACTCGAACAATGGAAGAGTTGAACCAACAATTGAAGAATCTGAAATTTGAAGCCTGCAACAAAAAGAAAAAATTGAAACAATTTAGAGGATATAGGATTTGGAAGAAAAGAAAAATAAAAGGAAATCTAGTTGATGTTGATTTTTGTTTCTTGTAAGCCTAGTTGAGACTTAGATCAACAAGCATCTTAGTTTAAATTTTTGCGGTTGTAATTAAGGGGGAGTGTTGGAGAAACTAACTCCAACCACCTGTTAGGTGTCATAGTCAGTTACAGTTCAATTCGTTTAGTTAAGTTTCCATTGAGTTTTACTTTAGTCATTTATTATTGATGCCTCCTATTTAATCTTATTTAACTATTTGAGAATATTGAGAAGAGTACTTCGCTCCACATTGTTCAATCTTTAACAGTGATGTTATGCAAAAGAAATCCGACAATTCTAGTTCTATAGTGCTTGTTACTTGGGATTTCCTTATGTATTTTCTTTGGTGATGGTGATGAAGTAGGGTTGTTTGTGGTATGCACTAAGTTTCCCTATAACCCTCGTTAGTTACATATTGTAGGATTTGATAGTTGATAAATTTAATCACTTCGTTAGTTACATATTGTAGGATTTGATAGTTGATAAATTTAATCACTCACCAAAGCTATCTAGATTGTAATTAACCACTGCACGACTCTTGTTTCTTTAACTTTGTGTAAACATGTGGCATCAACCTACCTTGAGGTCATTTATAATATATCATAGCAATCCCAAAAAAATTAAATGGAAAAATCGAATACCAAAAAAACCTTGTGGGGTAGGTATGCAAGGCTTGCAAGCAGTCGAAGTGCCTACCTCAAGGATTTTACTAGGGACCTATAAAAGTGTACAAATGTGCTATCATGTCATCTCGTGTAGTGTCATATTACCATGCATCCATCCATATGTGTATACATTTGTCCTCATCCTTTTAGTCACACCTCCATTGTAGGCAGAAAAGGAAGCCATGAAAGGAATTATAGGAAGGGGAAGGGTTAACTTTCATGGGAAATCCATTTTACCCTAACTCATTAGAATCCCCACTTATTGAGTTCTTTCCCTATCTTCTTGAAATGAAAGTGGATTTGAGACTCCACTACTTCTTTTCTTACAAGAAATTAGGTGGTGGGAAGTCTCTACCTTTTCCTTGTCATTGTTACTCATTTTCCAATTCGACTAAATACAAGAATAACATTTTCTTGGCATAAGGTATTGGGTACAGTATCATAGGGTTGTAGCTCAGATCAAAACATAAAGAGTGGAGTGGATCATTCTATCCACCACACATGTGAAAACATATAGATGACATCTAGCTGAAGTAGGTATTTTGTACTCTAGGAACATGTTCATCTTTTGTCGAATTGGAGTCTTGCAACATGTTGTAGCTAATCATCCTTAACCATTAGTGATAGGGTTGTAATGCACCCCTTTACCATCAATCGACCACTAAGCTGGAAAGAGGGTAGTTACTATGCTAGCCCGATCTCCAAGGTTCTAGTCAGGAAGAAGGGTCTAAAATTTTGGATCATTTTCAAACTCTTCGAAACTTAAAATGGACAAAATTGTTGTGTTTATCTCATTGAGACCTTCCAACGATATAAAATTTTCCTCGATCTGAATCCCATATCAAAATATATAGCCATTTAAAGGTTTGGCCTATTAACTTTTACCAAGTCATTCTGGCCTACCACATGGCACCTATGTGGTCCCCACATGGTGCATATGTGGCTATCCAAGTCATCGTTGACATGGAGGTTGTCAACTCGTTCATGGTGGTCAATACCCATGGCATCCCCATTCCCCAAGCTTAATATATATTTACATATAACAAAATGGGAGGCATGCAGCCCCCTCTTTGCCGCCTTACCCTGAGAATAAAATCCCAGGGATTTTCTTCGTAGTCCCATGTGAAACCATCAAGGAATAACCTCTGGGGTTATGTGGAACCCCATATAGCCTTGTGATCATGTCCATCAATTGAGAGCATTCATACAATCGCACATGTCCTAACCTCCTTCATGGACCCCTCCTCCTCCTCTTTATGTGATATCATTCAACACTATAATAAGTCAATCGGGGTCCTCAAGGCCACGTCGTCTCAAGGATAAATTCCTAGGAATTTTTTTTAGTCTATTTGCAAAAATATTGGGTTCCTTTGATTGAAATCATAAGGGTGACAAGGAGTATCCCATCCACGTAGATACATAATATAGTGCCATGTGGCTTCACACCTGTTGCTGACATGCAACACTGCACTTTGCCTAAAAATATTGAAGGTGCTGGCTCCAACAACACAATAACAAGAATTATTCCTCATACCATTGTTAGAATGCGTAAGGTTTTGATTGATCATCCACATCACGAATGCGTGCTTACACATAAGCGTTTCCCCATTGGTTAATATATGAATTGCATGCATCGCTTGGCAGATAACTCCATTCCAATGGGCCGACGAGAACCACAAACTCCCTGGGGTAAAATCCCAATGGAATTTGCAACAAGCACCACAATACCTCACTAGGGTAGGAGAGTTGGGGTGATGTCATGGGTTTTATTCACCAGGGTCATCCATTAGTGCAAAATCTACAGGGAAAATAGATGTTTCTGAAGCCTCATTACTCTCGCCTTTAGTCATGGTAGCTGGCTACATGGGCGCACAAGGCTCAAGGCCTAATTTCCTCAGGGGCTTCGGGTTTTCAACTCCCACGCACTTAACATAATCAAAGCTTTTATATTTTTATATGGAAGATCATTTTCCCAAGGCCTCTATAGCCATGACATATGCGAATATAGCCCATCTAGCTATACAGACTGAGATTTGCATGGCCTCTACGCATCATGTATCTGTTGTGATATATATATATATATATATATATATATATATATATATATGACAACAGGGATATCCCTGTGAGCATAACACTCATAAAAATAAGGCTTGAAAACCAAATCTATTAGTTTCATAAAAATCATGATAGATATGTCCATTCATTTACACTTAGGCCCATTGGACTTGCATTTAATATATATTCATATGTTTCTTCATGAATAAGATCCATCCTTCTTGAGCATGCAATTCATAGATTGAGGCCTAACAACTAAAATGCAAACTCTCAAGCTTAGTTTACATATGCATTTACCATATTTATTAGAGAGTTTACATATTCATTTTACCAAATATTTATCTATTGCTTTTCATACTCCAGGCATACAAACTAGTTTGCATGTTTAGAATGAACATAAGGATAAACCAATTCTTGAGACGATTACTCAGGGGTCAACCTTTAACTTCCACATAGGAGAAGGGAATCCCTTGTTGATAGTAAAGCCATTTATCAACACATTAAACACATAATGCACTCCATATACAAGAAATAGTTAACTCGGGCATTTAAATCACAAATGCATGAAAAAACTTATAAGAAAAGATACAGATCATTAAAGCATTTCAGTCAATAAACCTCATGCATTAGCATCCTACCACCATGCAACATTCTTAAGAGCTACACATTGAATTCCACAAGAGCAATCTTTAACTTCACAACTCTAAGCGAAATAATTCATTTACAATAAAACAAATGACAAAATTGAAGGGGGGACTTTGATTTTCCACCCAACCTTAGAATCATTACAACTAAAATCACTTGCGGTATTCATCCCCAAGCTAGATCGATGATCTAATGGAAATTTCTTCAATAATTTCAGCAACAGACCATGCTCAACTTGTAACAGCCGTCGTGAAATTTCATGTAAGAGAAGTTAATAAAGGAAAAATAAGACCATGGTTAAGGGACACTTATTCTAAGCTGAATGTTGGGCAAAGATATCCTAGTGGGTATCATTGGATGTGTGTTTTAGCTAAGGAAAATTGGTAAAGGCTAAGGCTAAGGCATTAAAAGGCAAGAAAACATTTTTGGCACATTTATTTATGAAAATAAAGGAAATTAGGAGAAAAGTAAGGCGAAAGGTCACATGTTGCATGTGAGGAGGAAATTGAAGGAAAATAATGGAAAATGAAGAAAATAGAGGCCTCATTAATAAAAAGGCTTATGAGGATCAGTTGGTAACCTTTTTTCAGTTCAAGTTTGGAACTCTCTCATTATTCTCTCTCTCTCTCACTCTTGGTCACTTAGAGTTTTCTTGGAGCACTCTAGCTTTGGATCAAGAAAGGAAAATCAAACAAAGGGAAAGGAAGGAAACCAAGGATCAAGGAAAGGAAATCAGGATCAAGAAGCTTCAGTAGGAATACTTATAGGTAACCTTTTTCATGCGTGATTTCCTAGCTAGTTTGGATGTGCATGGCTTTTCATGTTGGTGTATGGTTCTCTTGCTATCAGTGGCATGGTTTTGTCGGGTTATGACAGTCGTTTTCATCCTAGCCTTGCCTTTATCTAGATGTCATGGTGTTGGGATGTTTATCTCGGTTTTTGAGCTTTGGTTTGTTGTATGGATTTCAAAATTCGGGGTGGATGTGGTCTCAAGGTTCATTGCCAACGACCTAGGAATCCCTTAACCAGTTTTGGTAGGATACACGTAAAGCCTGAGGGAGAAGTCTCAGTTTAGGGCCTAGTGATTTGGGTTTGGATTGCAGTAAATCCTAAGAGACTAGTCTCATTTTAGGGCATAGTGATCCAGTATTGGATTGCGGTAAATCGTGAGAGAGTAGGAGGTGAAAAATTCCTGAAGGATTGTGATGGATTCTGGATGACATTCCAAGTTCGGTTCGGTTGTGATCAGAGCACCGATTTTGGTGTGATCATGGTTTGATGAGGATGGAGGTGGTCTAACCTATGGATTCCCTTGGTTGTTTTCAGATTGGTTGTTCTATGAGATCCCACATTCATGCTTGGAATATGGCACAGGGGTGACTGGCTGAAAGAGAGATTTGGTTCAGCCATGTCTATGGTCGGGTGGTACGTGCAAGTCCTGAACTTTGTCGGATTTTCCTATGATTAATAAAATCTAAATTCTCTTACTTTGCATTGATTTAAATGTGGATTTAATGGCTATCATATATCTTATATTTATATGGTTTTACATTGGTTATATGCATGGTTAAATGATTGGTTCGTGTCATGGTTATTTTATGTACTTACTTGTAATTTTTAAATGGACAGATGCAAGACCTAATTGATGATATAATAGTTCAATGGAGAAGGAGGTTATCATTTTGGTTATGTTTCATAAGTTCTTTTAGTCATTTTGTGCTTTGCCTTATATCCTAGACCTGTAGGTTGCCTTGTTGCCAAGTGTTTGATATAATAGCAGTCCCGGTTGGGGATGCTTAGGCCTAGTCCTGAGGTTGATTTTTAATTTATCAGCATTGTTATCATGTCTTTGATGGATTCTGAAGGTTGAATTAAGTTCTAGGCATAGGCCGGGATTCTGGGCTAGAAAAGTGGCTTAAATCTCAGGGTCGCTGGGGTAGGTCTGCTGAGAAAAGTCCACAATCATTGGCACATAGGCCTATCAGAGCGATTTTGGGTTCCTGGACGTTGTCATTCCTATAGCATGAGAGCGACCAGGGGTTAAAAGGCTTAAATCGTCAGTGGAACTCAGGGAAAGGATGTTTGAGTGGCTGGCATGTCTCCTGAGGGTGCTATTACTGATGTGGGTGGGTTTGTTTGATATGTTCCATCCGTTCCATTTCCTTAAGGTCACCAGGGAAGTTGAATCCCTTGTAGTAGCTTCTCTCATCGCATGTGTTACCCTGGCTAGTTGGTTACTTGGGTGGACCTGGGATGAGGGGGTGTTATAGATTGGTATCAGAGCATGGTTGCGCTCTCCTTGGGTGAAGTTGCTCAATCATGCATGCATGTCAGTTTCATGTGTGTCTATTACACTTGCATTCCATGCACTTATTGTATTTCATCATGTTGATCATGATTATAGTAAGGTTGTCATGAGGAACTTGATGTGATTTTGTGGGAAGCATTGTCGGAAGTATATGACTGGTTTCATATAGTTATATGTCGTTTACATGTTGATTATATGTCACTGGAATACATCCTTGTATGTCAGGTGCATTCTCAAATGTTTTGATTACATGTATCAGTCTTGTAGGTTGGTTACAAGAATTGATCACTTATGCTCGACTACATACGTTCATACATATGTGTACATGAATAAGAATTCCTTATGCATGTTGATAGTTGCATGTGGAAATGTGTGTAATGGAGTAATGGTTGTTGTCATGCATGAGGTCATAGCATGTATTATTGATATGGCCTTGCATTGATGAGTGGACCCTAGCTAGAATGATGTTTATGTGTTTATACATTTATTCGATATATGTCTATATGTTATTATGATTATGTTATACATGTATCACGCTGATTTGATGATCTTGCAAACAAGGTATCATCCTCGAATTATGCTAAGGTACGTTGGTTTATTGTGATTTGGTTTAGCTCACATAGTATGCCTTATAGGATAGAGATCAGATGTCTAGCAAGGTGGTGTTGGCGCATATAAGATGTCCTTTTAGAACTCCTAAATGTTTCACATTAATTATCGACCTGGGTAAGTCTCTTGTTTCAAGAGTGTACACAGTATGTGCATGTGATGGAAATCGTTGTATCTATATAAAGTAATGCTTTAACATAACTTATTGATTTCAATACAATAGTAAACGGATCAAACCATAAACTACCAAACTTGTAACTTCAAAGAAATTAAACTCAAGCACATCTGCCACAGTCAACGGTGAACGAATATTTTCTTTTAAATATGCTACTGGTTGTTTCTAAGGTTTTACAATGGTCAGGCTTGGATGAGCAGGAGGGTATAAAGCTAGATTCTTAATAGTATTTCCTCTGGTTATGGTCATACTTCCTATTCGACAACCTATATAAGCATCATTTGTCGCTAGCCAAGGCATTCCCAGTATTAAGGGATGTCCATCTAGCCGATTTCTGGGGTTGATAATCAAAATGTCTACCGGATATTCCCAAGAGTCCACAGAAACCATCACATCTTGTAATGTTCTTTCTGGCTTAACGACTAAACGGTCGGCAAGTTCCAGCAAGATAGTGGTTGGTTCTAAGGCTGTGATGCCAAGCACTTCACAAGTTTTTGTATTAAGAATGTTAATGGCTGCCCTAAGTCAACTAAAGCATTGGGAAAAGAGTGGCAATTTATTTGGACTGTGACGATGGGATTCCCCGGGTCTTCGTATTTTACAGGTGTCTCTTTGCCTAGTAATAAATCAGACAAAGTTCCGACGACATGGACAGGTGGTGTTATTTTTGTTTTCCTCATAGACTTCTTTCCACACAACTCTTTAATGGTTTTAGCATATATTGGAATATCTTGAATGGCCTGGAGGATGGGTATTTTTATACAGAGAGTTTTGAGTTCACCCAAAAGATCAAAGTTAGGATATTCAATTGGTCAAGGTATTATCAATCTTTCTGGGAAAGGGGGGGAAGTAATTATGATTTGTTCGGATATTTTTTCCTGACTGTATCTTCTCCCTGTCTTGTTGGTTGGTTATCTACAATCGAAGGCTTATTCGGATGTGTTTTTTTTAACTTCAGGTTGCAGATTTTTGTCCTCATCTAGAGAAATTACGCATCTAGATCTTAACTTAAGTTCATTACATTCTCTCGACATTTGGTTGAGCTGGGAGTTGTGGCGTATATTAGGTTGAGGATTTGGCTGCAACGTGTAAGGTGCTGGTAAGGTTGGTTGAGGCAGAGGAACTGTTCCCATGGGCTGGTTTGCGGATCGTTGCCAATTTGGTCGCCAGTTCTAATTTTGTGAGGTAGAAGGAGACAATTGAGAGGAAGAGGGGGTGTTCTGTCAGAATGGTGGAGGGTAAGGGGAATTTGGCCAATTATTGTTTGGATTTGATTGGTTGGGCCATGGTGGCATAGAAAATGCTTGAGGTGGCGAAATAGAGAAAGGTGGCTAGTTTTTCCATGCTGCCCTGAATATTGCTGAGAATTAAATTGTGAAGAAGGAAAGAACGAAGATGGTTCTATAGGCATACTTGTTGGATGTGCTTGCCATTGACAGCACTGGTTCAGCAGATATACTAGTTCCACTTCCTCTTCTGCTTCCTTGAAAACTTCTTTTAATCTAGGAAGCGATGGACAACTTTCCGTAGCATGATCCTTAGTGCAAATGGCGCATGTTTGTATCATATCTAACGAACATTATCTATGATTGTGTTTCTTTTTGCAACGTGGATAGAAAATAGCCAGATTCTGTTCTGCTTCAGCCTGCTTTTGTTTGGCTTGCATGATATCCAATTGTGTTGTCAGGGTACCTAAGATATCAGTCTTGAAATCTTCCAGCAGATTTCTGATTTCAACTCGTGTAATGCTTCCTCCTGAGGCTCTACTGTCTCTGGTGATCGCATCATGTCCAGTTGGTTTTAGCCTTGTACTACCTCTAGAGCACCTAATGCACAATTGTATAATATTGTCATAATCCTCTTCATAAATATCACCCTTCCCCATTAAATTCAATGTTTCTACCCATTGGTATTTCATACCTTTTATCATCATAGTTTTAAGAACTTCAAGAGGCAAAATTGCATAAGGAGATCTTTGCAAATTATATTGAAAACGTTCTACATATTCCTCAAGAGTCTTGTTAGTCTTAGCTACCATTTGAAATATTTCATCCTTCAGTTCTCTAGTTCGGGAATAATATTGGTATGTTTTTAGAAAGGTTGTTTTCATTTGGTCCCAGTTAGTAATGGTACCTCCACCAAGCCCCTTAAACCAATTCAAAGCTTCTCCCTTCAGAGTAGAGGGGAACAGTTTCAACTTCCCGGGGTCGGTAGTGTAATCATATCCCCTACATGAAACATCAAATTCGAAAAGGAATGCATCAGGATCCTTTGAAGTTAGCCCATGAAAGGTAGGAATATTCTATAATGGAATAGCTTTCATGGGAGCATTGACACCTGTATCAAAAATAGGGTATTGTAATGTAGAGGTCTGAGGCTGTTGCTGATTATGAGCCATTTGGTCAAAAATGTGCAAATATCCTTTAGGGATTTCTGGAGCTCGAGATTTGTTCCTGGGGGGTTTAGAAGAGACTCTTAGAATGATTTTAACAACACTACCTTTGTCTGAAATACACGGTGTCCTCTGTTCAACCACTACTTCAGGAGATTTGGGTTCTGATGATTTAATCTTTTCAGCACTACCTGTTTCTCCTTCTCCTCCACAGAGATTGCAAGAATTCCCTTCTTATAAAGGGCTAGACTGTAAATTTTCAGTTTTCTAAAAACTCTGTTCAGACACTTAAGTCTTTCTATGAATCTCAGCATCAGCTACAGATGGTGATCCTGTGGCCTGAAGGGTTCCAGTAGGATTTCTTGTAGAAATGGTTTGAGGTCCTACTAATAACTGAGACTCAACTTTTCTTATGATTTCGTCAATGAAGGTTAATCATCCAAGGGTCACCGATCCCTTAGATTTTTTAGATCTGGGCAGAGGAATTATATCTTTTTCTACTATTTTCTTCTTAGGCATTCATACATAAATACAAGCATTTATTTCTACTTCAATTCCTATGCAATTTTGTTGAAAAGCGGGAAAAGGAGCAAGCACTTTACTTGCTAGTACGTAGGTTCTTACCTTCCGTTTTTAATACACAATTCTTTCACAACAAAAAAACATCAAATATTTATTTCTACTTCAATTCCTACGGAATTTTTTCTGAAAAGTGGGCGAAGGAGAAAGCACTTTACTTGCTAGCACACAGGTTCTTACCTTCTGTTTTTAATACCCAATTCTTTCACAGCAAACAAACATGAAACATACATCATCTTTTGTGAAATAGAAACACTCTCCCCAGCAATGACACCAAAACGTTGGCGCATATAAGATGTCCTTTTAGAACTCCTAAATGCTTCACATTAATTATCGACCTGGGTAATTCTTTTGTTTCAAGAGTGTACACAGTATGTGCAGGTGATGGAAATCGTTGTATCTACAAAAAGTAATGCTTTAAGATAACTTATTGATTTCAATACAAGAGTAAACGAATCAAACCATAAACTACCAAACTTGTAACTTCAAAGAAATTAAACTATTCAAGCATCAAAACTCAATCTTAATCAAAAAGATCTAATTGCAATTGTAGGCCATAAACACATCAACCGAGTGCACTGTAGCGTAACAGAGCTCTTTCAGCTAAATAGAAACTTCTTCATAACAGTAATACACCTGATCTAACCAATAATACTCTGGCTCTCAATTAACAAGAAATAACTCTTATCTAATAGTTGAATCAATCTATGACATAAATAAACGAAACCAATCAACAATAATAAGAAACAATGTGCAGAATGCACAAAATCAACACCGGTGATTTATATATCAAGTAGTTCAATCGTAAAACTATAAAAAAAAGTAATTAGACTTGCAGTAAAAAGATAAAAGTATAACACAGGGAAAAGTTGTGAAATCCACTAATGACCGAGCCCAAGTCGCCAGTGATTACTGCCTAGTTACTAAAAATATCACGAGCAAACAAAAACACAAATTATATATTACTCATTAACTCCAAATGTCGTTATAGTAACAATGTGTTCTTCAGAATAACACTTCGTCTCTTAAAATTACAACCAAAGTAAAAAGGAAAAAGTTTCTCTATTCTATTCGTTTTTCCCCTCTTATAGTCAAAGAGGAAAATAGATAACTGCGATTCCTTAGGATCAGGAGATCCTGAGGAATTCGCGACCAAATGCTATTATCAGAACAATCTTCCATCCTGCGCTGATCCTTCCAATTCACTTCTCAACTGACCACACAAGACGCGCTCTTTTCTCCTTGTTTAGCCTTTGTTGTTCAATAGATTGAACATCAATTGTCCCATTCACAAATCTCTGCATAAAAAGCAATGAAAGTTAGTTTTGACAACCAAATCATATCAAAAGCAGTTTCATTCACTTTCTATCAAAATTCTATCAAAACCTTATTACATCATGGCACAAATGCATAAAAAGGAGGAAAAAGATAATGTAATCAAGGGAAAATTTATACTTGTTGCACAACCCAACAGGTGGTAGATTACATGGAATCTCTCTATGCATCAGATGGGCAGCATGGTGTGGGGCACTCTTCTAACTTGGCAGATACATTTAGAAGCCTGAAGGAAGAAATAAGGAGTTCCAAAGCAGGCAATGACAAAATCATGTAGCCACAAGAGAAACAAGAAGAGGTTAATTCAATACTACTTCAGAGTTTTTCAGATTTGCAACAACAGGGAACACTTCGGATCAGCCATGGGCATGAGGACAGAACTATTGGGGTGTATGGTAGTAGGTCTCCTAATAGACACAGGTCAGATAGATCTAACATGATCACATATGGTAGGTTATTGGACAATTCGGATAGGAGAGGTGATTGTCACATGTACTATTCTAGTTCTCGTTCTGATAGGCATCATGATCGTTATCGTTATCATCCTTATAGGAGGAGTGATAGGGGATTCTTGCAGGATGAGTTTAAGAAGCCAAAGCCACCTAACTTTGATGGAGAGATGAAGAAATCATAGGATGCAGAGGCATGGTTGTTGGGTATGAATAAATTCTTCTAATTGCACAATTATTTAGAAAGCATGAAAGCAAAGATAACCACTTTCAATCTCAAACATAAAGTGGATATTTTGTGGGAAGACGTGAAGAATGTCAAAGGTATACATGAGGAGGATTTGACTTGGTACGCATTTGAAAGGCTCTTCAAGAAGAAGTACTTGTTCGAGAGGTACTATGATGATAGAGCTAAGGAGTTTATGAGTTGTGGATGGGTTCTATGATAGATGATGAATATACTAGCATATTTTTGTAATTGTTGAGATATGTGCCTTACCTCAGTGAGGAGAAAGCCAAGGTTCATAGATTCGTCAATGGATTGTTAGTTGCATATTGAGACCATGTTGAGTTCGATGAGCCTAGATTGTTGGAGGAGTCCATCTAGAAGTTGAAGCATTGTTATGAGCAATTGAAGCGCAAAGTTGAGCCTAAGCATGACTCGAAAATAAATGAGAAAGCTAAAGGAAAATGGCCACTAAAGGGAGGAAGACCTCAAGATCCAAGTGAGAAAGAAAATATATTTCCTTACAATAGATTCCATACATATGAGAAGGGACATGGAGACGAACTGTGATGAAACCAGCTCAAGAAAAAGATAGAAAAGAGAGATCAACGCTTTAGAATTCAGCCTCTTCGAGGGGGCAACCTCCTTTACATTACATAAATGAACAATTCTTGGATGATACAAATGAAAATACCTCCTTTCTATATATAGGAGTCTAAGGGGTCATAACATAATCAGAGCCGACATAACAATAATAATGTAAGGGCACAATAATAACAACTGTGGGCTTCTATGGGGCACTACATGGGTACATCAATATAATAAGTGGGTTGTACTAATAACAATAAGGGGTTACACTAGTAGTATAGGGGCCTAACATTCCCCTCTCCTTCAAAAAGCATTGTCCTCAACGCTTGAGTAGTTCTTGATGCTTCTGTATAAAATTCTTGTCCTCCCATGTGGAATCTTTAGCAGGTAAGTTCTTCCACTTGATGAGATACTTTGAAATTGATCGATTTCATAGCTGTCGGGTTCTTGTTTCTGTGACTGTTCCAGGTTCCAATATGATTTTTCCTTCATTTTCAATTTCTGGCAATATTGTTTGAATTGGGATCTTTTGCAACTTTTGAATAAGTGGCCATAATTCTTCGTCCTTCTTCCATTCATCCCTTGCTTCGTTTATCCAATCTGGTTGGATAATAGAAATAGCACAAAACAATGCTTCCACATCCTCATCCTTGAAGAGTCTTCCCATTCGGTAAGGTCGCCATTTTTTAAGTGCATGTAGTATTGCCAACATTTCCTTCTCATAAATAGCTTGCTTGAGATGTAGCAGCAAAAATACCCAATCACCTACATCAAAACATTTTTGACTACGATGTTGATCTAGTTGTTGTTTTGTTTGATTTTGCACCGAAGTGGCGTTATCCTTTAAAATTTGGAGAACTTGTTGTTGATGCTCGATGTGATCTTTCACTGTTTGAACCTTTTTCTTCTTGATATGTCCTTCTATCTCTAGATTTTGAGGAGTGGTAATTTCGACCAATGAATTACAAGATATGGTTGGATTCATTTCTTCTTTATCGATGTGATCTTTCACTTCTTGCACCTTTTTCTTCTTGATATGTCCTTCTATCTTGAGAGTTTGAGGAGTGGTAATTCTTGCCAATGTTTTACAAGATATGGTCCGATTCATTTCTTCTTTCTCTGGGGTGGGGTCCTGGCGTATATCTTCTTCTTTTGATGTTTCTTGATCCTTTTCTTCCTCCTCTTCATATTCTATGTAAAATAATTTCTTCTCCGCACACTTATGACCTTTAGTGCATTTGCTATCACAATTGTAACAAAGCCCTTTTTCTCTTTTTTCTTCCAATTGTTGGGGTGTAACCCTTGTAGGTTGTGGAAGGTTAGGAGAAACAACACTTCCATGTTTATAGTTGTGAGGGGTATGCTTCTTGGTTTGCAAAATTTTGCTTTCCACTATGTCACAAAGCCCTTTTACTCTTTCCAATTGTTGTGGTGTTGCTCTAAAGAAGGTGTTGCTCTTTGTATCCTCATAATGTGCTATCATTTCCTCTGTGAAAATTGACCACGTAACAAGTTGTTTAAGAGAACAAAGCCCTTCATACCATAAAAATTGATCCGGTTCTAAATATGAAGATGCAATACATACCTTTTGTAACAACGCTACACCATGTAGATCAAAATATTTCTCCATATGAAGTATCCAATTTACCGGATCCTTGCCATCAAACTTCCTCATCTTGTTTTTTCTTGATTTTAGGAGCTCGATCTTGAAACGACTGTAACTTTGTAACTTCATATCTTTAAGTTCTGAAATTGTGACTTTAGTAGCCCTTTGTGTCCTCTTTCCAATGCCACCAGTCTGATCCAAATTGGATTCTCCAAGAAAGAGTTATGCACAATCTTCCAAGATGACCTGATTATAGACCTTTCCAGAAGAGCGAACTTGTATGAAGTGCCACGTATCACTGTTTTGACCTCTGGCTTTGAAAAATATCTACAAGAAACTACAGTCCATCCTCTTTCTGTACCTTCTTACGAAATTTCAATCTGATGCTCAAAGAGAAAGTTATGATGATTTTCCCCGGGTCACCTGTTTTGAATGTAATTCAGGAGTCTGCAAAAAGACCAACTTCCTCAGATCATATCTCTGCAAATATAGCACGAAAAGCTCTGAAATGTGGACCCGAGATTTAGAACAATTTCTTCTAAAATAGGTTTTTTTTTTAGCTTCTGAAACATCACAGAAAAAAATTTATAGCGAAAATGCCACAATGACCTGTTTGGAGCAGCGAAACCCTAGAATCCAAAGCTATGATACCAAATGTTATGAAACCAGCTCAAGAAAAAGATAGAAAAGAGAGATCAACGCCTTAGAATTCAGCTTCTTCGAGGGGGCAACCTCCTTTACATTACATAAATGAAAAATTCCTGGATGATACAAATGAAAAGACCTCCTTTCTATATATAGGAGTCTAAGGGGTCATAACATAATCAGAGCCGACATAACAATAATAATGTAAGGGCACAATAATAACAATAGTGGGCTTCTATGGGGCACAATAGTAACAATATGGGCACTACATGGGTACATCAATATAATAAGTGGGTTGTACTAATAACAATAAGGGGTTACACTAGTAGTATAGGGGCCTAACATGAACAAGCTAGAGGCCCTGGTAGGGAACCATTGTAGTGTTGGATATGTGGTAAGGATCATCGTAAGAGGGATTTTCTGCAATATCAGAGTGGCGGTAGACCCCAGATCTACAGTGCCCAGGAAGCACATACATTTGGTGATGTTGGTCATAGAATTCCTCAGATCTATGCAACTATGGACAACAGGTAGGCGGACCATCAGACATCGATAATGGAGATGGACAATAAGCTTTGTGATCAAGTTGTTTATATTTTGATTGATCCTGGATCTAAATATAGTTATATTAATCCTGACCTCGTGGATAAGTGTGGTTTGAGAAAAGAAGTGCATGCAAAAAATTGGTTGGTATAGTTTGTTGTAGGTACGAAGAAGCTAATTCACCATTGGGTGAGAGGTTGTGAATTTGAGTTAAATGGTATGCCTACAAAAACACAATGTTTGAATGTATTTCCATTGGGATCGCATGGTATGATTTTGGGTATGGATTGGCTATACCTTCACAGAACCAAATTGGATTGGTTTGACAAGCCATTGAGTGTGTGGATGATAGTGGGGAAAATAGGACTTTATGGGGGAAGAATAAGCCTACATCAGTTAGAATGGTGACATCTATGAAAGAAAAGTGTAGCCACAAGAAAGGGTATGTTTTGTTTGCAGTACACATTTCTAGTGACAAGGGTAAGGGGGTTGAGTATGTTGATGTGTTAAGCAGTTATCTAGTTTTGCAGTAGTTTCAGGATGTATTTCCTGAGGACATTATAGAGTTTCCACCTCACAGGGAGGTAGACTTTCTATTGCATTGGTTCCAGGGGTAGCCCCAACATCAAAGGAACCTTACAAGATGAGAACACCTTAGTTGGTTGAGTTAAAGTTTCAGCTAAAGGAAATGTTGGAAAAGGGGTACATTATGTCGAGTGTATCACCTTGGGGTGCGCCAGTGTTGTTTGTGAAGAAGAAATATGGTACTCTTAGATTGTGCATTGATTACAAGCAACTGAACAATGTAACAATCAATAATAGGTAGCCATTGTCGAGGATTGATGATTTGTTTGATCAGTTGAAGGGAGCAACAATGTTCTCTAAGAACGACTTGAGATCGGGATACCATCAGGTACGCATGAAGGAAGAGGATATCTTCAAGACTACGTTTAGGACCAGGTATGGGCATTATGAGTTTGTTGTTGTTCCATTTGGTTTGACTAATGCTCCAGCTACATTTATGTGTTTCATGAATAGTGTGTTGCATCCTAATCTGGACAAGTTTGTTATTGTATTCATTGATGACATACTGGTATATTCTAAGAACGAGGAAGAACATGCCAAGCATTTAGCAACACCATTGAGATTGCTAAGAGAGAATTAGTTGTATGCTAAAGTTAATAAATGTAGATTCTTACATACTGAGTTACATTATTTGGGGCATGTTGTCTCCAAGGATGGCATAGCAGTGGATCCAAAAAAGGTAAGGGCCATCATGGAGTGGGTAGCTCCTAAGAACATGGATGAGGTGAGATCATTTATGGGATTGGCAGGTTACTATCGGAGGCTCATTAGGAAATTCTCACACATTTCATATCCTATCACATAATTGTAGCAGAAAAGTAAGAAGTTTGAATGGACAGAAGAATGTGAGGCTAGTTTTGAGTAGCTTAAGTAGTTGTTGACACATGCACCAGTGCTAAAGATTGTGGATCCGGACAAAGAGTTTGTAGTGTGTACAGATTCTTTCAAGAGAGGACTTGGAGGAGTTCACATGCAAGAAGGACATGTAGTGTGGTATGAGTCACAGAAACTGAATGAGCACGAGCAGAAATACGTGATGCACAACCTTGAGCTAACAACGATTATACATGCATTGGAGATGTGGAGGCACTGTGTTCTTGGAAGGAGGTTTACATTGATGAGTGATCACATTGGCTTGAGGTGTTTGTTTTATCAGCCAAATCTAAATGCCAGGCAAGCTAGATGGTTGGCTACCCTTAATGAGTTTGACTTCAAGATTAGATACATTAAAGGGAAGGAGAACAGGGTTGCAAATGATCTTAGCAGGAAGATACAGGTAAATCATGTAACAGCTATGAGCTCTTATGGGACAGAGTTACAGGATAGGATCTTGCAAGTAGGATAACGGGATGACAAATACATGGAGATTATGCACAGGTTACAATAGAGCACAGGTACAGGTGATCAAGATGTAGACTATCGTCTAACCTCGGATGGTTTGGTGAGGTTTAGAGACAGGATCTATGTGTCGAATTTCAGTGAGCTCAAGAAACTTATCTTGAGGGAGTTTCATGACAAGCCATACTCAGGTCATCTAGGATATCATCAGAGGTTGACGACAGTAATAAATTCTACAATTGGTCGAATCTCAAGAAGGAAGTGGTAGAGTTCGTGGCTAGATGGTTATATTGTCATTAGTTCAAGGTGAAATGTAAGCATCTAGGTGGTTTAATACAGCCTATAACGATTCCAGAATGGAAATGGGAGGTCATTTCCATGGATTTCATTACAGGTCTTCCGAGGACAGTAAAGAAACATGATTTTATTATGGTTTTGGTTGACAAGTTGAGCAAGGTAGCTCACTTCATTCCAGTAAAGACTACATATCATCTAGTGAGGTAGCATAGGTGTTCATAAGAGAGATAGTGAGAATGCACAATGTTCCAAAGAATGTTGTGTCGGACATGGATGCAAAATTCACTTCCAAGTTCTAGAAGGAGCTATCTACAGGCTTGGGTACAAATTTGGCCTTCACAACTTATCATCCATAGAAAAATGGAAAGACAGAGAGGGTCAACAGGATCTTGGATGATATGTTGAGGTTGTACATGATGCACCAGCATAAGAAATGGGAGGAGTATCTTCCATTGGTTGAGTTCGCATATAACAATCGTTATCAGGAGTCATTGAGGATGAGTCCTTTTGAGGCATTCTATGGGAGAAGTCGCAACACTCCTATTAACTGGAGTGATCCAGTGAACAGGGTACTTATTGGACCTGATATGTTGGTAGACATGGATCAGGAGATGTAGGTTATAAAGAAGAATCTAAAGGAAACATAGGATAGACATAAGAGCTATGTGGATCAACATAGGGTGTTTTAGCAGTTTCAGGTTGGGGAAATGTGTAATTTCACATCAAACCCAGGAAAATCTCTTTGAGGTTTGGTTCATGTGTCAAGTTGGCAGCACGGTATTGCGGGCCTTTTCAAATCCTTGAGAGGATTGGACCATTGGCATATCAACTTGCACTACCTCCAACAATGAAATTCCATGATGTTTTCCATGTTTCATTGCTTAAGAAGTATATAAAGGATGATGATCATGTTATTGATTTCTTTGTATTGCAGGTGGAGCAAGAAGGAGAGTTCCAACCAGAGCCTCAGTGCCTACTGCAGCGGAAACATCTCATGCTCAGGAAGAGAGCCAAAGAGAAAGTTAAAGTGCAGTGGAAGCACTTTGGGCCTAAAGAAGCTACATGGGAGATCGCGGATCAGATGCGAGCCCTGTATCCTTCATTTTTTTTCCGGTTGACACAAAGCAATTTTGGTTTGATGTTTGGTATATATTTGACATATGTTTTGTTAATGTTTTGGTATATGTCTATATATGTATATGGATGTAAATAATGCCATGAGCTAAGTTATAAAGCTCTAATAAGTGGGATGGGTGTCATGTTATTATGGTTGTTATCTTGTCATGTTTTCATTCCGTTTTGCTTTTGAGAAGGTATTTCATTGTAAAAACTACAGCGAGTTAAGTTATAAAGCTCCATGGGTAGTATGTTTTCTTTTCTCTAGTTTTGATGAGGTCATGGTGTGGTTTAACACCGAGAATGGTGTTCCCCAGAGGGGAGGGTTCTGTAACAACCCTGGTGAAATTTCATGCAATAAAAGTTAATAAAGGCAAAATAAGACCATGGTTAAGGGACACTTATTCTAAGCTGCATGTTGGGCAAAGATATCCTAGTGGCCATCACTGGATGTGTGTTTTAGCTAAGGAAAATTGGCAAAGGCTAAGGCAAAGGCATTAAAAGGAAAAGGGCATTTTTGGCACATTTATTTGTGAAACTAAAGGAAATTAGGAGAAAATTAAGGTGAAAGGTCACAGGTTGCATGTGAGGAGGAAATTGAAGGAAAATAATGGAAAAGGAAGAAAAAAGAGGCCTCATTAATAAAAAGGTTATGAGGATCAGTTGGTAACCTTTTGTTAGTTCAAGTTTGGAGATCTTTCATTATTCTCTCTCTCTCTCTCGCTCTTGGTCACTTAGAGTTTTCTTGGAGCAATCTAGGTTTGGATCAAGGAAGGAAAAGAAAGCAAAGTGAAAGGAAGGGAAGAAAGGATCAAGGAAAGGAAATCAAGATCAAGCAGCTTCAGTAGGAATACTTGCAGGTAACCTTTTGTATGTGTGATTTCCTAGCTAGTTTGGACGTGCATGTCTTTACATGTTGGTGCATGGTTCTCTTGCTATCGGTGGCATGGTTTTGCTAGGTTATGATAGTGGTTTTCAGCCTAGACTTGCCTTTTTCTGGATGCCATGGTGTTGGGATGTTTATCTCAGTTTTTGAGCTTTGGTGTGCTGGATGGATTTCAGAATGTGGGGCGAAGGTGGTCTCAAGGTTCTTTCCCAAAGGCTTAGGAATCCATTTGACTGGTTTTTGTGGGATACACGGTAAAGCCTAAGGGAGAAGTCTTGGTTTAGGGCCTAGTGATCTGGGTTTGGATTGCAGTAAAGCCTAAGAGACTAGTATTTGTTTAGGGCCGGTGATTCGGGATTGGATTGTGATAAAGCCTGAGATACAAGGAGACATAAAATTCCTCAAGGATAGTGATGGATTCCGGATGACATTCCAAGTTTGGCTCGAATGTGATTAGAGCACCGGTTTTGGTGTGATCATGGTTTGATGAGTGTGGAGGTGGTTTAACCTCTAGATTCCCTTGGTTGTTTTTGGATTCGTTGTTCTATGAGATCCCACATTCGTTCTTGGAGTATGGCATGAGGGTGAATGGATGAAAGAGAGATTTGGTTCAACCATGTCTATGGTTGGGTGGTACGTGGAAATCCCAAACCTCGTCGGATTTTCCCATGAATAATAAAAACTAAGTTCTCTTACTTTGCACTGATGGATTTTTTTATCATGTCTTTGATGGATTTTGAAGGTTGTAGCAAGGTCTGGGCAGAGGCTAGGATTTTGGGCTAGAAAAGTGGCTCAAATATTAGGGATGTTAACCCAGGTCTACTGAGAAAAGTCCACAGTCACTAGCACATAGGTCTAAGAGAGTGAATTTGGGTTGTTGGACGCTTTCATGCCTATAACATGAGAGCGACCAGGGGTTAAAAGGCTTAAATCATTACTGGGACTTAGGGATAGGATGTTTCAGTGCCTGACATGTCTCCTAAGGGTGTTGTTACTGATGTGGGAGGATTTTTTTGATATGTTTCGTCGGTTCCATTTCCTTAAGGTCACCAAGGAAGTTGAATCCTTTATATTAACCTCTCTCATCGCATGTTTACCCTGACTGCTTAGTTGCTTGGGTGGACCTAGGAGGAGGGGGTGTTACACAACTCAAAGAGGATATGGATTACTTATAAAATTAGGTGGTTTTTCAGCTATTCTGGAATCACCCTGAGCGATTTCTCAACCAAATATTGGAAATCACTCATTCCCATCTTCCTCAAAATTTATCGAGCTCCTCCAGACCACAATTTAGCTTCCTGGGAATTCATTCGCTCCACTTTGTAGGTATCTCCAACACTTCTCATGTGATGTCTCAATTAGAAAATCCAAGCCCAATATTGCTTTGAAAATGCCTTTTTATTATTTCCTCATGGTTCCGCTTCATATTCCTCTTGGACTTTTCCTCTTATTTTTTCTTATTCTTTACATCATAAAATTAATTAAATGTGCTAGCTGACCCCACCAGGGTTTATCTTTCCTCTTCCCTCTTAGATAATGGATATGTGGTCCCACTCTTCAGGCTATTACATATAAATATACTCATTTACAATTCAGAGTATCATTACATTACATAAAAATCAAGGGGAAAGAATACCAGGCGTGTCACAAACCCTACCCTCTCAAAGGAACACTATCCTCAGTGTTCTTATAAATAGACAAACAAACTAAACCGTGATTTAAACCCAACTCTTAGATCTATTTAGTCAACAACAAAAAGGATATGTTGCCCACATTTGTTCTGCCATTTCCCATTGGCCCTTTTTGCGATCCTTTGGTGCCTTTTATGCACCCAATTAAACTTGGATCTGTTCCTTTTCTCTAGATTATTTCCTACCTCCAATTTTTGGCATTTCTATCCTTGCACTCCTTGCTCTTTCAACAAATGGTTCCTGACCCATTGTTTCCCGAAATACACCTAATGTGCTTCCAATAATGATCAACCATGCTCATGACTCGTTAAAAACCAATATCATTTTCCAGCACCCCCTTCTCTACTTCCCAGTTCTTCAGATGATCTGGTTCATGAATTCACTCACCTTCCATGTTTAGGCATCACCTTCTCTTCTTCCTAGTCCTTCGAGTGATCTATCCCTTAGCAAGGCTTCCTCACCCTGGAAAAGGTCCTTATAAAGGAGGCATCTCTCTTCCTTAACTTATTCACATCGATCATGGCATTCTTTATAACCATCAATTCGCACCATTGGTGCTAGTGTCCCACAGTGGCCATGTTCCTAAAATCTCTAATCAACATGCCAGTGTGTACTCACATATCTTCAAGTTGCTTCTATTCACCTGGAAACCAACTCTATCCAACCAAATTGGGAAATTCCATGCTTTTTTGTATCATAGCATGTAAATCCCATGAGTTGCAACATAAATAAATTGTAATAATTTTAACTCATACCTCATTAACAACTCATTCATGAGGTGACATTTGAAATTTCATTTTGTTTCCTACCATAGCAAGCCAAATTATCTCATGAACCAACTATCATAAATTAGAATATCAATTCATTTCCATAATTAATAAAAAATAATTAAATACTAATACTTATCTTTGGATTGTTGGTTACTTTACATACACTCAGTTGGCTGTGAAACCCAACAAGCACTTGGTGGCCTTATTTCCTCTTCGATATCATACTTAGATGGGTTCGGTTGGCTAAATTTGGCAAACACCCAATTCCATTTCTTCTCTTTGATCTGATACTCATATGCGTTTGATTGCCAAACTCTAGCAAGCACCTAGTAGCTTCTCTTCTCTTGCACCTCTTACTCACACGGGTTTGGTTTCCCAACTCTAGCAAGTACCCAATGCCTTTGCTTCTCTTTGACTTCCCACACACTAGATCCCCACTATGGAAAGTACTGGTGGTGAATATATATATATATGTATATGTATATGTATATGTATATGTTTGGTTGTGTTATATTCTTTCCATGACTACCCCATGCGCGAGGGGGCAGTAGTCCCCTTGCACGGGGTCCGGGGTAGCGCCTCAGGAAATTTTTTTGGACCCTATATTAGGTGGGCGGACCTACCTATGGTTTTGTGAATGGATTTTGCACATGGTTTTGGGCATGATGGTTTACTTTCCATGGTATTTTGTAGATCTGATCAAGGGAACTATGGTTTTGTTCTAATCCAGGGTTAATGGATTGGGGTTTATGGATGCTTCAACATGTATATATATGTATTGTAACATTGAAAGGAACATAATGAAAAATCAATTTGGTAGCCTCAGTTTTGGGATCCAGGGAAAATATTTGTGTATATCTATTTTATGTTTTATTCTGTCACCATTGGTTATTTTTTGTTTTTAGAATTCGTATGCAGGTAACTTCTGTACGGGGTTAAAACCTACAATATATATATATATATATATATATATATATATATATATATATATATATATATATATATATATATATATATATATATATATATATATATATATATATATATATATAGATAAGGTCAGTTGCTTCCCCAATAATGTTAACCAATGCCTCATTAACAACTCATTCATGAGGTGAGATTTTCAATTTCATTTTTTTTTCCATAGCAAGCCAAATTAGCTCATGAACCAACTATCATAAATCAGAATATCAATTCATGTTCATAATAAATAAAAATTAATGAAATATTGATACTTATCTTTGGATTGTTGGTTACTTCACATATACTGGGTTGGCTATGAAACCCAACAAGCACCTGGTGGCCTTATTTCCTCTTTGACCTCATACTCACATGGGTTCAGTTTCCTAACTTTGGCAAGCACATAGTACCTTCTCTTCTCTTTCACCTCATACTCAAACGAGTTCGGTTGCCCAACTCTGGCAAGTATCGAATGCCTTCTCTTCTCTTTGTGATATGAAATCATCATAAGTAAAAACTGATGTAGAATTGATTAGCCATTAATGAATTGTTTGTTAACTGAAAGTGCGAAAATCGAGATAACTTATTGAGAAGAATACTTTGCGATAGCTGATTAAACATAAGTAAGATGTATAACAGAAGTGAAAATAGTAAAAACATAGTGGTACCAGACAACAAGATTGATTACAGAGTTCGTCCCTGATGGACTACGTCTCCGGGGTCCGCTTTCAAGATGGGCGACTACTTTATTAGGATTGAAATAGAAGAGGTTGATTACACAAATATTTGAACAAACTCAATGTGCATGCAGGAAATTCTTGTCACTGTCAAAGGATAGCTCTCTAAACCAGATTTCCAACGCCTGTCATGATTCCCAATTCCAACTCCGGATGCTCCTATTACACTGAAAAACAAAAACAACCACTACCCTCCAGAATTTGCATACAAAAACCAAAATCTCCAATATTCCTTCAATGAACCAAAACTGCCTTTTTAACATCCACCAGGTGCATTCGAACTCCTTAGGCTAAGTTTAGGAATGAATAGACCTGGGGGTGGTTTGGTCTCGGTCTAGTCATACAATGACACCTAATGAAGAGGTTACATGGTATTTGTATTAAAATAGCACAAAACCATAACAAAAAACCCAAAATATACTGTGCATAAGGCCATAGCCATTGGCGGCTTACTGACCGGGTGGAGGAGGCTGACGATTACATGTGACTGGCCACAGGCTGCCACCTTCATGCTTGTCCCCAGCGGTCTCAGTTGACAGTGCTCCGGCGGTTCCGGCTTGCATGTGACAACTGTTGCTACAGTTTTCTGCTACGGTTAACTGTAACCGAATGGTTAACTCCTGGCACTAACCCTTCTGTTCACATGTTACAGTTCCGTTGCAATTTTGAGAGTGCGGTTAACTGTGAACTCTGTGGTGAACTCCAAGCCGTGGTTACATAACCCGATGGTCTTCATCCGATCAGATGCTGTTATCTATACCTACAGCCTCCGACGCGGTTAGACATCGTGGTTAGGACTATGGGTATGCTCCGCTAACTCTTCTAATCAAATAAATACAGTCCTCGCATGGTTAACATTTGGTGGTTTAGGACTGTATATTGTTATTTGCAATGTTTTAATATGTTTCATAACCCAAGAATTAAACATAGGGTTTTATGCATTGTTTTGAATGGTTTTGACACATAGCAATGTTGTAATAAGACCCGATAGGTTAGAACATGGGTTGATGTCTATAGCTTAGGTCTTAATGATTTTAATACATGGATTGGATAGGTTTAGGATTAGGTTTTTAGATGTAGATTAGGGTTTTAATACATAGAGCTCATCAAACCTGTTTAAACTTTACAATCATTTGTCACAAAGTGACATTCACCCACATGGTGATGACAACCGAACCTTGTAAATGGACGACAAAACCCATGTCGACACCAACTCCTGCAAAGTGGATGACAACCTTATGTCAACAAATCCACGTCAACACCAATTCCTGCAAGGTGAATGAATATCACATGTCGACACAAAAACTCTGTAAGACGAATGACAAACACATGTCGCTGACCAAATCTTGACGGAACTGACGACAAACACATGTTGACAGCCAGGTACAAAACCATCACCATGAAAACCATTTACATCACCTGAATAACCTGAACCATAATCAACACTATTGAAACTGAACGACACCGAACTGAATGATGACGACGAAACTGAATACTGACGATGAACCTGTGCAATTGATCTTACAAGATCCTCCTGGATCAATCCTATCCACTTGAAAGATTTTGCACTGCAAGAGTTTGACTAAACAAATAGTCGATGAGGGTAGAGCTCCCTCACTTTCCACCTTGACCTGATGATGTACCAATACATTTGATCAATCACCTGCAAGTGATGACCCTGATGATGCCGACCATGGAAAATTTTGAGTTGGTGACCTGTTCCATCCATCTGCAGTATGAAAAACTTGTGACAATGGTCAAACAACCTGTTATGAACATAGCAATTGATTTCTTTCCATGAAGAACCATGAGTTAGTGATTCATAATCATCTTTGAAAGCAGTCTCTACAGGATATTGTTCAATACTTTTGACATGTACTAACAATCTATTTTGTGGAATGATAGAGATGATCAAAGATACTTTTGACATCAAACCATGTATTTGACTTGACATACTTTCCTGCTTCCTGATTACTAAGTGAACTTTCTGCATTAAACCCATCAAACTGTAAGGTGAAAATTTAGTTTGTCTTTGAAAGTATTGAATTAGCTGTTGATTTGTTTGAATCACTTTTTCCTTATTCATTAAATGATGTTTCCATTGATTAGCACTTCCCCTTATGCATAAGTGTCCCTTAGATATTTTGACACTGTTTTAGAAAAGGCTTGGATATGAAAACAAATAGGTTTCCTCTCCACTTGAAAAGAGGTTTCCAAACTGTTCGAAACATGAAATGGTGACACAATATAAGAGAAATTTAACACTGACTTTCCTGAATATTGACCTGTATCCCTGTAACTGTTAATTTCCAAACTTGAACTGATTTGATTCATTCTGACATTAGGAAGAGGATCTTTAGGCACAAACTGTACTTCATGTTGTAATCCCTGCTTATGAGTAAGATGTTTAGTTTTACATAGAACTGAAATAGTTTTTATCTCTTTGATCAAACTATCTTTAAGCTGAGACTCATAACTTGAACAAAAATCTTGTCGACTCTTATGTTGTTCCTTTACACACATGATTACAAATATTTTATTTGAACTTATTAATCACTTCATCTGATTAGCATTAATATTCAAATGATTTTTACTTTGATGTGCCCTGATAATAAATTTAACCTCATCTTTCTTAAGGTGATATTTATGTTCTCTCCTATAAAAAACTGCATCACGATCATAAATATAAGGACTTCCTAAGACAACTCCACATATCTCTATTGGAACCACATCTAATTCCACTTAATCAATGTAATTAGGCATAATGGAAAATCTTAATCGACATTGTTTGGTGACTTTTATCTGAGTTGATTTATTTAGCCATCCTAATGGGTAAGGTCTTAGATGATTCCATGTTTCGAAACCCAAACTTTTCACTAAATAATTAGAGATTAAATTTACCTGTGATCCACTGTCAAACATTGTATCTTTCTTTGTATGCTAAGAAGTTATCCTTATGTTAAAATATTCAACTCTTTTATCCTCATTTGGAGGATTTATGTTTGATGAAGATGTAATAGTTTTTGAACTTGAACTAGTGTTAGAAGTTTTGCCTGTCATAACCATAGCAGTTATCCTCCTTTCATCACCTGAATCTAAACCTAGATCTTGCTGGATTGTTGCAATTGACTTCTTTTCACCCTTCTCCTTAAGGAACTTTTTGGGCTTAAGTTTTGGATGAAGTTTCCAACACTTATCATGACCGATCCTCTGGCAATGAGAACAAGTAGGTCTTTCCTCCTAAGTTATCATTGATTTCTTTCTCTTCGAATTATTCTTCCCATTATTGTCATTGGAATCTTTGATTTCCAACTCTTTGGATGATTGCGATGAAAACTTGAATGGTCTGCCACCTGATTCAATATGTATGGCCTGAACACACAATTCATCAAAATAATCAAGATTAAACATCAATAATGTATGTTGCAAATATGAATGTAAACTATCGATGTATTTTAATAAAGTTTCACATGTATCTAATGAAATACCAAGCGCCAATGCTTTCTTTCTGACCTCCTGAGTAAAATCGTGAACACTCTACCCTTTTCCTTGCCTCAAATGCTGCCAATCAATAACAACTTGTTGCATGTATCCTAAAGGATAGAATTGTTTCCTAAGAGCTTTTAAAAACTTAGACCATGAGGAGATGACTTTTCCTTTACACTTTACATCTATCTGAGTTTTAATTTCCCACCAGATTAAAGCTGTTCCCCCCATTCTAAGTGTAGCTAACTAAATTTTCATTTTATCATCAGAAATGTTCTGAATACGACAATACACTTCTAACTGCTTAATCCATTTATCTAGCTTTTCAGGATTCATTTCACCATCATAAATAGGTAACTCAAATTTCAAATCCAATTTCAAAAGAGATGTTTTCTTAGGTTTCCTATCTATTTCAAATTCTTTACTGGAAGAAGAAGCAGAAGGGGATAATGGAGATGATGGAGGTGATGGAGGTTTATCAGCCTTGCCTTTACCTTTGTCCTTCTTTGATGTCTTTGAAGAAGAAGCTACATCTCTCGCCTTCTTGTCTTCATAAATTTCTCCCAACATTTGCAGCATAGTCAAGAATGCTTGCTGAAATTGTTCATCACTGATCTTAGTTTCAGTGTTTTCACCTGCATAAGATCCTGTCATGGTCGACTTATGAACAAGTCGTCACTTTCCAATATCTGGATCAATCTACTCAAGGATTCCTTCTCCTCTTTACAACTTTGACCTAGTTAACATTCAATGGAAAATTCTACAAATGCAACCTGCTCTGATACCAAATTATATGATCTGAAATGATCATAAGTTGAAATTGATGTAGAATTGATTAGCCATTAATGAATTGATTGTTAACTGAAAGTGCGGAAATCGAGAGAACTGCTTGAGAAGAAGACTTTATGACAGCTAATTAAACATAAGTAAGATGCATAACAGAAGTGAAAACAATAAAAACATAGTGATACCAGACAACAACATTGATTACGGAGTTCTTCCTTGATGGAATACGTCTTCGGGGTCTGCTTTCAAGATGGGCGACTGCTTTAATAGGATTGAAACAAAAGAGGTTGATTACATAGAGATTTGACCAAACTAAATGTGCACGCGGGCACTTTTGGTCACTGTCAAAGGATAGCTCTCTGAATTAGATTTCCAGCACCTATCACGGTTCCCAATTCTGACTCCATATGCTCTTGTTACACTGAAAACAGAAACAACCTCTAACCTCCAGAATCTACATACAAAAACCAAAATCTCCAATATCCCTTCAATGAACCAAAACATCCTTTTTAACATCCACCAGGTGCATTTTAACTCCTTAGGTTGAGTTTAGGAATGAATAGGCTATAATCTGGGGGTGGTTTGGTCTCGGTCTAGTCATATAATGACACCTAATGAAGAGCTTACATGGTCTTTGTATTAAAATAGCACAAAACCATAACAAAAAACCCAAAATATACTTTGGATAAGGCCATAACCTCTGGCGGCTCACTGACTAGGTAGAGGAAGCTGACGGTTACATGTGACCAGCCACAGGCTGCCACCTCTATGCATGTGCTCGGCAATCTTGGCTGACGGTGCTCCGACTGTTCCGACTTGCATGTGACAATTGTTGCTATGGTTAACTGTAACCGAATGGTTAAATCCCGGCGTTAACCCTTTTGTTCACATGTTACAGTGCCACTACGGTTTTGAGAGCACGGTTAACTGTGAACTCTGCGGTGAACTCCAAGCCGTGGTTACATAACCCGATGGTCTTCATCCGATCACATGTTGTCTATACCTACGGTCTCCGACACAGTTAGACTCTATGGTTAGGACTGTGGGTATGCTCCGCTAACTCTTCTGGTCACATAAATATGGTACCTGCGTGATTAACATTTGGCGGTTTAGGACTGTGTATTGTTGTTTGCAATGTTTTAATATGTTTCATAACCCGAGAGTTAAACATAAGGTTTTATGCATTACTTTGAATGGTTTTGATACATGGAAATATTGTAATAAGACCCGATAGGTTAGAACATAGGGTTTAGGTCTATAGCTTAGGTTTTAATGGTTTTAATACACGGATTGGATAGGTTTAGGATTAGGTTTTTAGATGTAGAGTAGGGTTTTAATACATCGAGTTCATCAAACCTGTTTACAATCATTTGTCACAAAGTGACATTCACCCACATTGTGACGACAACCAAACCTTGTAAATGGACAACAAAACCCACGTCGACACCAACTCCTGCAAAGTTGATGACAACCTTATGTCGACAAATCCACATCGACACCAATTCCTGCAAGGTGAATCAATATCTAATATTGACACAAAAACTTTGCAAGACAAATGACAAACACATGCCGCTGACCAAATCCTGACGGAGCTGACAACAAACACATGTCGACATCCAGGTACAAAACCATCACCATGAAAACCATTTACATCACCTGAACTACCTGAACCATAATCAATAATGTCAAAATTGAATGACACCAAACTAAATGCTGACGACGACACTGAATACTGATGATGAACCTGTGCAACTGATCTGACAAGATCCTCCTGGATCAATCCTCTCCAGTTGAAAGTTTTTGGACCACAAGAGTTTGGCTAAACAAGTAGTTGATGAGGGTAGAGCTCCCTCACTTTCCACCTTGACATGATGATATACCAATACATTTGATCAATCACCTGCAAGTGATGACCCTGATGATGTTGACCATGGCACATTTTGAGTCGGTGACCTGTTCCATCCATCTGTAGTATGAAAAACTTGTGATGATGGTCAAACAACCTGTTATGAACAGGGCAATTGATTTCTTTCCATGAAGAACCATGATTTAGTGATTCATAATCATCTTTGAAAATAGTCTCTACAGGATATTGTTCAATAATTTTGACATGTATTAACAATCTATTTTACGGAATTATAGAGACAATCAAAGATATTTTGACATCAAACCAGATATTTGAATTGACATACTTTCCTGCTTCCTGATTACTAAGTGAGCTTTCTGCATTAAACCCATCAAACTATAAGGTGAAAATTGCTGCAACTTAGTTGGGCTTTGGAAGTATTGAATTAGTTGTTGATTTGTTTGAATCACTTTTTCCTTATTCAGTAAATTATGTTTCCATTGATTAGCACTTTCCCCTGATGCATAAGTTTCCCTTAGATACTTTGACACTGCTTTAGAAAAGGCTTGGATATGAAAACAAATAGGTTTCATCTCCACTTGAAAAGAGGTTTCCAAACTATTCGAAACATGAAATGGTGACACAATATAAAAGAAATGTAACACCAACTTTGCCCAATACTGATCTGTATCCCTGTAACTTTTAATTTCCAAACTTGAACTGATTTGATTCATTCTGACATTAGGAAGAGGAGCTTTAGGCACAAACTGTACTTCATGTTGTAATCCCTGCTTATGAGTAAGATGTTTGGTTTTACATAGATCTAAAATGGTTTCTTTCTCTTTGATCAAACTATCTTTAAGCTCAGACTCATAAATTGAACAAACATCCTGTCGACTCTTATTTTGTTCCTTTACACACACGATTACAAATATTTTATTTGAACTTATTAATCACTTCATCTGATTAGCATTAATATTCAAATGATTTCTACTTTGATGTGCCCTGACAATAAATTAAACCCCATCTTTCTTAAGGTGATATTTATGTTCTCTCCTGTAAAACACTGCATCACGATCGTAAAGATAAGGACTTCCTAAGACAACTCCACATATGTCTACTGGAACCACATCTAATTCCACTTCATCAATGTAATTAGCCATAATGGAAAATCTTAATCGACATTGTTTGGTGACTTTTATCTGAGTTGATTTATTTAGCCATCCTAATGGGTAAGGTCTTGGATGATTCTGTGTTTCCAAACCCAAAATTTTAACTAAATATTTAGAGATTAAATTTTCCTGTGATCCACTATCAAACATTGTATATATCTTTGTATGCTTAGAAGTTATCCTTATGTTAAACAATTCAACTCTTTTATCGTCATTTGGAGGATTTATGTTTGATGAAGATACAATAGTTTTGGAACTTGAACTAGTATCAGAAGTTTTACCTGTCGTAACCATAACAGTTATCCTCCTTTCATCACCTGAATCTGAACCTAGATCTTGATGGACTGCTGCAATTGCCTTCTTTTCATCCTTCTCCTTACGAAACTTTTTGGGCTTAAGTTGTGGATGAAGTTTCAAACACTTAGATTCATCATGACTGATCCTGTGGAAATGAGAACAAGTAGGTCTTTCCTTCTGAGTTGTCACTGATTTCTTTCTCTTCGAATTTTTCTTCCCCTTATTGTCATTCAAATCTTTGATTTCCAACTCTTTGGATGACTACGATGAAAACTTGAATGGTCTGCCATCTGATTCAATATGTATGGCCTGAACACACACTTCATCAAAATCATCAGGATTAAACATCAATAATGTATGCTGCAAATATGAATGTAAACTTCTGATTTATTCTAATAAAGTTTCACGTGTATCTAATGAAATAACAAGCACCAATGCTTTCTTTTTGAACTCCTGATTTTTTTTTTTAACTGAAATGGGTATGTTTTTTATTTATTTGAAGGTAGATGGTTGGGCAAAAGCCTAAACAACCAAGAGTACAGTTCTCCTTATCCTCTTTCTTATGCTAGGATGGATTACAATTCTCTTAAGAGAAGCAAGATTGGTATGATATCTCGTCATTAATGTTGAGCTATCCCTTTTGAAGAGCGCACCCTTTATTTGCCATGAGGTCTGCTTCACTGTTCGAATTCCTTAGAATGTGGTAGAATTTGTAGGTGTCGAATTCAAGGAGGGTTCTCTTTAATCTGCTGAGAATTTTGTTGAGGCTTGCATTATTGAACAATTCCTCCATGTTGAGTTTTTTGATTAGTATTTCTGAGTCTTTGATGCCTCTTTCCCTTGCAATTTGGCATGCTTTGAGGAGAGCTAGAATCTCTACTTGATTGTTGGTTTTTTGTCCAATACCCTAGCAAAAGCAATCCCTTCTTTAGCCATCTGGAGAGTACATAATACCCCCTGCTCCAGCAGCACCGAGGTTCCCTTTATAAGTCCCATCAAAGAAAATCGAGGTTAGATGTTGTTGCCTCCACCAATCTTGGAAAGTGATGTCAAAATCTCTTTTTCGCCATTCAAGGTTTGCAATGAGGGGGACCAAGGGGAGCTTTTGAGGCAGAGGGGAAAGAGAATCCAACCATCTCTTTTCTTCAGGAAGGAGAGTGAGGTCTTCTTTAAAGTAAGATTGTTGGACTGCTTCTAAAAGGAGGGGTTTTTCTTTGGTTGCTACTTTCAAGGGAGTATAAGAGATTTCTTTGAAAATATGTTCATTCTGGGTCAACCAAATTTTCCAACATATGTATTTGGGGATGGTAATCCAAATTCTGTTCCATAGAGATTTAGTGGGAATATTGTGGGGATATAGGTGGCTCCATGAGGCAAATAACTCTGCTACAAAATCATGGCCTGGGGGGGCAATCTGGAGTTCATGGAGAATGTAGCCCCATACTTCTTTAGCAAAATAGAAGTCAATAAAGAGGTGTTTAGTTTTTTCAGTATTGCTTCTGCAGAGGGCACATCTATGTGGTCCTACGCAGCTTCTCTTGGCTAGATTTTCTCCTGTTAGGACTCTGTTATGCACCAAAATCTAGGAAAAAATAAAAAAATAAAAAAATAGACTTTGGGAAGACCTCTAGGATCCCATACTTTTTTCCAGAACCTGGGCAGAGGATTGCTGATTTTTTTTTGGTGAAGGGTGTTGTAACCAACATTTGTGGTATACCTTCCTGAGTGTCCCCATCCCCATGCGTCCTTCATGCTTCGATGAACTGGTGTTGCCTCTTCAAGCAATTCGATGAGCCGATTTTGTTGCTTCAAGAGTCTAACAGGGACACCATGGAAGTCCCAGCAGCACCAATTGGCTTTGCTCTCCCACCTAGAAAGATCATAGATGCTACTGCTGCCAGCGCATTGGAGCCACCCCTTTATATCTGTGATGTCTTCAGACTCAGATAGCGGAGCACGATCCATAATGCGATCATCCCACAGAGATGTTTTCTTTCCATTTCCGGGCATGTGATACACCTTCTCTTTGAAGAAGTGTAGACTTTTTCGGCATAGATTCCAGGTTTGGGAGCAGTTAACTGAGATGCACGCTTGCAGATTCCATAGCGCAGGACCATTTGCGTACTTGTGTAATAGAGATTGACTAACTAAGTGCTGTGAATCACAATGCAATTTCCATAGGATTTTTCCACCAAGCACAAGGTTAACCATCGCATGATTGCGAATATGTAAACCACCCTCTGTGATGTCTCTTTTGACTGTGTCCCAGTTGATTAGGTGAATTTTTTCCTGATTCCCTTTCCCCCCTTGCCATAGAAAATCCCTCGGGAGTTTAGATATTTGATCCATCACATTTTTAGGAGCAAGAAGAAAAGAAACTTGGTAAATTGGAAACGCACACATCAGAGTTTTAATAATAATTACTTTTCCTCCTTTTGTTAACCAGTAGCCTCCTCAAGATGAGATTTTTGTTTTGATTTTGCTGATAATGTCGCTCCACAGATCCCTTTTGTTAATTCCATTTGTAATGGGCAAACCCAGGTATTTGATCTTGTCCCATTTTGCATAGGCTTTAAAGCCCAGGATCTGAGATATGCTCATGAGCTCTTGCTGTTCCATATTCCAGCCATAAATTTCACTCTTTCTTTCACTTACTAAGGCTCCTGTTACCCTGCAATAGCATTTTAGGACTGAGTCAAACGCCATTGCAATTCTGAGAGAGGCTCCTCCGAGAAGAATAGAGTCATCCGCAAATAGGGCATGGTTTAAGGGATCTATGCCATGGGAAATTCTGAGGCCAGGTAGTGACCCAGCATCTCTCTTAGCAGTGAGCTTTCTGCTCAGAGATTCAGCCAACATAATGTACAGAAAAGGAGAAAGGGGGTAGTCCTGCTTAAGGCCTATCTGGGCATGAAAGAAGCCAGTAGGGCACCCATTAACTAGGGGGGCAATCCAGGGATTATCAATACAGGCTCTTATAAGATTCACAAACTAGTTCGAGAACCCGAAGGAGCGTAAGACTTTTATGAGGAAGGTGTGATTAACCCTTTCAAAAGCATTCGCCATGTCTAGTTTTATCAACATTCCTTTTTATTTTCACTGTTTAATTGCGTGAATTGTCTCCTGCACTTAGATGACATTATCCAAGATGTTTCTACCTTCAACAAATCCTCCTTGGGAGGAGGAGATGAGCCTTTTGAGTAATGGTTTAATTCTATTTGCCAGCAACTTGGCCAAAATTTTGTATGAGGCGTTACATAGAGATATGGGTCTGAATCTGGCAAAGGTTTCTGGGTTGGCCTCTTTTGGAATTAGTGCGAGGTAGGTGGAATTGGTTTCTCCTCCTATCTTATCTTTCTTCTGGAACCCTCTTATCATTTTCTGGAGGTCATATTTAATGGTATCCCAGAAGATCTTGTAGAAGTGGATGGTGAACCCGTTAGGCCCAGGAGCCTTATCAGGTTCCATAGACCAAATAACATTAATTATTTCTTCCTCCGTGAAGGGTTTGATGAGAGCATGATTGTCTTCTGAGCTGACAAGGAAAGGGATGTTTGAGAGGAGCTCCATTAAGTCTTCCTCGTTGCCTTGTGTCCCTGTAGTAAAAAGATTTTTGAAGTGACTTTCTGCTACCTCTTTTATTTGTGCAAACCCTTTGCAGATCTTCCCTTCTTCAGTTGTGATTTCCGAAATATGATTACGTGAGAGTCTAGCTCTATATTGGTGATGAAAGAAAGAGGTGTTTCAATCCCCAGCCTTCAACCACAAGCTGTGGGATTTAATTCTCCAGTACTCTTCTTCCATTCTAAAGGAGCGGAAGGAAGAGTGTTGGGCTTCTACCTCTTTTCCTATCGTCTCTGAGGTGATATCCTTGTGTTCCATTTCAATTTGTATGTCTCCCAAAGTATGCACTATTTCTTTCCTTTGGATGGTTGGATTTGGAGCAGGTTTTTTTATCCATTCTTTCAAGGCTTGTTTTGCTGCCTTGAGCTTTTGCTCCCATACATAACATGGTGATCCTGAGATTGGTTTGGCCCAAGCTTCTTTCATTGTTTCCATGAAACCATCCCTTTCAATCCAGAGGGGGCTGAAGCGAAAAGGAAGAGGACCCAAGTCTTCTTCATCCTCCAGGAGCAGTTGAATGGGCTTATGGTCTAAAGTTAATTTGGGGAGGATTTTTGTATTGATTATCTTGTTGTTCATCATCAGTGAGCTTTGAACTAAGAATATGTCCAGATGAGCAGATATGTGTTCCTCCCCTGTCCTTTTATTTGTCCATGTATAGAGACCTCTTATTGGGCTAAAATAAAGGAGGTCCCATTGCTGGATGAGATCTTCCACAAAAGGCAGCAACTAGTCTCTACTGCTGTTGCCCCCTCTCTTTTCTTTGGGCTTTAGAACTATGTTCAGATCTCCAGTAAGGATTATGTTATGGGGGTTATGCTACTCTAAGAATGCTAGGAGGGAATTCCAACATTCTCTTTTTTCAGAGTAAAGAACTAGAACATAAAGATTGAAGAGTGAGATGGTAACCTTACTTGCACAATGCTTTAATTCTGTGAAGATCTAGTGTTGAGTTTCGAAGGAGTTGTTCAGGTGGAAGAGATCTTCTGTCCATAGGGTAGCCAACCCCCCTGAAGAGCCCCTTGAGCTTACTACTTTGCTTGCGTTTTTATTCCACTTCACCTTACTGATGTCGAGGAGGGCTTGCCCTTCGATTTTTGTCTCTTGGAGCATGAGAATATCTGGTGGTTTGATTTTCAGTAGATCCTTGACTGCTTCTATTTTCATGTCGGTCCCTAGATCTCTACAGTTCCAAGAGACAACACATTATTTACCAGATGGGGGGAGGGATCCTCCCTTAGGAGACCTTGTTCTAGTATTTCTCCTAATAGACATCTCTTTCGTGGGCTGGCTGCCTTGAGTTTTAAGTCTTTCAACCTCCTCCTCCCTTGCTTCTTTATGGGATTTCCTTCCAACTCTTTTTGACGGACGCTCGTAGATATCGTCCTCCGATGATCCTGAGCTATCTGCTGGATTTTTCCTTGTGACTTCTACATACGAGGTATTGGAGGGGCTGCATTTGGAAACCTCTGGGTGGCCCGCTTCTTCGTCTTCTTTATTGGAGTTGGATTTTCCTTCCTGGTCTATGTTTTCTAGGATTATTTTTAAGGGTTGGGCCTGACTGCTTTCTTTTTCATCTGGGTTTGGACCCCTTTCTTCGGCGGGTTTGGAGCTATTGGGGGCCTCCTTCTGAGTGAATTTCCCCCTACCTTTTTTTTGCTGCGATGCTTTCTGGACTAGGGTCCATTGCTCGCCATTATGCTTCTCTGCTTGTTTCTCAGCCTTTTTCTTGCAGTGTTTTGCGAAATGGCCGTGGCCATGGCAGTGTCTACATTTAAAAGGGAGTTGTTCGTAATCTAGTTCTTGAACATGCGTCCATCCAGCGACTGTTAGCTTGATTGCTTCTAGTAGTCCCTCCTCCAGATCGACTTCGAGACATATGTGGGCACACAAATATTGATATTTTTTGACTACTTGGTCTATGTATTTTCCTAGAGCGTTGCCGATTAGCTGAAGAGACTTTTGGTTCCAGCAGTGGAGGGGAAGATGGGGCAAATGCACCTAGAAAGGAACAACTGATGGTACATCCTGAGTAGGGTCAAAATCAGGTGACCATTTGTTTAGATATAATCCTTGTGGACCCATAAAATATGGTTCGTTCCTGAAGATTAAGCTTCTGTCCTCTGCACTTTCAAAGACGAAAACGAGGTAGCCCTTGCCCACAAAGTAGCTTTTTATGGCCTCTTTGGTTAACGGGATCCAGTTTCTTTGACCTACTCTTTAACAGATTTTGGTGAAGGCCAGAGGCCAGTGAACTGGCCTATGAGGCCTTCCTCTACATGATTCAGGGTTGCTCTGCACGTTTCTTCTTCCAAGAGTGCAACCGAGGGTATGCTGTCCATTTTCTTCATGAATTTATGTTGCATGGCAGAAGGGGTTCTCTTAATGCAAGTTGCTATCATCGTTTTGAAAGCCAAAACCTCTGGGGGAGAGGGGGGGGAGGCAGACCCATGCTAGAGTCCATTGGAGAGTCGAGGGGCTCAAGAGCTGCTGCACAGGGGCGCGCAGAGCAAAGGTGCCAGACCTAGTTTGCAGCAGAGAGGTAGTGCGCGTAGTTTTTTTTTCTGAACTCCTGATTAAACTCCTAAACACTCTGCCCTTTACCTTAGCTCAATGATGCCAACCAATAACAACTTGTTGCATGTATCCTAAAGGATAGAATTGTTTCCTAAGAGATTTTAAAAACTTAGACCATGAAGAGATGACTTTTCCTTTATGCTTTACATTTGTCTGAGTTTTACTTTCCCACCAGATTAAAGTTGTTCCCCCCATTCTAAGTGTAGCTAACTGAATTTTCATTTTATTAGCAGAAATGTTCTGAATACGACAATACACTTCTAACTGCTTAATCCAGTTATCTATCTTTTCAGGATTCATTTCGCCATCATAAATAGGTAACTCAAATTTCACATCCAGTGTCAAAAGAGATGTTCTCTTATGTTTCTTATTTGTTTCAGATTCCGTACTGGAAGAAGAAGAAGAATAAGGGGATGATGGAGATGATGGAGGTTTATCAGCCTTGCCTTTATCTTTGTCCTTCTACGATGTCTTTGAAGAAGAAGCCGCATTTCTCGCCTTCTTGTCTTCATAAAATTCTCCCAACATCTGCTACATAGTCAAGAATGCTTGCTAAAACTGTTCATCACTCATATTAGTTTCAGTGTTATCACCTACATCAGATCCTCTCATGGTCGACTTATGAACCACTCGTCGCTTTCCAATCTCTGGATCAATCTGCTCAATGATTCCTTCTCCTCATTACGAATTTGACCTGGTTAGCATTCAATGGAAAATTCTACAAACGCAACCTACTCTGATACAAAATGATATGATCTGAAATGATCATAAGTTAAAATTGATGTAGAATTGATTAGCCATTAATTAATTGATTGTTAATTGAAAGTGCGGAAATCGAGAGAATTGCTTGAGAAGAGGACTTTACGACAGCTTATTAAACATAAGTAAGATGCATAACAGAAGTGAAAGTAGTAAAAACACAGCAATACCAGAAAGCAAGATTGATTACGGAGTTCGTACCTAATGGACTACGTCTCCGGGGTCCGCTTTCAAGATGGGCGACTGCTTTATTAGGATTGAAACAGAAGAGGTTCATTACACAGATATTTGAACAAATTTAATGTGCATGTAGGTACTTCTAATCATTGTCAAATGATAGCTCTCTAAACCAGCTTTTCAACGCCTATCGTGGTTCCCAATTCCGACTCTGGACGCTCTTGTTACACTGAAAATAAAAACAACATCTAACCTCCAGAATCTGCATACAAAAACCAAAATCTCCACTATCCCTTCAATGAACCAAAATTGCCTTTTTAACATCCACCAGGTGCATTCAAACTCCTTAGGCTGAGTTTAGGAATGAATAGGCTATAATCTGGGGGTGTCTTGGTCTCAGTCTAGTCATACAATGACACCTAATGAAGAGGTTACATGGTATTTGTATTAAAATAGCACAAAACCATAACAAAAAATCCAAAATATACTTTGGATAAGGCCATAGCCGCTAGCAACTTACTGACCGAGCAGAGGAGGGTGACGGTTACATGTGACCAGCCACAGGCTGCCACCTCCACGCTTACCCCTGGAGATCTCGGCTGACGGTGCTCTGGTGGTTCTGGATTGCATGTGACAATTGTTGCTATGGTTTTCTGCTACGGTTAATTGTAACCGAATGGTTAACTCCCAACGCTAACCCTTCTGTTCACATGTTATAGTTCCGCTACAGTTTTGAGAGTGTAGTTAACTGTGAACTCTGTGGTGAAATCCAAGCCATGGTTACATAACCCGACGGTCTTCATCTGATCACATGCTGTTGTCTATACCTGCGGTCTCTGATGCGGTGAGACTTCACGGTTAGCACTGTGGGTATGCTCCGCTAACTCTTCTGATCACATAAATACGATCCCCGCGTGATTTACATCTGGTGGTTTAGGACTGTGTATTATTATTTGCAATTTTTTTTAATGTTTTAATATGTTTCATAACCGAGAGTTAAACATAGGGTTTTATGCATCGTTTTGAATGGTTTTGACAAATAGCAATGTTGTAATAAGACCCAATATGTTAGAACATAGGGTTTAGGTCTATAGCTTAGGTTTTAATGGTTTTAATACATGGATTGGATAGGTTTAGGATTAGGTTTTTAGATGTAGATTAGGGTTTCAATACATAGAGTTCATCAAACCCATTTACAATCATTTGTCACAAAGTGACATTCACCCACATGGTGACGACAACCAAACCTTGTAAATGGATGACAAAACCAATGTCGACGCCAACTCTTGCAAAGTGGATGACAACCTTATGTTGACAAATCCACGTCGACACCAATTCCTGTGAGGTGAATGAATATCACATGTCGACACAAAAAATTTGCAAGAGAAACAACAAACAGATGTTGCCGACCAAATCCTGGCGGAACTGACAACAAACACATGTCAACAGCCACGTATAAAACCATCACCATGAAAACCATTTACATCACCTGAACAACTTGAACCATAATCAACACTATAGAAACTGAATGACACCGAACTGAATGCTGACGACGACACTTAATACTGACGATGAACCTATGCAATTGATCTGACAAGATCCTCCTGGATCACTTTGACTTCCCACGCACTGGATACCCACTCTGGAAAGTACCAATGGTGAACATATATATATATATATATATATATATATATATATAATATATATATATATATATATATATATATATATCTGTGTGTGTGTGTGTGATTAATCGCAGTCACTTCCCTATAAATATGGGCACTACTAATCCTAGTAATCTTCTGTAGACAAAATTATAGGTGTATCCCTCACCTTCATAGGGCCTAGAAAGTCCCATATCTGCCTATCCAAAACATACCACACAAGCCCAAATAGTCCCATACTTGTTTATCCCAAACATAGAGCATAGCAAGTGCTCAGGTAGTCCCATACCAGCCTATCCCAAACACATTACATGACACACACACATACATATAGAGGTGGTAAAATAAAATGTACACATAGCACAATATAATGTATGCACATATACACATGTACACCACATGCATGTATGAACATGACCCCACATATTACACAATATCACAGAGAATCCAGAGACCACACCATCTCTATTCATGTAAACCAAACCATATTGCCTCTTATTTTCCCATGTTCACAATCTTAGCATGGGCACAATGTAAAAGTCATGTTCACATGATATTAGAATCATAAATCAGTAGGAAGACCATTTTTCTCAATGGATCCCTCATTCATCGAGGAATCTCATTGGATAACTTCATTATGTTATCCGATGAAGCCATTTACATAGTCATCAACTATATTTTAAACCATAATTATCTTACAGGAATGGTCCTAGATAAAACCTGTCATAGCCAGCCTAGCTGCGATTAATAATATTGTTTGCTGATGGGCTGGTCCTATTGGCTAGTCGATGAACTGAGGTTTGGTCCAAACTGAAAATGGATTACTAAATAACAGGTGGGATGTCACTGGAGAGATTGGGGTAGGGCTTGTTGAGCCTACCAACAACTAGGGAGTTGGTTCCATGCCATTATTATTGGGGAAGATGTGCTAGAAGATTAGTAGCACATGTTTCAATCTTGTTCCCACATAGCAAACCTATCAATATTTAGACTAGCCTTAGACAGAGTAGGAGATAGAAATATCGACACGCAGAGAAATTACGTGGAAGTCACTATCGCATGCAAGTTTCACAATGATTTTACATACTTTCAGTAATCAATCATGTTCATGAATATAACCCATATTCATATATATATATATAAAGTAAGTTCAAGGTTTACAAAACCTTTTTTGTTCCATTTTCATGGTTTTCATTTCACTGTCTATTATTTCCCATGTACCCAACCATCTTTCTTGGTTTTCATACTATTATCCACATAGCCATGGACATATCAATCATTAACACATGTAAAATAAAACTAGAGTTTTAGAGAACTCCTTGTATTGTTGTTGTTTTCACACAAGCAATTTTCAGCCTATACATGATTTCATTCTTGCTTGTTGTCATATTTAGGAGCGAAGCTCCAACATACACCAGGGATGGTCTTTCTTAACCCATTTCCCAAGCCCATCCTTTCTCATGTTTGTTCATGCTCTTTATTCATGCATATGGCCTCATCATCTCTCTTACCCAATCTCTATGGCTTCTTTGCCACACCTAATGAATGCTCCTAAGGCCTTTGCCTCCCCACTCCCCCCCCCCCCCACCTCCCTCCTCAAAGCATGAAAAATGAAAGGAAACTTCGAAGGAAAAGAGGGAAATAGTAAAAAGAAATAAATTCATGACAACAATCATAAAATCCCAAAGAAAAATAGCATGCCCATGCACAAGTCAACAACCAAAATGGTAGATCAAATATAAAATAAATTGAGAAGCACAAAACATAAAATATTATATGATCTCAATGACTCAATCCCCATGATTTCTAGTGTTTTTAATGCTTCTTGAATAAAAATTAGCCCCAACCTTGTTCAAGCTGTTGGAAATAATACTGAGAGGGGGGGTGAATCAGTATTATCTAGCAATTTAATAAATCTTCCTTATTTGATCTTTGAATTATTTTAGCATGTCAGTACCATAAAATAATGAGCATGAAAAACAGATAGTCACACCAAAGAACACAAGATGTAAGGTGGAAACCCAATGTGGGTGAAAACCACCTGCTGCAATATGTCTCTATCTTCTTTCAATTTAGAAACTTCTTTTACAATGATTTTGTACTGGTGCAGACCTTTACCAGTACGCAGGCTGCAACCTGCAGAGAGCTACAACTCTCTCTCTCTCTCGTTTTCCAGTCTACTCCTGGAAGGGAGCTACAACCCCCTACTTCTTTTCATAAAGCATCAGATGATCAACAAGTACATAACAGATATAGATCACTACAGATATCAGATCAGCAACAACAGAACTAACCCAAAACACCTCATCAATAGAGAAATTCAATCAACAGAACATCTTAAAACAGAGACGCAGTTTTTCTTTCTGTGGCCTGCGAACAGACGCCGTTAACCTTCTGCTACTCTGCGTCCACACGCAGATATCCTTCTACTCCGCTGCGTGCCCACGCACTGTTCCTTTGACTGCTCTGCGTTCTGTTGCTTCAGGGACGCACCCAAAGATACTATCGCGCCGCGTCTTTCGCTACAGAGACGCACCTGAAAACACTATCGCGCCGCGTCCTTCTGCTTCAGAGACGCACCTGAACCTTGATCGCCCTGCGTCCCCACGCAGGTCTCTCTCTACTGTGCTGCGTCTCGGCGCACTTGCCCTTTACAGTACCTGCGTCCCGGCGCACTTTCCCTTCACTGAACCTGCGACCCTTTAGATATAAATGATATGAAGGCTTCAGGACAAACCCAAATAGTCAGATCTACAGATCTGATCATGCGCCATAGAGATCACAGTCCATTAGAAGATTCGCCCTCTTAGATCTGGACTAGATCTCACCAAATAAGATATTCAACCCAAGACCATTGCTCAATCCAAATGAACTCCTTTGCTTTATATAGGCAAGCTCCTCCTCAAAACATGGAACAATACCACGAGCCGACACCATAGAAACATAAAACCGTCGGCTAGATACCACACAAGAAACCCCCACGTGCTTTTCTCTGCCTTGAAATGTGTGCACTGGGTAGACGCACCCCCTGAACGGCTGGCCGGCGTCCCTGGACGCGGGTTCTGCATGGTATACCTGCAGGGACGCACTTTCTGAACCGATTGCCTGCGTCCTTCTTAATTTTTCAACAAACTGAGAGCCTTACCACTGGAGTTGCCATCAAGTACAACATACAGTCATACCAGATAACATAATGCCAACAATCTCCCCCTTTGGACTTGATGGCAACCTCAACCTGGCAACCTTAACCTTACAAGCTTCAGCTTCATTCTCCCCCTTTGACATCAAGGGCAAAGGGTATGCTCCCCCTTAGCTCATGCTCCTCCAGATCTGCAACAAATAACCAGAAATCCACCATGAAAGAGATAGAGACATATTGCAGTTATTTCCAAGATCTCCTTCTCCATAATGCCAACAATGCATTATGTGCTCCCCCTGAGCCTTGTACCACCAATAAGAAGATGTTCAACAATAAGATGATGCATCAACAACCCCCAGCTTTTGCCTGAGGTATTCAAATGTGTCCCTGGGCAATGGTTTGGTGAGAATATCAGCAACTTGTTCCTTGGAAGGAACATACTCCAACTTGACTTTCTGTTCAAGCACTTGTTCCCGGAGAAAATGGTACTTGATTGGTATGTGCTTGGTTTTTGAATGCATAACAGGGTTCTTTGAGATGCTGATTGCACTTGTATTATCACATAAGATGGGGATTGGTGGAGTACAAGTGATTTGAAAATCCTGCAAAGTCTGCATCATCCAAAGGAGTTGGGTGCAACAAGATGCAGCAGCAACATATTCTGCTTCAGCTGTAGATAAGGCAATGGAACTCTGTTTCTTGCTGAACCAAGATACCAGTCTGGAACCCATAAAGAACGCACCACCACTTGTGCTTTTCCTGTCATCCACGCTTTCGGCCCAATCTGCATCTGTATAAGCATGAAGAGTAAGATCTGTATCTCTAGGATACCATAAGCCATAATTTTGAGTCCCTTGAAGATATTTGAAAATTCTCTTTACTGCCTGAAGATGAGTCTCCTTCGGATTTGCCTGAAATCTTCCAACTATTCCAACTGCATGCATGATGTCCGGTCGGGTACCTGTCAAATATAGTAAACTTCCAATCATAGATCTGTAGGTTGGTTGATGTACTGCTGCAGATTCATCATTTGCACTGAGACTACATCCTGTGACCATGGGTGTACATACTGGTTTTGCATCTTCCATGCCATATTTCTTCAAAATCTGCTTGAGATACTTGGTTTGAGATAAAAAGATTCCTCCTTCCTTTTGTTGGATTTGCAAACCAAGGAAATATGTCAGTTCTCCTAGCAAGGACATTTCAAATTCTTTCTGCATGACCGAGGCAAAGCTTTGACTCATAGCTTCTTCATTGCTGCCAAAAATAATGTCATCTACATACACAACAAGTATTAGCAATTTGTCATTTTCAACTTTTATATACAGATTGCTATCTGCTGAACCTTTTGAGAAACCTTGTTGATGAAGATATTTGTCCAACCGGTAGTACCAAGCCCTTGGAGCTTGTTTGAGACCATAGAGAGCCTTTTTCAATCGGCATACAAGATTTGGATCATTTCCAAGAATGAACCCATCTGGCTGTTCAATGTACACTTCTTCTTCCAAGTCTCCATTCAGAAAGGCTGATTTCACGTCCATTTGAAATACTTTGAAGTTTTGAAAACTTGAGAGAGCAAGGAACATTCGGATGGCCTCAAGTCTTGCAACAGGAGCAAAAGTTTCTTCAAAGTCTATTCCTTCTTGCTGCGCATACCCTTTACAAACAAGTCTGGCTTTGTTTCTAATTACTTCTCCATTTTCATTCAATTTATTTTTGAAGACCCATTTTGTTCCGATAACATTCTTATCCTTTGGTCTAGGAACCAGCTCCCAAGTGTTGTTCTTTTCGATTTGCTCAAGTTCTTCATCCATTGCTTTCACCCAACATTCATCTTTGCATGCTTCTTTCACATTTTGTGGTTCAGTAGAGGAGAGTAATGCCAAATAGCTTGAGGCTTCTGCAACTGTTCTTCTTGTTTGTACACCTGCTTCTTTCTGCCCCACAATCTGAGATTCTGGATGATTCTTCTGAACATATCTGGATGGAGTTTTCTCTTCTATTCTTGTCTGCTCCTCTGGTTCTTCTTGAGGTTCTCCTTGGGGTTCTTCTTCTTCATTATTCTGTCTTTGAGGGTAGCCTTCATCTTCTTCTATATCTTCATGATGTACTTGCCTAGGAATATATCCCTTCTCATCAACCACTACATCAATGCTGTCAACAATTCTGCCAAGTCTTTTATTGTAGCATTTGTATGCTTTGCTATGTGGAGAGTAGCCAAGAAGAATGCCTTCATCTGCTCTAGGTTCAAGTTTGCCAAGCTGCTCATCAGTATTCTTGATATAGCATTTGCTCCCAAAGATTTTGAAGTGCTTTACCGAAGGAGTCCTGCCACTCCAAAGCTCATGAGGAGTTTGAGTGCTGTTCACCCGGACATTTGTTTTGTTGAGAATAACAACCGCAGCATGTGCAGCTTCACCCCAGAAAGTTGCGGGAGTTCCTGATTCATCAAGCATAGCACGAGCCATTTGTTGGATTGTTCTGTTCATTCTTTCAACAACTCCATTTTGCTGAGGAGTTCTAGCTGTAGAGAATTCTCTCCTTATCCCATGTTCATCACAGAAATCGAAAAATTCATTTGAAGTAAATTCCCCACCTCTGTCGGATCTGAGGCACTTAATTTTGTGACCTGATTCATTTTCAACCAAGGCTTTGAAGGATTTGAATTTTTCGAATGCTTCATCTTTGTGCTTCATAAGTCCTAACCAGACAAACCTGGAGAAATCGTCAATAAATAATATCAAGTATTCCTCTCCTCTAGGTGTTCTTTTCCTGAATGGACCACATGTATCTGTATGTACTAGCTCAAGAGGCATGCTAGCTGATCCTTCTTTCTCTGGAAAGTTAGTCCTGGTTTGTTTTCCAAACTGACATGATCTGCATATGGTGTTGTCAGGAATTTTGATATCTGGAAGATCGCGAACTGCCTGATATTTGCATGCTTTCCTTATTTGTGAGAAGCTTAGATGTCCCAACCTTCGATGCCATAACCAGTGCTCTTCATCCTTGCTTAGATAGCATTGTTGTTGTCCTTCTTCAAATATGTACAGATTATTTGGAGTTCTTTTGCCTTTGAGTACTGTTTTACCTGTATCAAGATCACGAACAAGACATCCATTCGATCTGAAAATAACCTCGGTTCTTTGATCACACATCTGGCTGACACTTAGAAGATTATGCTTCAATCCATCAACATACAAAACATTTCCAGCTTTGACCTTTCCTTTTAACTGAGCAATGCCTTTTCCTTTTATAGTTGCAGGAGTATCATTTCCAAAAGAGACTTTCTTTCCTTTTTCTAGAACAGAATAAGATTCAAGTTTTTCTTTATCACCTGTCATATGCTTCGAACATCCACTGTCAATGTACCATAGATTTTCCTGTCCCTCTGCATAAAATGCTATTCCACATCTTTCTGTTTGAGGTTCCTTTATTCTCCATGTTTTGGTGCTTGAGGCTTGCTCCTTTTTCTGCTGAAACCTGCTCCTGCATTCAGATTCTTCATGACCAAAGTTATTGCAAATAGAACATTCGACTTCATTTTCAAGAACCGAAAAGTTGTTATAGGTCCTTTTTGTCATCCCTGTCATACTTCTTTGTTTTTGAGCTTCCCTAGTCATGATTGTTTTATATGCAACACATTGAGCTGCTTTGTGACCAAAATTATGGCAAGAAAAGCATTGTCCATTGAAGAAGCTTCTGCGGTTATTGAATCTACCTGCCAACTGATTGTAATTTCTATTTTCATCTATTCTTGAACCAAACTGAGAAGATTTTACCTGTGGCTGGTTGTAGCTTTTGTTCACCCTTAAGATGGATTGCCCCTGATAGTTTCTGTTTGTATTTTGTCCCTGCTTTACCTGATTATCTTCATTGTTCTTCTGCTCATTTCTTCTTGCCGCATCAAGATAACTTTTTGAGGTGGATGCTTGAGAGGTTTCTCCATTGTAACCCAAACCTGTCTTGTTTAGAGGAGACCGCTGCACATTGATAATCTCATCCAAAGTTTCAGATCCTTTGACAAACTTAAGATTAATAGCTTTTGTTTTCTCAATTTCTTTTCTGAGACCAACAATTTCACCTTCTAGTTTTTCAAGATGTTTTTCTTTTTCATCAATTTGAAATTGTAGAGTATCAATGATCACATTCTTTTCTTCTATACATCTCTTGAGTCTAGTAATTTCATCATAGAGGTTATTCACATCTACAGCATCCTCATAATCATCATCTTCAAATGCCATTAACAACTTATATTTATTACCTTGTTCATCTCCATCACCATCACTATCTTCATGGGTGTAGTAGCTTTTCTTATTTGCACTTTGTTTCTTGTTCCATCTAGCAGGTTCCTTTCCTTTATCCTTATAAGGACATTTTGCAGCATAATGACCTACTCTTCCACAAGCAAAGCATTTGAAAGGTAGCTTACCTCTGAACCTTCCAGAACCCCTTTGAAGATTTCTGACAAAATTTGATTCTTCTTCCTCTTCTTCTGGAACATGGCTTGCTTCATAGTAATCTTCTTTGCCTGATGCCTTAAAAGCAGCTTCCCTTCTGTCTGATGGACCTCCCTTTCTCATTTCATAAGCAGTTAGAATTCCATGTAGCTGAGACATAGTGAGAACACGGAGATTTTCCTTTTCTTCTATTGCAGATACTTTAGATTCAAACTTGGGGGATAATGATCTTAGAATCTTTTGAACTACAATAGCCTCTTTTATTTCTTCACCCAAATTTTTCATACAATTAACAATCTCATCTACCCGAAGAAAATAATTAGCCACACTTTCATCATTATACATCTTGAGAGTCTCATATTGAATCCTGAGAGTTTGAAGTTTAGCTTGTTTTACCTGTTCATCTCCTTCATAGCTTGTGACCATTTTGTCCCATATCTCTTTTGCTGATTTGAAGTGCATTACCTTCATGAATTCTGTTTGGGATATACTTCCTAATAGAGTACTGACTGCTTTTGCATTTGTTTCATACTTCTTTTTCTCAGCTGGATCTGTAGGAGTAGCTGAAGGAAAAGCATAGCCTGTTTCTACAATGTCCCAAACTTCTGTACCAAGAGATTGAAGATATGCAGTAACTCTTACCTTCCAATAATTGAAGTTTGTCCCATCAAAAATCGGTGGCCTGATTGATGCTTCTCTCTCGTAGTTGCTCATGATGAACGATCTACCTTCAAGCGATCAAGCTTCTCTGAAGGACCTGCTCTGATACCAATTGTTGGAAATAATACTGAGAGGGGGGGTGAATCAGTATTATCTAGCAATTTAATAAATCTTCCTTATTTGATCTTTGAATTATTTTAGCATGTCAGTACCATAAAATAATGAGCATGAAAAACAGATAGTCACACCAAAGAACACAAGATGTAAGGTGGAAACCCAATGTGGGTGAAAACCACCTGCTGCAATATGTCTCTATCTTCTTTCAATTTAGAAACTTCTTTTACAATGATTTTGTACTGGTGCAGACCTTTACCAGTACGCAGGCTGCAACCTGCAGTGAGCTACAACTCTCTCTCTCTCTCGTTTTCCAGTCTAATCCTGGAAGGGAGCTACAACCCCCTACTTCTTTTCATAAAGCATCAGATGATCAACAAGTACATAACAGATATAGATCACTACAGATATCAGATCAGCAACAACAGAACTAACCCAAAACACCTCATCAATAGAGAAATTCAATCAACAGAACATCTTAAAACAGAGACGCAGTTTTTCTTTCTGTGGCCTGCGACCAGACGCCGTTAACCTTCTGCTACTCTGCGTCCACACGCAGATATCCTTCTGCTCCGCTGCGTGCCCACGCACTGTTCCTTTGACTGCTCTGCGTTCTGTTGCTTCAGGGACGCACCCAAAGATACTATCGCGCCGCGTCTTTCGCTACAGAGACGCACCTGAAAACACTATCGCGCCGCGTCCTTCTGCTTCAGAGACGCACCTGAACCTTGATCGCCCTGCATCCCCACGCAGGTCTCTCTCTACTGTGCTGCGTCTCGGCGCACTTGCCCTTTACAGTACCTGCGTCCCGGCGCACTTTCCCTTCACTGAACCTGCGACCCTTTAGATATAAATGATATGAAGGCTTTAGGACAAACCCAAACAGTCAGATCTACAGATCTGATCATGCGCCATAGAGATCACAGTCCATTAGAAGATTCGCCCTCTTAGATCTGGACTAGATCTCACCAAATAAGATATTCAACCCAAGACCATTGCTCAATCCAAATGAACTCCTTTGCTTTATATAGGCAAGCTCCTCCTCAAAACATGGAACAATACCACGAGCCGACACCATAGAAACATAAAACCGTCGGCTAGATACCACACAAGAAACCCCCACGTGCTTTTCTCTGCCTTGAAATGTGTGCACTGGGTAGACGCACCCCCTAAACGGCTGGCCGGCGTCCCTGGACGCGGGTTCTGCATGGTATACCTGCGGGGACGCACTTTCTGAACCGATTGCCTGCGTCCTTCTTAATTTTTCAACAAACTGAGAGCCTTACCACTGGAGTTGCCATCAAGTACAACATACAGTCATACCAGATAACATAATGCCAACACAAGCTTTCATTATAACCTTTTATATTTGTGGCTCCCCTCTAATTTATCTAGGAAGAATTCATTTAATTCTTATTAGAGGGTCTTAAAGAAATGCCCTTCTTTTTCCCTCTCTTCTAGCATTATACCCTACTATCTCAATTTGTTCCTTTATTGTTGTACCGAGTCTCTTTATGTGTTGCCACATACATTCAGCTGTTAGCATCATCAATGGAAATTACACATTAATTGCTGCCCTATCATGCTATATCAAGCATGTTGCCCTGCAGCTACACATATATGTTGATTTATTTATTAGTCACATGTCTCAAAATCTAGGACATAATTTAGGTATACTTTATATCTCAACATAATTTCAAAAAGTAGAATTTATATGCACATGTATATATCAACATGTTTACAATCATACCTTCAAAAGTTTAAAATCAGTCTATTACCAGGATTTATGGGAATTAACTACAATCAAACTCTTACCAAGGACAACAACAAAAAAGCATCTTCAATTTCAAGGGTCAGTGAATAACCATTTAACACATAAGCATCTGCCATTTTTTTTAATAATTTATAAATTTTCACATTTATGAAATGTATAATGTATATGCAGTAAATATCACAATCAATACTTAGCCATTTAATCACAATGCTATACCGAGCAACCACTTGCACAAGAAATAAATCATACATTCCATGGTCATAGTGATATAGCCAACACCTACAACAAGAAATTATCAGATCACTTGACTCTCTACTAGGGTCACAAACATTATTCCTCTGATCCACGAAGGCTCTTGCCAATATAACCTACAGACTATGTAGCTCTATCCTACAATATATATATATATATATATATATATATATATATATATATATATATATATATATATATATATATATATAAACAATCTATGCCATGCAACAAAAGCATCACATGTATTTCCCCAAAATCTCTCATATCATATAAGCATTCACATGCTCATTCTTTCAAAGCATGTATGGACATACCACTTAAATAATCATGCACAAAACCATGCAGGTATTTTTTCAAAGACTAAATAAATAATAGACATCCAAGGTCATAACAATAGACAATCCAAACCTTCAAGATACTTAATATTAAGCACATGCAATACCATTACATTCATTAACTAGTTAAATCACATAAAAGGAAACCTTATAGTAAGAATGCAATTTCATAATCAAATATTATAAATGATATACAATCATATTCAATTACTACACTGAAATATAGAGCTACACTCATCTCCAAAGATCCAAGATTTGGACATTTTTCTCTATTAATTATGTAATAGGGAACCAATTTATTCCCAAAGGTCTACTATCGAACCTTTGATCTTCACTTCTTATACGATAAAGCCCATCTAGTCCAAGTGTTGAACTTAGAAGCTTTGATACCACTTTTTAACCCACCCCCTTACCACCAATCATCATACTAAGGTAGAAATATGGCAGTTAGTATGCTAACCCGACCTCCAAGGTTCCAGTCATGAACATGGGATCCAAATTTTTTGATCATTTTCAAACTCTTTGAAACTTGAAATGGAAAACATTGTTGTTTTTGTCTCATAGAGACCTTTATAACAGTATAAAACTTTCCTTAATCTGATTCCCAGATCAAAAGATATAGCCATTTAAAGGTTTGGCCTATTAGCTTCGACCAAGTTTGGTAGCCACATGGCACCTATGTGGTCCCCATGTGGGCATCCAAACCATCGCCCACATGGTAGTTTTCGTCTCATTTGTGGCGGAAAATATCCATGGGATCCCCATTCCCCAGGCTTAATATGTATTTAAATATAAAAATATGGGAGGAACATGGACCGCTATTTGACACTTCTACCCAGAAATAATATCCTAGAGATTTTATTCACAGTCCCCTTCGAAACCATTGAGGAGGAACCTCTAGGGTTATGTGGAACTCCATCTGGCCATGCCACCATGTCCATCAACTAGGAGCACTCATCCAATCACATGGGGCTTGACCTCCACCATGGACCCCTGTCCTCCTCCTCTTTACACGATACCATTCAACACTATAATAATTCGAGCAGGTCCCTTAAAGCCACGACATCTTGGGGATAAAATATTAGAATTTTCCCCTCAAGTCCCTTTTCAAAAATTTCGGTTGTTTTCGACTGAAATCACTAGGGTGACAAGGATTTCCCCATCCACATAGATCCATAGTGTAGTTCCCTATGGCTTCACTCACATTATTGACATACAACACTACATTACACCAAAACATATTTGAGGGGCTCACTCTTGCCACATAATCTTGGGAATTCTTCCTCACACCATTTTCAGAATTTACTGGGGTTACATGGAGAATTCACATCACAAATATGCGCACACACATAAGCATTTCCCCATTGCTTAATATGTGAATTGCATCTCTAGCTTGGCGTATAACTCCATTCCAACAATCCCAAGAGATCCATGTACTTTTGGGGATAAAGTATTAGCAATATTTACACCAAACACCACAGGACCCTAGCAAGGTAGGGGTGCCAAGGTCACATCATGGGTTTTATTCGCCAAGGTCCTTCGATGGTGCAAAATTTATAAGGATAATCGATTTTTTTGAAGCCTCATTACTTTCACATTTGGTCATGGTGCACTGTCACATGGGTGCATGAGCCTCAAGGCCTAATTTCCTTCGAGGCTTAGGGCTTTCAACTCCCTCACACTTAACATAATAAAATATTTTATATGTTTATATGATCAAGCCTTTTCTTGAGGCCTCCATAGCCACAAAAATGTGAATATGTTGGTGGCTAATCTAGCTATCCCTCTCGAGCTTTGCATGGCCAAGGCCCATTGTGTCTCCGCTATGATGTATATATATGTGTGTGTGTTGTGTGTGTGTGTATATATGAGAGAGAGAGAGAGGTTAGCAATGATAAAAATAAGTTTTGAAAACCAAATCTGTTAGTTTCATAAAAATCATGACAGAGATTTGTCCATTCATTTACTCTTAGACCCATTGGACCTACATTTTATATATATTTGTACATTTCTTCATGAATTAGAGCCATCCTTTTTTAGCATGCAATTCATAGATTGAGGCTTGACAGCCAGATTGAAAACTTTCAAGATTAGTTTACATATGCATTTACTAGCTTTATTAGTGAGATTTTAGATGCATTTTACTAGAGATTTATCTATCACTGTTCATACTCAGGTCATCCAAACCAATAGCATGTTCAGAAAGAACACAAGAATAAACCCATTCTTGAAATGATTACTCAAGTGTTAGCCTCTCACTTCCACACAGGAATAGGCCATCCCTTATTGATAATCAATCCATTTATTAGCAAATTAAACACATAATGCACTCCATATATAGAACATATATAAATTCAAGAATTTAAGTTACAAATGCATGAAAAACCTTATAAGGAATTCTATAGATCATTCAAGCATTTAAATCAATAAACCTCATCCACCAACATCCTACCACCATATAACATTTATTAGATCTACACATTGAATTCCACGAGAGAAATCTTTAATTTCATAGCTCTTAGCTAAAATCATTCATCTACAATAAAATAGATGACGCAACTGAAAGTGGGACTTCGATTTTCCACCCAACCTTAGACTCGTTGCAACAAAAATCACTTGCAATAGTCACCCCTAAGCCAGATCAATGATTCAAGGGGAAATTCTTCAATAGTTTGAGCATGAGGCCATGCTCAGCTCAAAGAGGATGGGGATTATTTATAAAATTAGGTGGGTTTCCAACTATTCAACAAGCACCATGATTGATTTACCAACCAATTCTTGGCATGCACTCATTCCCATATTTCTTCAAAATTTCTTGAGCTCCTCCAGGCCACAATTTAGCTGCCCATTGAATTCATTTCCTCCACTTTGTAGGTCTCTCCAGCACTTATCATGCGTTGTCTCAAGAAGAAAATCCAACCCCAACATTACAATGAAAATTCCTTTTTATTATTTCCTCAGGGTGCCTCTTCATGTTCCTCTTGGACTCTTCCTCTTATTTTTTCTTATTATTTGCATCAAAAAATTAATTAAAGGTGCCAAATAACCCCACCTGGGTTTATCTTTCCACTTCCCTCTTAAATCATGGATCTATGGTCCCACTCTTTAGGCTATTAGATAGAAATATACTTATTTATAAATTAGAGTATAATTACAAGACAAAAAAATCAAGGGGAAATGATACTAGGGGATTCACAAGGCTCTTCTCTATCCTCATTACTCACACTTAGATTTCACTTCTAGAGTCAATTTGGTGCCTCCATGGACTGTGATGGAGGGTTAGTTCCATTATGAATATGAATGTTCTCTAGATTTTTTACAATATGCATTGATGTTTTTCATTGGGTATGATTTAGTGATTCATCTAGGTAGAGGTGTTAAAGGTGCATAACATAAGGGCTCAATGGAGGTGGCATAGAGTGCACAACAAGAACAAGTTAGGCAATAAAGGCCAAGGGTTCACTCCTTGGTATGAGGGTAAGAGCTCAACCTTACAAACTTATTATTAACTATTTTTTGTATCCTTTTTTCAACACTTAGAGGGGTTCAACAATGGACTTGTTGGGTTGACATGTAGTTAATGCTTCCACACAAATAAAATACTAATTTTCCTCTAAAAGAATGCTTAGATGGGTTTTATTCACAACCTTGTTGGTATTATGCATAACTTTGGCCCAATAACCTAACTTTTTTACTTGATTTGGTTCATGCTACCTATATGAGTGAGTGTCTTGGTTAGTGCCAGCCTATTGGAACAAATATGAGGTCTTTATTATGAGCCTAAATTATGTCTTTCCATACTTGGTAAGGTGATTAGAGAGAGATCTAGTGAAGGCATTAACAATTTATACAATAAAAAAAATATATATATATTTAATTGAGCAAGGGACTAACAATGTTATTTTTGCATATATTGAGATGGATTCATCATCACAACATCCCTTATATTGAGATGGATTCATCATTGCAACAATCCTTTCACCACTTAATATGCTAGTCCTACACGCAACGAATCCAATTTTTTCCCTAGGTCAATATCCATTTTTTTTAGTACCAATTCATGTTCAAATCCATTCCCCATAATGAGATCGTGCAACAAGGGAAGAAGTAGGTGATGTTTAACTAGTTACAAATTGTGTTTAATATCCAATAGTTGAACCCATTGATTTAGCTTTCACAAAATCATTAATAACAATACAAATTTAGAAGAAAGAGAATTGGTCACTTAAACTTCTTCTAAGTTTTTTAGAAACACTTTTATTTTCTTCTAGGTTAACTGATGTGTTAAATTTCCTTTTCTATTTATTTTTCAACTTGGTCACAGGTTAGATAAGTATGGTTACTTTAAATTTTACCATTTCTTCCTTTTCATCTTTAAACTAAGAGTGTGGGATTTTATTGGGTGTATCTAGATTCTAATATGATACTCCTTTGAGTATTTTTTATATAATCATAAATGAATCACGGTGCTCACCCAAAGATGGTACCCAATTTTGGTGCAATAATAGTGCATGAGCATAACATTTTAGGAATGTGCACATGTTCCTAAAAAATATACACACATTCCTATTATTTTAGGTTTAGAATTTGGTAAACCTCCATGCCATATAAATTAGATGGGAAAAAATGTGCACGCACTCTTGGAATGCAAATATGCTTTTAAAAGTGCATACACATTCCTCTATTAATAGTAATAATTAAAAAATTAGTCCTAGGGCCACACTGTTCCGTACAGACCCCACAAACTTGACAAAGCCCGAGCTACCTATCATAAAAACTTGCATGTGTTTTTTAGCCAAATCCTATCCCCTAATTACAATATGTTTTTCTAACTTTCTTTGTTTTTTTTTTGTTTTTTTTTTTAACTATAAAAAAAACATTACAAAATTTAAAGATTTGTTTTTTAATGCATATTAATTCAAACAAAATCACCATGAATGAAAAACATAAACCCAATCAATAAACAACCCCATAGTAGAGCTATAAGAAAGCATAAACCTAAAGGGAAAACCCATTCTAAAAACTCAAATCACAAATGATTCAAATGAGTTAAGAATATTGTTCACATTTAGGCATACAAGGGAACAATTATGAATCTCATTAGCCACATCCCTTGTCAATATTCTTTCCTTCATTTATTGTTGCAATGGTCAATTGTCCAATAGCACTAAATATAAGTCCAGGATGAGAGAATTTTACTCAACTAGTATAAGCGATGAGCACCAGTATTGCAACAAGAATGCTGCAACTCTTGGGGCTACCAACTTTACTTCATCAACTTGGGGTTCGTAAAAACTTGGAGGTGATAGTGCTGCATACATAGTAGATGTAATGGTCTACTCTTGTCACTTTTCAACTAGGGTGATAGACCACTAGGGTTTTTCAAACTAGTCTTCTATTGAGTAGAAGGTGTCTGATTACCAAATCGAAAAGGGAAAATTATCCTTAATGCAAAAGAAAGAGTCAAGGAAAATTTTAAGGATGGAATTTTATCTTAAAGTGTAGAAAGTTTGGTGAATCTTAATAGTCCATAATATACGAATTGTAAAATGTTTGATGATAATTGTATTAAAGAAACTATATTTATAAATCTTTCGTATTTTTCCATGTAAAATATTGGCGATTTATAAGTTAAGATAATTTTAGACCATAAAATTTTGGCGAATCATCTTTAGAAAAAATGGAAATTGGTGAATATTTTTTTTAGAAAAAGCATTGAAAATTAGCCCACCTGCGAATATTAGCTTGTAAAATTTTCCCTGGAAAGAGTGTTTCCTATTCTAGGAAATGAAAGTCTGAATTGGAAGATGCTATAAAATGACATGAAATCATCTAGCTACACATTTATACATTTTGCTTGCCAAAAAAACCTAGCTTAACCTTGTTTATAACATGTGATGATCTAGAATAAATGAGCATAGTATATGATATAAGAAGTATTATTACCATTGCACGCATGTGCTAATTTAGCAATTGTAGAAAAGCCCTTTTTTGATGTTTTAATTTTATGAATGCAAATACTAATTTTCACTTGTTCTTTGGCAGGGGAGACAGGTATGGAGGGAAAGGTATGGACTAGTCTTAGGGTATGGAAGCCAAGTGGAGGCCTAATCTAAGCTCAAATGACTATTTTTTCTAATTTTGGGCTTAAAATAGGATGCTACAGGGTTTCCTGTAGTACTGCTACAGGATGTCCTAGTTCTACTAAACGATGCCCTGTTTTGCTACATGAAACAGGCTGAAAGCTTAGGAGATGGTAGGGAAGGTAGAATGAAGTGTGGGAAAGGTATCTGATGGAGAAATAAGGGATGGAGGAGGTGAACAATATCCATGGCCCAGTCAGATGCTTCAAGATGGTTGGATTTGCTCAATGGAAATGGAAATTTTTCTTACAAAACAAGAATTTGGATTTAGGGTTTAGTGGACTTTGGAAGCATGGGTGGATAGGACTTGTATGAGGAAAATGAGATGAGGTCTCCCTGCAAATTAGAAGCTCTTGCAACAACATACACTCTTGTCTTCATTTATGCACAAATTCATCTATACATGGAAAATATTTATTGAATGGAGGAAAACAGAGTTATTATTAGCTAATGACTAAGTTCATGAATGGAAGTGCTTTGAACGCATAGAAAAAATTAAGGGATCAAAATGGCAATTGAAAATAATCTTAAGAAACTTAAAGACAATGATATATTCATCAAGAAACCCTAGATTATGCAGTAATCAAACAATTAATATGTTTTTGGGGATGTGTGAATGGAACCATCAAGTCACGATCCTATAAGAAAGATGAGGTGAAAGCCATTCCCACAAGATTTTATGAATTTTTTACTGTCACTATGATACCACTGATCTAAATATCCACAAATGGAAGCAAACTAATTAATCACCCAAATACTTGCAGATTAACAAAACCAAAATCACTTCAACAATTAACTATGAATGTAATCTAAGCATACATGTACAAAAAGAGGAACCTCTGCTACTAGGGTTGGTCCCTAACCCAAGAGCTTCAGCCCTATGAGTTAACTTAGTGCTGGACCAAGGGAATGCTTCTCATTTTCATTAAAATATCAAAAATACATAAGAGTCATTAATCAAAATATCTTAGCTTGAAAATGCCTCTTGGATACAACAAAGAGTCAAATCCTAATGAGGCTATAGGAATTATTATTTATAAAACTGAAGCTACCAACATCTTCCTTAAATTTAGGGAGACTTGGCTCCCAACTTGAGATCAACTGTTCTTAAACTATCATTGGCTTGGCTGCCAATGACCTTAATGGCTTGGTTTCTTTTAACTCTAAGCTGATGAGATCTGGTGGAAGAATATTCCAGTTAGTGAGGAGTTAAGGAGGGAGATCCAATCTCCTAAAATCCCTCTTGCTTATCTACTTCGAGTTCCTGCACTTTAATTAGCCAAAATTTGCTTCAAAATCTGCAATCAATGCACATTAGACCACAAGACATGACATCTCATCTTTACCCTTCTCATTAAGCAAAATATAACAAAATATGTAAATAAATATGATGAAAGTTGATTTTAATAAGCTGTAGAGTGGCATTAAGGTCCATTTAATTTACCCATTGATGAGCCTCATCAATAAGTAAAGAACATGTTAAGGAATTGAATATCATCAAACAAATGATTATGGGGTTATTGATTAACCCACGAACCAACGAAATCCATGATTTGAGGAAGAGACATATCTGCATGGATTTATGCACACTCATCCCATGGAAGGAAATTTGAATGAATTTCTAGTTTATGGTCTTTGACAAACCTCCCTATAATATTAGGGATGTGCCATTATATTTCCTTAAGAAATTATGGAGAAAGTTCATATGTGGTCTCCATGTTAACTATTTGACATGAGAGAGTTGCAAGGGGCCGGATTTACCAAATGCTAGGTGAAATCCATTGAGAGGGCCAATTTCTCGTAGGAATATGCCCAACCACATACCACTCCCACTATCATTTCCCCCCTCCCTACATGCACCTGAGCTTTCAGATTTCCTTGTTGTCACTAGTAATGTGATAACACATATCACGCGTAGTATGTTTTAGCATAGTTCATTTGTGGTGGCATCCATATGAGATCCATTGAAGGAATCTATTACAACTCCATGTGTATTTGGGCCACATTGGTTATAGACCATTGAGTCCATGTAGGTAGGCCAATGTTCCTAGTTCGAGTCCAACAGTGCCACATTTATGATATGATTGTGGGTGAATATGCCATGGCTTTGTGGAGGATCCATTGTAGGGGAAATTTACAGATCTGGTTAGTATAGTTTGTCATTGATGCTAAATCATTAGTTATAAATTTATTTGTACTTGAAAAAATAATTCAACAAAGTACTTTAATTAAATTTAAAGTACTTTTCTTTTACTTTTGGTTCTTTGGTACATACATAGTTTATGAGAGGATACATAATTATAGAGGTGGAATGATTTAAATGCTCCCAATCTCAATGTTTCCTTAGATGAAACATTCAATTTTATAACATCTCACACATTGGTATTTAAATGACTTTATTATGTTCCACTTCAATGATAACATAGAAAGATTTAAAATTTGTTGTTTTGCAAATGTCCAAGTCATTTGGGAGAAATTAATCTAAATTTTGTTGGGTTTCCATAGGTGCCAATGGGAGTGTCTTAGAACACATCTCCACTTGGGATTACAAGATCACCCCCCGCCAAGGTGACATATGTTAGATTATATATACTTTTAATGTGACTTTGATTATATTAGTTTAGTTTAATTTGATGTTTTTTAACTAATTGAAAACATATTATTAATGTCTATCTATGTACCATTCCTCTTGATTCCATCCCCTTCTATCCAAGTTCATCCTCACTTCCTTCCAGGTGTGACCATTGGGTTCCCCCATCACTTGGAATTCTAATTTCTTCCCCTAAGTTGCTACCTCCTATTGGACAATCAATGGGGGTGTAACACTTTCAATTCCTTGTACATTTTCCTTTACACCCTTTGACCATGCCCACAACCATTTACCTTACACCATTTCATCATCAAACCCTCCTCTCATCACATACATTGTTGTAACAACTAGTATTGCATCTATTATAACAAAACCATTAGTGGTTTCATTTTTAGTTGCTTCAACTACATCCTCCCTAGCCCTTGTCATTGCCTCAGAGTAAGTTGTTAATCCCAGTGCTCCACTTGTTATGCGAAATGCATCGAATATTGTAGAAATAAGTACTATATCTACATCTACAATGGTTACATATATTGCTATCATAACTACTTCCTCCCTATCTCCCGTCATTTCCTTGGTGCAAGTTGTCCAATCGAGTGCTTAACCTCCAAGATGGGAAGGGAAATCATCCCCATTTCCTCAAATCTTTACAGTGACTAATTATTTGATGAAATTATTGTTAAGCACATGAGTTAATTGATTTTTTACATATTTTGATTACATTAAATTAATCGGTTGTTATAATTAGTGCAGTGAGGCATCATTGAGAGGCTTGGAACACAAAACATGACAACACCTCAACCATATACATTCATGTTTGAGGTGTTCTTTTATGTGAATTATAAAATTGTACTTATTAAGTGTTTTAATTGATTGAACTATGGGAAAGTGAACTAATATATTGTTGTTGTTTCCTTCTCAGAGCTCGAAGAGGCATAATACTTCGAGACCAAAGAAGGCTGAAGGTTCCTCCATGTTGAAGAGGGGGAAGATTGATTTCAGAGATGAACCTATGAGTGCCAAGATTGGAAATGGTGATTGAGAGAGATATCGTGTGCATTATCCATGATGTGGCATTTTTAGCACCAAGTGCCACTTTGTGTCTAGCACACTAATTTCCATTCTCTCATTGTTTGGCATAAGATATCTATCTTGGCAACAAGATTTTATTTTGTACATTGGACCAAATTTACTATAAATATAGTTGATTTTTGACTTGTGTATCATGGCTTGTGTGATTTGTTTCAGTCCATTGACACCTAAATATGTCACTTATGCTAGGAAACCTACATGGAATGTTGATTATGTGTCTAACTTTGAAGAGTATCACTTATATGTACATTGGTCATGGGGAATCATTTAAAATTATGTCACTTATATGTGTGTTGCTTAAGCATGTCACTTATGGAAGTCTCTTACATGGTGGGTTGGGTATAAATTAGTCACAACGATCTCTAAACAACAAAATTCCATCCATATAAAATTTCATGGCTTCTTAACATTCATAAATATAAGGAAAAAATATAACATCCCAATGAAATTACATAACGAGAAAGTTAGGATGGCCTGTAAAGAAAAAATGAGGTTATCCACACTTCACCCTAGCCATCAACTAGGCTTTCCACATTTCAACTTAGCCACCATAGCTTAATACAAGTTGGCATAAGTTTTTCAAATTCCACATCAATATACTTCGACAAACATTGCAATCTTGCGATGCAAGGTCAATATCATGTGTTTACTTACAATATCTAACTATGCATTAAAATTTTAACTCACTATGATGGTGTTTTCACACCCAACTCTTGGTATTTTGCATTCTATTCTCTTCGCATTATCATATTTATGTGTACACTATATTTTTTCAAAAGGAGACACATCTTGACCTCTTGTGAAAATTTTTGAATGGTTAATATATGGTAGAATTTTTTTGTACACAAATATTCTCATATTTTGCAACTGCTATTTGCATTGGTCAATTTAGATTATGTTTGTTTCTCATCATGTGTCAATTATGTGTCTCATGTAATAAAACTTTAATTATGTGTAACTTATGGTGAATTAATGCATATGTCCTTATGTTCATTGTTGATTTCTTATATGCATCACATTTTATGTGTTGAGTTAAGTTTCATCGCTTATATGTAACACTTAATATGGTGTACCATGGTAGTCAACTACCAAATTCTGCAGTCAACTGAAAAACAAAACCCTAGTTTCCAACTGCATGCAAAGAGTGTACGTGCATGTGGCTGAAGCCCTATAACCACACTCAAGATCCTATTTACCTATGGTTGCAATTGAAAAATGCAGGTGTCATCCCCACGGTTGGAAACCAAAACCCTATATCTCATGTGCGAGCTTTAGACCCTATAATTTTGGACATGTACGAACCGATCTCTACAAACCACCTCAAACCTGTGTGAGCCAAACCAAAGAAATAATAATAATCATAATTATTTCCATATGAGGGTCACTTGACTTGTATTTATAGCCATCCAAGGGTGTCCAATTTCTCATTTGGGCTGACCTGTTCTTTTGTGCACATGTGGGCTTCAATTCAAAAATACACTTTACCTTGTCCAAATCAAGTTCTTCAAAAGTCAAAATTCTCGAAAAGAGGACTCTAGTCCCATGATTGGAATTTTCCACTGAGTTTCTAAATTAACACATGTGCATTGCTTTAGTGCATTAATGATCAACTATGTTAGTTATGGTAGGTATCTTGCATGGCATGTCTGCTATGTGTCTTAATTTGAAGAGTATCACTTATATGTACATTTCTTATGGGTTATATCATATAATCATGTCATTTATATATTTGTTTGTTTTAGATATGTGTCACTTATGGGAGTCTCTATGGTGTGTTTGGTATAAATTAGTCACGATGGTCTAACTTATCTAGGAATTGACCAATGTAAAAAAATTTCTTTCTTTCCCATTATCTAGTTCATAGGTAACACATTTGAAGTTGTACAAATATATTATCATCCTCCCAAATTCATGCTCTTCACTTTCATGAATGCACCAACTCAATAATGCAAATCCACGACACTTTTTAGCATGTCCCACCTAAACAAGATTTTGCATAATATCTTTGTTCATCATGCCTTAGATACATTATTCTATGAATAAATTATCTTAATGGAGTTGGTAGTGGTATGGATTAGAAATCTTGCACAATGTTCGGATGAAAAACACAACAAATGTGTACATATGTTGTAAAAATAATCAAATTATACATGGTATCTACAACAATATGTGTTAGAATTTATGCATATTTCAACATAACAAGGTTTGCATTTCTCAAAAGATCTTTGGCATAGGTTCAATTCCATGTTCTATTTCTTGAATCTCTCACATCATTTTGTTTTTGTCATGTCAAGGAAGTTCTTAATGTGGGGTTGACAGACTTTAAAACTTTTTCTCAAGTTTATCACATTTTTTTTTTATTGTATGAAGGCCTATTATTTTCATGGAAAAAGGTTTGTACTAGTTCCTCAAGAACATCAAGTAACTTCATGTTTGAACAAGGAAACCTACCATTTAAGGCTGAATAATATATTTGACCTAGGTTTTCTTCTTTTTCTCTTATAATAGGATACTTCAAAGATTTTTTCTTTTTACTTTAAAAGTATGAGATTTCTGTAACATCAAACAATGTTACATTGTGGACTTGTTTACAATAGATTTTGATGTTACATGACAAGCTATGTTATGATATTTTGAACAAGTAGAACTTCCAATCGTGTGGAAAGAATATCAAAGGTTTCTAACACTATGATTATTGGTGTTTGTACTTATAGATATATTTATGCGTAAAATTATCCTATAAACATCTAAGGAGTGTAATTTTAATAAAGCCAAAAATAATTGACATTTAGCTGCATCACCTTTTTATTCAAAAAAAATTTCAAAATTTTATTGCACAACCAACAAATATTTTATTTATGTAACTTACCTTCAAGGCCTACTACATAACATTCATCCACATAAATATGTCTAAGAATTATTTCATGCACTTGAGAGATGAGGTAAGAAATGTGGACACAAAGTGTCGATTCCTTCTCCATTGAATTGTAACACTCATTCATTTGATGGTTCAGATTTGGAGTGAATTGGAAAATTGTTTGGTTTGTATGTTGAACATCAAATTTTAGAAATTCAACTTACACATGATGAGCCTATTCACTAGAGGGTTGCAACTCATTCAACTTTTTAATTTCCACCTTTGGATACCCAACATCTCAAAAAATTTGAATATCTTCTTCAATTATGTCATTTCTTGTTCATGGAATATTGGCTAGATGATCACTTGATGTTGGAATTTGATTGGCATCCACTGAATCCAAATTCTTCACTTGCAACAACAAACTAGAGTCCACTTTGGCATTGTTGTGCAAGGATTTAAGCTAGTGATGGATGGATGCCTATGTTTTGCCATAGCCAACCTTCCCATTTCTCTTGTCTCTTCAACATTTGTATGGTGAAACAACATCCTTCTATAATTTTTTGATCAATTTCATAAGTTTCCCATATCTAAAAGGTTCTAATAGAAGAAGAATATGTCAAAAATAGTTTAGGAAATCACATAAAAAACCATCATCTGCAATAGAACATTTTTCACGGTATTTGCAGATATCAATGCTAAATATAGGAAAAAATATGATGGCAATAGAAAAGTGTGTGTTTGTATTATACATGAAAAAATGTACACATTTTAACAACACACATGCATTAATAACATGCACACATAAAAAATATGTATGTTCCTACTAGAACGTTTACCTCATGTGGGAAGGGATGGTGAGGAGAGTGAGGATAGTAAATGAGAAATCATGAACATGTTAATAACATCCACACATTAATAAAGAACATACATTAATAACACATGTGCATTACTACTCAATTTTCTCATACGATAATTAAGAGTGAGGATGGTAAGGGTGGGAATGCACACACATTATTAACATATGCATGTTCTTAACAGATTTTCATGGGAGAAGGAAAAGAGATATGGAGGGTAGGAATAAGGAGAGAAAAAGGTTTAGAGAGAAAGATAAAGGGAGAGTATGAAGGAATAGGGAAATAGGGAGAGAGAAACTAGGTGATGGGGAGAGTGTGAGTATGTGTTAGAGAGATAGAGAAAGGAGATGTGGGGGAGAGAGAGAGGGGTATGAGTGAGGGATAAATAAAAGGGGAGAGAGGGAGAGTAGTTGGAAAAAGAGAGGGGGTTAGAGAGGGCGGGGGTGGGGAGAAAGAGATGGATGTAGGATGGGAGAGGGAGCCATAGGGAGAGAAAGGAAAGAGAGGGATGGGGCAAGACACAAGGAGAGACACTTAAAGGTATAGGAAGAGATAGAAAGGGAAGTAGAAGGGTAAACAAGGGATAGAGATAGGGGAAAGGGAGATATAGGGATAAAGATATCAAAGGATATGGAAATGGGTGTTCAATAGAGGTGTAATTAGGTAATGGGAGAGATAGAGAAAGGGATAAGGGGAGAGAGAAAACTAGGGTTAGGAAAGAGGGAGGGAGGGAGATATAGGGATAAGGAAAGGGGATAAAGGAAAAAATAGATGGCGTTAGAGAGTGTGTGTTTGTGTTAGAGAGATAGAGAGGGAGACAAGAAGAGAGAGATAAATGAGTTTGTTTATAAATATAGTTTAAATATATTTATCATAATTATCTATGTACATGATCTATGTATGCATGCATCACCAACTAGATATTGTTGTGAGTTGAGTTGAAGAAAAATAATTAATAAAATACTATGGAAATGGATGGGGAAGAAGGGGAATTGAAACCTAGGGGTAGACATTTGGCATGATTTCAGTGAACCCAAAACTGTGATAGGACTCATGGTGATGGTAAGATTAGTTCTAATATGGTAGCCTCCTCCTTTTTCAAGTTCATGTTTAATGGCTTCTCTAGAAAGTTGGTAAAGTAATAATTATTCTTATACCCACATCTTCTCCTTTGCTTAATTTCTCATAAATATTAGTTTCCAATTGTTATTTCATACAAATGGGTATTCAACTTTAATATTGGCATGTAATCATTCCTACTTACAATTATGTATTCATCTTATATATTAGTTCATAACATTTGTTGCTTACAATTGGATTATTGGTTAACATAACATTTTATATATGTGCATGTGTTATGATCTGCTTAGTCTTGGCTCGAGAGAATGCACGTAAAACTCATGCCTCACAAACAAATATCGTATATTACAAAAGAGTACTAAAGTTGATTGAAAACTTGGTTTTTTTTTTTTTTTTCCTATCTTATGTTAGGTCATATACGAATGAATTTAATGAGGATAAAACTAATAAACTTGTTCAATGAGGTGGGAGGAAGGAGAGAGACAAGGGGGAAGGGATATATAGCGATAGAGATAGAAAGGGATAGGGAAATGGGTGAAGAGAGGTATAATTAGGGAAGGAGAGTGATAAATAAATTGATGGAGAGAGAGAAAACAAAGGAGAGGAGAGATGGAGAGGCGGATACATAAGGATAGGAAAAGGTAAATAGAGGGAAATAGAGAGCGGGTTAGAGAGATTATGTGAGAGAGAGAGAAGGAAAAAGAGAGCGGTTTAGAGAGACATAAAGAGAGATGGAGAGAGGGAGATAGAAGGAAAAAGAGAAGGGGGTTAGAGAGAGAGAGAGAGAGAGAGAGAGAGAGAGAGAGAGAGAGAGGATGTAGGGTGAGAAATACAATGGGGGATAGAGAGAGAAAGAGCTGGATGTAAGAGGGATACACATGGTGGGGGGGGGATAGAAAGAGAGAGAGAGGGAGAGAGAAATAGGGGAAGGAAGAGAGAGAGAGAGAGAAAGATAGATTAGGAATATGGAAATGGCGATAAGATTAAAAGAACGAGACATAGGAAGTGAGAGGAGGGAGAGGGATGCATGGGGGTTTCACTGGGGGGGAGGGGAAATACTATACCACATGCATTCATATTGGGGGATATATATTGAGGAAAAAATGACATAATATATTGAGCATATAATAGGGGGTGAAGGGATTTTAGAATGGTAGGTATAAAAAATGGAGCTCAAATTTAATGAAAAAATATAAAGGGGTATAAAAATGATAGTGAAGAAATGGATACCTACAATATCTAATGAAAGTAAGTTTTTTTTTTTTTCAAATTGGGAAGGTGTATTGGGTTCATGTTGGTATGAGGTTAAATAATGTGATTTTTAGAGGTATTTTCGAATATGTAGTCAAATAAGGGTTATTGTTTAGTATTCCATGAATGCATGTGATATTTCATAGGTTCATTTAGGGAAGCCATGTGGAGGGATGAGGGGAGAGAGAAGGATTGGGAAAGGAATAATGATATGAGATAATAGGGAAAGGGAGATATATTGGGGGTAGAGTTAGAGAGAAAGAGAGGTATATGTGAGTGAAACATATTGTGGGAGAGAGAGAGAGAGAAAGGTGGAATTAGGGAAGTGGGGTAGAGAGATAAAACAAGGGATAGTGGAGAGAGAGGGAGGGAGAGAAGTATAGGGATAATTAAAGAGAGATAAATGGAAAATGAAAGGGGTTTAGAGAGAGTGTGTGTGTTATAGAAAGGGGTAGAGGTGGGGGAGAGAAAGAGAGATGTAGGAGGGAGACATATGAGGCGGAAGGGAGGGAGAAAGAGGGAAGAAGAGAGGTGTGTGTGTGTGTGTGAGAGAGAGAGAGAGAGAGAGAGAGAGAGAGAGAGAGGGAAAAAGGGATATATTTTGTGGGAGAGAGATGTATTTAGGAGGGAGCCATACAAGGGAAGAAAGGGATGGGGGATAGTGTATGATAGGAGGGAGACATATAGGTTAGGAGAGAGAGTGGGGGGGGAGAGAGAGAGAGTGATAGGAAGGAAACATACAAAGGGGAAAAGAGAGATGGGGAAGGAATATAGAGACAAAAATAATATGGGGTAAGGGCAAGAGAGAGAGATGGTGGAAGGGGGAGAGAGAGAAGGAAATAATAAAAAAACATAGGGAGACAGAGAGGGAGTGGGGAGAGTTAGGGTAAGGGAGAGATAAATAGAAAAAAAGGGAAGGATTAGGGAAGTAGAGAATGAGAGGGATATAAGGGGATAGAGATAGAGAGAGAGAGAGAGGAAAAGGAGGAGAGGTGGGGGGGATAGAGAGGTATGTAGTGGGAGATATACAAGGGAGGAAAGAGAGATCGAGAAAGAAAGGATATGGGAAGGAGACATGCTGGTTGGAGAGTGAGAGAGAGATAGAAAATAGAGATATTAGAGGGAGACACATGATGTGGAGGGAGAGAGAGATATAAGGGAAGGAAGAGATGGAGAGAAAAATAGACATATGAGGAGGAGGAAATAAGGAATGGGGAGAGAGATTGAAAGAGGGAGAAATAAGGAGGGGGGGGGGGAGGAATAAGAGGAAAGAGAGATATAACTTAAGAGAGAGAGAGAGAGAGAGAGAGAGAGAGAGAGAGAGAGAGAGAATATGTAAAGGAAAAGAGAGATATAAATAGGGATAGGGATAGGGATCGGGGAGAGATAGAAAGGGGTTGAGAGAGGAGGTGCCTAGGGGGAGAGAGAGAGAAATAGATAGTGGCATTCAAGAGAGAAAAGGATGTAAGAGGGAGATATATAGGGGCGAATGAGAGAGAGAAAGAAAGAGGGGGATACATGAGGGAGATATACAAGTGGGAGAGAAAGATAAAGAGTGGGATATAGGAGGGAGAAATGCAAGGGGGAGATAGATATTAGGTAAGGAATATAGAGAGAGATGGGGGAAGAAAGATAGAGAAAGAAGAGAGAGAAATAGAGAGATGGGGGAATGACAGGACTGGGGGGGGAAGATAAAGAGAGAGAGGAAATATGGAAGGAGGGGATAGAAAAATGGAGTCATAGCTCTATAGAGAGAGAATGGAAAGTATTGGTAAGAGGGGAGAGAAACGAGGTAAACATAGGTAAAGTGATATATGGAAATGGATAGTGTAAGAGAGAGAGAGTGAGGGAGTGGTAGGTTGAGGGAGAGAGAGTGGGGTCTTAGAAAAGGAGAAGAGAGAGGGATATAGGAGGGAGGCACACACACATATGGAGACATGGACAGGGAGAGAGAAAAGGATGAAGAGGGAGATGGGAGGGAGGAAGAGGGGGAGCAAGAGGATATATTGGGAAAAGAAGATATATATATATATATATATATATATATATATATATATATATATCTAGAGAGAGAGAGAGAGAGAGAGAGAGAGAGGGGGGGGGGAGGAGGATATATGGGGAAAAGAAGAGAGAGAGAGAGAGAGAGAGAGAGAGAGAGAGAGAGAGAGAGAGAGAGAGGTGTATAAGGAAAGGGGGAGAGATAAGGGAAACATAGGGCGAGAGAGAGGTTTATAGGGAAATGGGGAGAGATAAGGGAAACATAGGGAGAGTGAAAGGTAGAAATGGATAGGGTAAGAGATAGAGAGGGAGTGAGGGGCAAGGGAGAGAGAAAGAGGGGTGGGGGATTAGAAAATGGGGGTGTGATCCTGATATAGGAGGGAGACATAAGGACATAGAGAGAAATAGATAAGAAAATAGAAAACGATGAAGAGGGATCTAGAGTGAGATGGGGGTGGGAGGGAGAGATAGAGAGAGACAAACAAAGAGGAAGATGGAAAAGGAGAATGTGTGCATTTTATGACATGTGCACATTCTATAACACATGCGTGTGCATTAATTTAATGCATGCACATTATAACACACATGTTTTATTAAGGTGCATGTGTTATTAATTTCAAAAAATATTTGGTAGGAATGCATTTTTCAATTACTTAGTGGTGAACAAATTTATAGAGATCCATGTGAAGATTGTAAATATGTATTTTTATAGAAGCTAATTATTAATTTTTACCTTTTTTCAGATATGTATTAAATTTATAAAAAAACATATTTCATTTATTTCTTCTATAGCTTTTTACTGGTTGATATATTTTGAAATTGAAAAAACTTGCATTAGTTTAAACAAATGATGCATCTATCAAGACCTTAATAGCGAGGCCTAATGGTCAACCTAGTCATTGTAAGGATTCATTTTGTTTTTTAATTTAAGAAAAAAACATTAAATCAATATTTTTATTTATGGAAAAATATTGTTTCACAATGTCCATTTGTTATCTCCAACCATACAATTTTTTTTCAAAAAATTACATCATTTACATAGAAAACCTGACATGTAATGTGAAGATATGAATTATCTTGCACTATCCCATCAATTAAATCACTTATTATAATTGGTGGTACTTATTATAGTTATGTTCCCATCTTTAATGTCTGCTAGGAATTGGAAAGAAAATTTTCTTGCTAAACACCTATAACACACCCCCATGTCTCAGTACTACAGATCTTACAAACAATTCTTAGTCTATTATATATGCAACTAGATTTGAAACTAGAACACCAGGATATAATTATCAATCTAAAATGGTCACACACATAGTGGGTGAGAATAGAAGTTGATCACTCCTTCAGTTTCAGAATTACATAAGAGAAAAGAAACTTCAGTGCGTGATATATAAAGAAGCATATCTAGTAATTAATAGTAAATAAAGTTCTTATAAAAATTAAATATAATGGTAATATCATTTTTATGCCTATGTCTATTTCAAAATAGGGCTTCAACAAGATTAATTTAATTATTAATAACTATTAGGTGAATGGTAGGAATTTAACCTCCATGGATGATTCTAAAATATTCATAATAGTATACACACGTCAATGGTTGAGATTTATTTACAAAGTAAGTATGCCCTTTTTATTCTTTTAATTAAATTGATTAATTTTTTCTTTTGTTTGTCAAGTTGTATGTGATCCTCCAGGCTTGACTTGTGGTTTGAGGAGCCATGACCTAGGGGCATCTAATTCGTCAAAGTCACCCGGGGATTGCACTCAGCCTGGGCCATACCAGCCTTAAGATGACTGGATTTTTTTAGCATGTATCCTCCCCCTAGCACTGGGAACAACAAACCCCCATGAGGTTTGATCCTAGGTCGCCTTGCTAATGAGGCCTATCCTTAACCAGTTGTGTTAGTGGGACTTGACAATTAAATTTGATTAATTAATTAATAAGCATTGGTTTGAAAAGTTCCATGAAACTAACAATGGTGCAAATATATATCTTGGGGATAATCACTCACACCAAATTAAAGGATATGGTGATGTGCCTATAACATTACCAAATGGATATGTTAAAAAAATTCATAATGTGATGTATGTGCCTAGCATTAAGAAGAATCTAATCTCAATTTTAACTATAACAGATTAGAATACGAAAGTAGAATTTGTAAAGTCACGATGTGTGCTAAAATACATGCAACATCATTCAAGGTTATCATAATAGTTGAAACAATTAGATGTTTATACAATCTTGACATGACAAGGAAAAGTCATCAAGTGTTGGAATCCACAACCATGACAACATAATCTCTTTTGCACCAAAAGTATGGCCACCTTAATTATCATGATTTGTTTCCACTTTAGAAATGTTAAAAAGAATCGTGGAGGGAATCCCATTGTTTAAGAATGAATATTCCGCATGTGAAGGCTATGCGTTAGGGAAGATGCATAGGCAATAACTCCCTAGTTGTGACGAAATTTAATTCCTTAAATTAATAGTAGTTAAATCATTGATTAGGAGCTCGTAAGCTAATGAGATGTTGGAAACGTATATGCATAAATAAGTTTAATTGGTTTGTATGTTGTGCTAGAAATAAATAAACAGTCTGCTGAAAGAATACTTTGAAGTATTTAAATTGAACATGAATTCATCTTTTGCATGCCATACAATTGAAACTATTTCATTCAATCAATTTACCATAGTAAATTGTTAGCATCATAAAGAAGTTCAACCAGTTCAATTGAAAACCATGCCATTAGCGGTCACCTACAAGAAGTATGGTAACTGAAAACACATATATACACTTGCATAGCTACCAAAATAATGGCTTCTAGTAACTCAACAATTTGGCACTTCTAGTAACTCAACAATTTTACACTTCCAATTGTTGGATTGTTTTTTTCTTATGGTAGTTGTACTATGATGTGCTTCTAGTAAATAGAGACACCTGGTAACCCCAAAGGTTGCATAGATTGATAGGAACCTGTTAGAGCCTAGATCGACCTCAGGCTAAAGGGAGGCAATCTTAGGATAACCAAAAACCAAGCTTAACTTGGTACTTAGCCCTACCTGGTCGAGAGAGGGCTCTCTCCTTGTCAATCTCAATTGAGATGACTGAATTAAATATGGATTTTAGGCTAGGTATAGTAGCTCTAGGGTTTTTGGTTGATTTTGATGGTTTTTTTGCTGGATCAAATGGAGCAGGCAGCTTTGGGTCTAGGAAATCAAGTCAGAATTGCAGGGTGTTCTGTGGGGCGAGGTAGGTAGGTGTCTTGGCACTTCGAATTGAGTGAGATGGTAGGTCTAAGATTGGTGAGGAGCTAAGGAGGGAATGTAATGATCATGATTCCTCTTCAAATAGCTGAAAACATCAAAAACTAAATGTATTCCCAAGGCAAAGCATTGTTACCAATGTATTCCACCTATCTATCTTGATTTCATTTAGTTAAGAAGAATGAAATAGATTTTGGTACATATAACACATGAGAAAAACTAAATGACAGAAGGAGAAACAATGCAAAAACACATTACCACAAGAATCCCACAAAAATAGCTACAAATCCTGGTTTATTTCCTTGCCAAACTACGGTAGAGATGTACAATGTAGCTCAAAGCATCCACAAGAGTCCAACCTTAGCTAATGACTAAAAAAATACATAATATAGACATCAAACCACCTATGCTAGCCATCAGGGGTCGAATCCATGAGAAGAGGGGTGGTTTCAACCATTTCTAAACTAGGAACAGGAATATAGGCAGTGAAACAACCTACATCTATAATCATGGAAACTGATTCATTTACCCCTCAACCACCTCAAAATGATGAATCTACCCTCTAAGGTCATTTTGAAATTACATTTACATAGAATAGCATCATTTACAATCATAAATTCATCCATGATGAGAGAAAAAGTCAATTTGTTAAATAACTAGGCGAAAATTGGATTTTTGAGCAAAATTGGCAAAATTTATCCTATGCATGGTGCCACTGTCCTATGCGCAACACCGCTTTAGACCCAGTTTTGGAGGCCTTCCCCTTGACCAAATTGAGCCCAAGATAGCTCGTTGGAAAGGTTTCCCTGTCTAGTTTTTGGAACATCTTGAATGTTTGCATTTGGAGGTCATTTTACCCCTAAAAAGTGGAATCTACCAAGGCTACTTCCAATGTGTCCAAGAAGTGGCAGAGAGGGCATTGTTTGATGGTTTTTTGACCTTTAGGTGACCAATATTTGCTCCAAATTTATTGAAACTTTCAATGATTGATGTTCTCATCATGCTGAATTTGAATATGCAAGGCATTTCTCTAGAAAGTGTCGCAGTCAAAAGCATAGTGCTGGTGGTGCTGCGCACCTATGCCAAATTCCTGTGTTGCAAAATTTAAATTTTTAAAATTGCAAAATCATACCAAAATTTCCCAAAATTGGTACAAGGCACCCTCATCCAATGCTTTGATGAGTTAATGAGGCATCATCTAGGATTTCCAACTTGTCTTGCTTCTTTTTGCTTCTCAAGGCCTTCCTCAACCTTGCCTTAAGCTTCCTCATCCTTATATTGCATATTTTGTTCCGGGTCATATAGTGATAGGCCATGTGACGAAGCATCTTCTTTTCTTTATTGGCCTTCTCAAACAGCTTTTCAAGGTGTATGTTGATCGTTTCAAGCCAAGTTTCCTGGTCATTCTCATTCTCTTGCTCAATGGAGGTCATCTTGACCTTTTCCTTCTTTGCCTTTTTCCAGTTCTCCTTGATCATTTGCAACTCCATGAGGACTTGCTTGTCGGTCAATTGCTTGTTTTCTTGCTCAAGATAATTGATGATCCACTTTGCCCTCTCTAAATTGACTGACAAGGCTTGTATATCAGCCACTTGCTCTTTGATGATCATTTCTTTAGTTATCTTTGTACCTTGAGTCTCCAAATCAATGACATCAACTCCCTGTGTCTCCTCATGATCAACTAGGTCAAAGTCCCTCTCTTTCCCATCATTAGGATCCTTCTCATGATTTTTTCCCTTGCCTTTACCTTTGCCCTTGCTATGCTGCCGAACCTATACCTGTTTAGCTGAAGATGAAGGCAAAGCGCCTTCCACTCCTTGTGGAGATAGCATTTTCCTGTGGCCTGAAGATGAAGGCGAGACTCCTTCCACACCTTGTGGAGATAATACTTGCCTAGCAGCTGTAGAAAGTTTCCTAGTGCCTCTCTCATAGGTCACAAACACTGGCACTCCAACAGTTTCAATTTCATTGACTTTTTCATGTCCTGAAGGTCCACCTTCCTCCTGATGCACTCATGAAAATATTTGTGGGCCTTTGAACATCTCATGAGAAATGAAAGTTTCCCATGGCATGTTGATAAGGTTCAGTTGATGTAGAACAATGATTTTAATCAAAGAATAATGAAAGATGTTGTTTAATTGTTGGGGATATGGCTTCTTCTTGACATAAAGTGCCATCTTCTCGATATTTCAGAACGTGAAGTAAGGAATATTCATCATCCTCACTCTAGTAAAATGCATCAACAATCTAATGTGGTAGGCATACAACCGAGAAAACCTACCTTCACAAGTAAAGTATTTGATGATGATCTTCATGAGTGGAGCAAACTTATCCTCCAAGAATTTGAAGGGGAACAATCTCTTCAATTTTCCATGGTATTTAGCCTTGATGTAAGGCTCATAGTAATCCCTGTCAATATACTGTCCTTTGTTCCATTTTTCACCTACATTTGGAATGCTTGTAGTCTCTGAAATAACAGCAAGTGACAAAGTGAATGTAACTCCATCAAGGTTTACTTCATTCCAGATGTGTCACAAACAACCTTGCTAATTCATGATGAAACTTAACCCTCTCCACCATTTCATAGAAACCAAAACATGACTGATGTTTGAAACATGAGATTGCAAGTAGACAAGCAAGTAATTCCCTCAAACTAATGGGCTCCTCCTTAATTATCTTTCCCCCTTTGTGAGGCTTCCTCTGCTGCAAAATTCTTTCCCTAGAACTATCACTAAGGGTATCTTCCTCCATTTCATACTCACTGTCCCTCTCCATTATTGTACATCTATTTCCCTTGTGATGAATGAAGTATGGTGAATGAATGTAAGATGAGTATGAAGATATTTTGATACATGAATGGGTAATAGTGAATAAGGGTGTGAATATGATTTAGTGAGTGTGTATGGTTTAGGAATAATGTAGGGTTTGGGAATAGTGTATGAAGTGGGGAAAAATAGAGGGAATGATGTTTAGGGAATCTGGTATGGGGAATAGGTTTTAGGGAACAACAACTAGATGAGGAAATACAACAATAAAATAGTGGGCTTTTGAATGTATGAGATATTTTGGTGACAACTAGGGTTTACTTTCTTAAGAGACAAACTCACCAAAAACTGATTGCAAAAAGTATTTTGAGTAAGAATAGCAATGATACTTACTTGCAATGGAGGAAATTGGGAGATTTGAGGTGATTTAATGCAATTTGGAACAATTTGGCATGTTTTGGAGCTTGGCTGCTAGGTGCGCAGTGCTCTCTCTCAGGTGTGCAGTGCCTCTTCTATGCATAGCGCACGTTCAGTTTTGCACTGTGTGAATTCCCCAGGTGCGCAGCGCCCCTTCTATGCGTAGCGCCAGCTGCCGGGTGCGCAGTGCCCTCAGATTTCTCCAAAAATGCTATGACTTCCTCCCTTTGCTCAATAACAGCTCAAGATCACGTTTTTGGCTCTCCTTAGCACTTGAAACTTTCAACAATGAAATGACATAAGATATGGTAGCTTTTCAACTTTTGATTTTTCATTCTTCAAAACCCACTTTATAATGTCTCTTTGTTTTCTTCAAATACTCTGTTTTTATGATATTTGACTTTTGGCTTTTGACAGGTGGATTGATGCTTGATTGTTTGTCTTTTTGCAGTGGCATGTACTTAGCAAATGTCACCAAGTGACCAGGAGCAACATAGAAATATTTATTACATATAGGATTAATAAAATTACATGAAAGTTACAAATAACATATCGATGCTCTGCTTTCACCTCAAAACTAGTTTTGAGGTAAAAACTTATTAAGCTTACAAATTTAAGAGATTAAAACTTTTCTGATGATTATTGTCATCCTCATGTGTCTGCTGACCCTAAATTGATGATTATTAGCAATAGTCATTGAAGTTTGACCATGGTAAAACCGTAATAGCTAATGAGACTAAAACCCTAGACCTAAAACCAAAGTGATGAAATGAATTGTAAATATATAGGAATCATGGACTGAAAAGTATGAAAGGAGATCAACAGATATATGTCATGAGGGAAAAAACTAAAATGAACCGTACCATGAGTTGATCCATGACCTAATGGAATGCAACTCATTGTGAATGGGACTCCTAATATGAATGCAAAAAAGTAAATTTTGATCACTGATGGTAGTGTGAAGACACTGACACTAACATTGGCTCCAATGGGGATGGTGGCTCCTTGGAGGTGCCAAGAACCATAGATCTCTGGAATAAGTATACTAGTGTCTCTTCCATTGGGCAATATGGTCAATATACTTCAAAAACTGAAAGTGACACTAAGAAAATGGACTCAAGACTCAAAGACTGATACGAATCATTCAAATTTATAGCCTTCACCTCGGACCCCAAGCTGAAATGAATTGTAACTTTTGAACACTTGCAATGAAAGGAAAATGGTATATACAATGATCACTTCATGATTTCAGAAATCACCTTAGAAGAAGTAGCGCTTCAGGAGCCTACCATTGACTAGTCCTCCTGAACAATCTTGTCCATCCATCTCTTTGAGCAGGAATGCATTTTTCCCTTTGTATGCAGCAATCTTATAAGGTCCCTTCCATAAGTTTTCAAACTTTCCATGCTTGCCTTTATCTTCATTCCTAGCATCCCACCATAACACCACATCTTCAAGCTGGAATTTATCTGCTTTAGTTTTCCGATCATAGATCTTTTTGATCTTCTCCTACAATCTGAAAGTATTTTGGAAGACTTCCTCCCTTGTCTACTGTAAATGGATCATCTGATTGATTCTTCACTGAAAATCATCTTCCTCACTGCCAGCCTCCTGTAAAAGTTTCACAACTAGAACTACAAGGGATGTCAGAAAGACTGTGTCAATACCATATACTATTTCAAATGGAGACATACCTATAGACTTCTTTTGGCTCACCCTGTCTGCCCACAAAGAATTAACTAACTTTTTATGCCAGCCTTTCTTATTTGTTTCCAGCAGTTTCTTGATGATGTTCACCAATGACTTATTGGAGGATTCGACCAAACCATTACCTTACAAATAATATGTTGTGGAGTGACCCAAGGTAATCTGATACTTGCTACAAAAGTCGATCGTCTTCTTGGATTTGAATGCAGCTGCTTTATCTGTGATGATCTTACTAGGACAACCGAAATGAGATAAAATATTTGATTCCAAAACTTGAATGATTACCGTGTCTGTCGCCTGTCTGGTCGGGATTGCTTCAATCCACTTGGTAAAATAGTCGGTTTTTGTTAGGATCCACTTGTGCTGAGTCGATGATGTTGGATGGATCTCCCTGATAAAATCGAGTCCCCATTGCTGAAATGGTTCATTGACTTCAACCGGTTTTAGTGGAAGAGGCAGAAACTTTATTTTCCCCTGAAAGACCCGACATTCATGACAACTCATGATTGTTTTATAGACATCAGAAAATAAGGTTGGCCAGTAATAACCTGCTCTCAAGATTTTGTTTGCTGTTGTCTTCCAGAACAAGTGACCACCACAATCACCCTTGTGAAAGTCACTCATCACCTGCTTGGCTTCATCATCAATTAAACAGTTCAACAAAACACCTCCTGGATCCTTCTAGTAAAGGGCATTATTCAAAATGCAGAATTTAGTAGCTTTAAGTTTGAGAGTTCTACCTTTGTTTTTTGACATTTCCAAAGGTGGTGAGAGGTGCTGAAGAACATACACAATATCTAAATACCACGGTGACTGAAGGAACATTTCAGACACTTGAATCAGGGAGTTTTCTTCTTCATCTTCGGACATAGCTGCAATAAGATTTATATCTAATGCATGAAAATTTGATTCCGCTATCAACCTCGCCAGGCCTTGTCCTTTGATCAAATTTGTAGGCTTGATCTCCAAATCATATTCTAACATTGCTGCAATCCATTTTCCCCGCCTTCCTTCCGGATCGGTTTGTACCAACACATCCTTAACTGCTACGTTAGGAACGTATGCTAGGATGTGGGAGTGCAGAATATACACTCGAAAATCCTTCAAAGCTTTGACAAGAGCAAGAGCTTGTTCCTCAATTATGTTGTACCTCCAATCTGCATCTCTAATGGCCCTGCTAAAAAATGCAATGGGATTTTCTAGCTGATCTTTCTTTTGCATTAAAACTGTTGCCATGGTATGCTCAGATGAAAAAGAGAATAAAATGAAATCTTGTGTATAATCGGGACTAATCAAAACTGGAGCTGTAGATAGAGCATACTTTACCAAATTAAAAGATTTCATAGCATCTTCCATCCATTTTACGCCGCTATCCTTCTTTAACATATTAGTAATCTCTCTCAAATGCTCAGCTAGATTGGGAACAAATATTCGCAGGAAATTCATCTTACCATTAAAAGCTTGTATCTCTTTCTTGTTCCTGGGAAAATCGATCTACTGAATTGCTTCTACTCTTGAAGGATCAATGCATATTCCTTCCTTTGAGATAATATGGCCAAGCAGCTTCCCCTCATCCATGGCAAAGAGGCTTTTCTTCCGATTGAGTGATAACCCAAATTTTCGACATCGCTGAAACACAATTATCAAATGGTGAAGATGCTCATCATCTAAATTTGAAAACACTGTCAAATCATCTAAATACACAACTAAAAACACATCCTTTTCATTGGCAAAAGCGATGTCCATTGCACGCTGAAATGTGGCTCCAACATTTTTCAATCCAAATGACATTTTAGCATAATGAAATGTTCCCCAAGGGGTGGTGAATGCAGTCTTATCTCTGTCATCTTCATGCACTAAAATTTGATTATACCTGGAATATCCATCGAGGAGTGACATGCGCGATTCTCCAACCACTCTCTGGAGGATATGATCCATCTTCGGCAGCAGGTAATTGTCCTTCAACGAAACTTTATTTAGATTTCGAAAATTGATACACAATATGATCTCTCTGGTCTTCTTTCTCACAGGAACAAGATTAGAAATCCAATCAGAGAATCTGATCGGGATAATTATACCAGCTTTGTACAATCGGTTTACCTCTTTTTCAATTGAAGGCAACAACTTGGGACTGATTCTTCTCAGCTTCTGATGGAATGGATTCTGATTTGGCTTGATGGGAATTGTGTGCTGAATTATGTCTTTGTTATACACCTTTAAATCTGAATAATCTCAAGAAAACACATCAGCAAATTCAGATAACAATCTAACATATTTAGACTTTACCTCAGGAGACAATGTCTTTGACAATTTCACAAAATTGGGCTTCTCGTCTATTCCAATATTCACATCCTCAACAACTTTGTCTGTTGGCACCAAGATTGGCTTCATAGCCACATCATCTTGATCAAAAAGTTCTTCTAAAGGTATAAGACCTTTAGGAATGACATTGTCTTTCAGCTGCAATATTTCCATCTGATTCACCTCTATTTTTGGTTCTTCATCGACATAATCACAATCTATAGAAGCATCCTTGTAGTGCCCTTCATTTTGCAAAAAATTATTGATCTCCTTATCGTCCCAAAACACCTGCCAATACCTTAAATTGTCTGGAATAGCTAGGTGGTGCTTGACATGGATCTCAAATTTGTTGTTGGAATTCATTGGGATTTTCAAATTACTTACAATAGTAGCAAGGGAATCTACAATAACATTTTGAGCACGAGGAATGACTATCAAGGTATAATATGGAAACATCCTTAAGATATCTAAAACTGCATTATGGTAGGCCCTCATCTGTGGATGTTTGGCTTGATATTCACCCTTAACATGCTTGATTATCAACTTCTAATCTCCATAGATTGATATCCTTTTTGCATTCAACTTTTTGAGAATTTTTAAACCTGCAATTAGTTCTTCATATTCGGCTTCATTGTTAGAACAATCAAAGGCCAATCTATATGAAAAAATTCTAACACTACTAGGGACTTTATTTGGCTAGAAAACAGGGCTGCGAATCCAAATCCCTATGCAGGCACCATCCTTACCCACGACTCCATCAAAATCCATGCTCCATAGGCTTGCTTCTTCTTCTAAGTGCTGAAATCATGTTTCATCCTCTTTCTTACTTTGACTGATCTCTTCAATTTGTTGCTGTTCATTACCTTTCTACTGCTACCGGAATGAGGATTGCTCAGAGTTACTTTCAAGTTTTTGTCTTTCTTGATCAAGGACTACTCTGAAATTTTCTGAAATCTCTGGCATATCTTCTACTTCAACTAACTAACTATCAATATCATTCAAACCACTATCAAAATATAATACAAATGACTCTAAATCTGTATGTATAGCATTAATTGGATGATTAAGTGGTTTCTCCTTGCTGGTGATCATGTACTTCATTTTCTTCTCCCTATATAATTTTCTCAATTGACCAAACACGAGAATAGTAGCATAGGAGAAATCTAGTTGTAAAGTCCCTTTAAGCTTTGCACCCCACGATCTGGACAAAAGCATACCAAACCGTGGCAGAATGTCTACAACAACCACATCCATGAGAACATTCTTTGCCGGAATTTGGTCTAAAGACACCACCAAGTCTTTGATAAGACCAATGCAACAGACTCTACCTGAATCAAAAGAATACAGGTCATGATACTTTCGAGTAATGTCAAGGCCCAGTTTCTCCATAATGGCTTTTGGCATCAGATTATGGGAAGCTCTGGAATCAAACATGGCATTGTAGAGTACATACTCGTGTAATCTAAGGCTTATGTAGAATGGAGGCACTTCACTATCCTCAGAATGGCCTTCTAAAGCAGGGCCAAAGATGAGCTCAGGGTGATCATCTTCTACATTGACCATATCAGATAAAGGATCTATGTTTAAAATTTTGGACACTTGGTGTTTATAACTCCTATTCTTCATTAACTCAGTAAAAGGGATTGAAACCTTTAATTTAGCAAGCTCATTTTCTAAACTAAAAGTTGAAACTTTACCTACCTTTTTGACTGAAGAGTCTTTCTTTTCGACCTTTTCCTTTGCTGCACTTTGCTGATTGGTCTTCTCATTTGCAGATGATACTTTGCTGGAGGTTGGATCAGCTGGCTCCTTCCCTTTCTTCTGAATATTTGAGGAGTCACTCTTAGGTTGTGCTTTCTTTCCCTTTTGAACCGGGTTGATTGGTACATCTCTGCATCTCAATGAATATTGTTTCTGATGTGCTGTCAATGCATTCATATATCCACGCTGATAATAATTTGACTCATCCTCCAAAAATTCTTCATTTGCCAATATCTAATCTTCATCCTTTTGCACATCAGGGAACTCTGAATATTCTTCATCTTCTATGAGATAGGTAGGTAAACCATCAGCAGTAAAGAAATGATTTGCCTCCACTACCAGATCATCATCTTCACTCTCCATTCCATGTACATAGTTTTGCTACAAAGGAGTTTTGACTTGCTGCTGTGATGACTGACCTTGTGCCTTCTGCTCCCTTTTTTTAATCCTAAACTGAGGCTACTGCTGTCCTCTGAAGTTTGGATTCCCGTTTGTGGTTTCAGGCTTGTCTGCAATTATTAACCGATCAAACATCTTCTCAATTTTCTAGAGTATATGATCTGCCTTGACATCTGAGAAAGACGCTTCTTCCTTTATAGTCACCTTCTTTTCAGTTTTCATCCTTGCTCTTTTGGCTAGCAGATTTGCCTCTACACTCACTGTGTTCTTCTACATATCTTCAAGTGTGGTAGGATCTCTTTATCTCAACTGATATGCCATATCAACATCGAAGCCATCGGGAAATTTGATCAATGCTAACCTCATCGGTGGCTTAATGTCAGCTGGAATAGCATTATAAACTGTATTGAACCTTACAGAGAAATATTGGATGCTTTCACCTACAGTCCATTTTATATTTTCATACTCAGATAGAATTTGGAGTGGATTTTTCTTTACCTCCTATTGATCCAAGAATTGTCTATGGAGAACTAGCAAAGTATTGATAGATCCCACTGGTAATGCTCTGAACCACTTGCGAACATCGCTTCCAAAACTCTGCACAATGAACCTCATGGACACATTTTTGGCATCTAACTCATGAAGATCAAAGAAGTGGTTCATCCTATCAACATGTTGCTGAGCTGTGATGCTTTGAGTGGCATTGAACAAAGGTATTTTAATTTGGTAATCAGCAGGCATATCATCCAAATTCTGAGGCAGAACAAGAGGTGCATACTTGGAAGCCATGACTGGAGGCAGATTTGAAATTGATCTTGGAGAAAAGGAGGATTTATGACAACAAGAGTTGTTATGTGGCAGAAGTAAGGAGTATTTGAGGAGTAATGAGAGGCTGATGAGGGAGGGAAAGTATAAACAGAGATGTCGAATGACTTACTGGAATATGGGGAATTGATGATGAAGCAAAAGATGTTGAAGCCGAAGCAGCATGCTCAGGACTTCGATTAGTGGTGATAGATGACTGAGGAGAGTTTTGAAGATTTCGGTTACTTATCAAATTGGCTCATTGGATTTCAAGTTCTCTAGTGAATTCTAGGTCTACGACTATGTCCAACAATTCTCTATTAGATGTGGTTCTAAACAGGGAGAGACCAAAGTATTCATCAAAAGGAAGATCCTCAAGGAACAACCACTCTACTGTGCAAGAATGATATCTGAAAACCGGTCTAGGACTTGATACACTTTCTTGTCTGAGTATCCGAGGGATAAGATTAGGATTTTCAAATATGGGAGGAGGATCGAGATCAGGATTGGACTTGGTGTATCTTCTTGAAGCTAGTGTGTTCAAAGTTCTCAAGAGTTTGAGATTTCTTTACAAATTTCCACTTTTCAGCCTACTAAATTCTAAAATTATCATCCAAAGTACAGAACTTCACAATTGTACTGGGGTGACTTGTTTTTCTTCCCCAGTATGGTTGTCACTATGTTAGAGCCTAGATCAACCTCAAGCTGAAGGGAGGCAATCTTAGGATAACCACAAACCAAGCTTAACCTGGTAGCTAGCCCTACCAGGTCGGGAGAGGGCTCTCTCCTTGTCAATCTCAGTTGAGATGACTAAATTAAATATGGATTTTAGGCTAGGTATAGTAGCTCTAGGGTTTTTGGTTGATTTTGATGGTTTTGTTGCTGGATCAAATGGAGCAGGCAGCTTTGGGTTTGGGAAATCAAGTTAGAATTGTAGGGTGTTCTGTGGGGCGAGGTAGGTAGGTGTTTTGGCACTTGGAATTGAGTGAGATGGTAGGTCTAAGACTGGTGAGGAGCTGAGGAGGGCATGCAAGGATCATGAGTCCTCTTCAAACAGCTGAAAACATCAAAAACTAAATGTATTCCCAAGGCAAAGCACTGTTACCAATGTATTCCACCTATCTATCTTGATTTCATTTAGTTAAGAAGAATGAAATAGATTTGGGTAATATAACACATGAGAAAAAATAAATGACAGAAGGAGAAACAATGCAAAAACACATTACCACAAGAATCCCACAAAAATAGCTGCAAATCCTGGTTTATTTCCTTGCCAAACTGCTGTAGAGATGTACAATGTAGCTCAAAGCATCCACAAGAGTCCAACCTTTGCTAATGACTGAAAAAATACATAATATAGACATCAAACCACCTATGCTAGCCATCAGGGGTCGAATCCATGAGAAGAGGGGTGGTTTCAACCATTTCTAAACTAGGAACAAGAATATAGGCAGTGGAACAACTTGCCTCTATAACCATGGAAACTGATTCATTTACCCCTCAACCACCTCAAAATGATGAATCTACCCTCTAAGGTCATTTTGCAATTACATTTACATAGAATAGCATCATTTACAATCATAAATTCATCCATGATGAGAGAAAAAGTCAATTTGTGAAATAACTAGGCGAAAACTGGATTTTTGAGCAAAACTGGCAAAATTTATCCTATGCGCAGCGCCATTGTCCTATGCGCAGCACCGCTTCAGACCTAGTTTTGGAGGCCTTTCCCTTGACCAAATTGAGCCCAAGATAGCTCATTGGAAAGGTTTTCTTGTCGAGTTTCTGGAACATCTTGAACGTTTGCATTTGGAGGTCATTTCCCCCCTCAAAATCTCCCAGGGCTACTTCCTGTGTGTCCAAAAAGTGGCAGAGAGGGCATTTTTTGATGGTTTTTTGACCTTTAGGTGACCAAGATTTGCTCCAAATTTGTTGAAAATTTTAGGGATTGATTTTCTCATCATTCTGAATCTAAATATGCAAGCCATTTCTCCAAAAAGTGCCCTAGTCAAAAGCGTAGTGTCGGTGGCGCTGCGCACTTATGCCAAATTCCTGTGTTGCAAAATTTAAATTTTGAAAATTGCAAAATATTACCAAAATTTTCCCAAAATTTGCACAAGGCACCCTCATCCACTGCTTCGATGAGCTAATGAGGCATCAGCTAGAATTTCTAACTTGTCTTGCTCCTTTTTGCTTCTCAAGGCCTTCCTCAACCTTGCCTTAAGCTTCCTCATCCTTATATTACATATTTTGTTCCGGGTCATATAGTGATAGGCCATGTGACGAAGCATCTTCTTTTCTTTATTGGCCTTCTCAAACAGATTTTCAAGGTGTATGTTGACCCTTTGAAGCCAAGTTTCTCGGTCATTCTCAATCAGTTGCTCAATGGAGGTCATCTTGACCTTTGCCTTCTTTGCCTTTTGCCGGTTCTCCTTGATCATTTGCAACTCCATGAGGACTTTCTTATCGATCAATTACTTGTTTTCTTGCTCAAGATAATTGATGATCCACTTTGCCCTCTCTAAATTGACTGACAAGGCTTGTATATCAACCTCTTGCTCTTTGATGATCATGTCTTTAGTTATCTTTGTACCTTGAGTCTCCAAATCAATGACATCAACTCCCTGTGTCTCCTCATGATCAACTAGGTCAAAGTCCCTCTCTTGCCCATCACTAGGATCCTTCTCATGCATTTTTCCCTTGCCTTTACCTTTGCCCTTGTTGTGCTGCCCAACCTATACCTGTTTAGCTGAAGATGAAGGCAAAGCCCCTTCCACTCCTTGTGGAGATAGCATTTTCCTGTGGCCTGAAGATGAAGGCGAGACCCCTTCCACACCTTGTGGAGATAATACTCGCCTGGCAGCTGCAAAAAGTTTCCTAGTGCCTCTCTCATAGGTCACAAACACTGGCACTCCAACAGTTTCAGTTTCTTTGACTTGTTCATGTCCTGAAGGTCCACCTTCCTCCTGATGCACTCATGAAAATATTTGTGGGCCTTTGAACATCTCATGAGAAATGAAAGTTTCCCATGGCATGTTGATAAGGTTTAGCTGATGTAGAACAATGATTTTAATCAAAGAATAATGAAAGATGTTGTTTAACTGTTGGGGATATGGCTTCTTCTTGACATAAAGTGCCATATTCTCAATATTTCGGAACATGAAGTAAGGAATATTCATCATCCTCACTCTAGTAAAATGCATCAACAATCTAATGTGGTAGGCATACAACCGAGAAAACCTACCTTCACAAGTAAAGTATTTGATGATGATCTTCATGAGTGGAGCAAACCTGTCCTCCAAGAATTTGAAGGGGAACACTCTCTTCAATTTTCCATGGTATTTAGCCTTGATGTAAGGCTCATAGTACTCCCTGTCAATATACTGTCCTTTGTTCCATTTTTCACCTACATTTGGAATGCCTGTAGCCTCTGAAATAATAGTAGGTGACAAAGTGAATGTAACTCCAACAAGTTTTACTTCATTGTTGTCCAGATGTGTCACAAACAACCTTGCTAATTCATGATGAAACTTAACCCTCTCCACCATTTCACAGAAACCAAAACATGACTAATGTTTGAAACATGAGATGGCAAGTGGACAAGCAAGTAATTCCCTCAAACTAATGGGCTCCTCCCTGATTATCTTTCCCCCTTTGTGAGGCTTCCTTTGCTACAAATTTCTTTCCCTAGAATTGTTACTAAGGGTATCTTCCTCCATTTCATACTCACTGTCTCTCTCCATTATTGTACAGTTGTTTCCCTTATGATGAATGAAGTATTGTGAATGAATGTAAGATGAGTATGAAGAGATTTTGATAGATGAATGGGCGATAGTGAATAAGGGTGTGAATAGGATTTAGTGAGTGATTAGGGTTTAGTAATAGTGTAGGGTTTGCGAATAGTGTATGAAGTGGGGAAAAAATAGAGGGAATGATGTTTAGGGAATATTGTATGGGGAATAGGTTTTAGGGAACAACAACTAGATGAGGAAAGATAGCAATAAAATAATGGGCTTTTGAATGTATGAGATATTTTGGTGACAACTAGGGTTTACTTTCTTAAGAGATGAACTCACCAAAAACTGATTGCAAAAAGTCTTTTGAGCAATAATAGCAATGATAATTACTTGCAATGGAGGAAATTGGGAGATTTGAGGCGATTTAATGCAATTTGGAACAATTTGGCACGTTTTGGAGCTTGGCTGGCAGGTGCACAGTGCTCTCTCTCAGGTGTGCAGTGCTCTCTCTTAGGTGTGCAATGCCTCTTCTATGCGCAGCGCATGTTCAGTGTTTCACTGTGTGAATTCCCCAGGTGCACAACGCCCCTTCTATGTGCAGCACCAGCTGCCAGGTGTGCATCGCCCTCAGATTTCTCCAAAAATGCTATGACTTCCTCCCTTTGCTCAATAAAAGCTCAAGATCGCGTTTTTGGCTCTCCTTAGCACTTGAAACTTTCAACAATGAAGTGACATAAGATATGGATGACCTTTATATATCTTTTCAACTTTTGATTTTTCATTCTTCAAAACCCACTTTGTAATGTCTATTTTTTTTCTTCAAATACTCTGTTTTTCTGATATTTGACTTTTGGCTTTTGACAAGTGGACTGATGCTTGATTGTTTGTCTTTTTGTAGTCGCATGTACTTGGCAAATGTCACCAAGTGACCAGGAGCAGCATAGAAATATTTATTACATATATGATTAATAAAATTACATGAAAGTTACAAATAAAATACTGATGCTCTGTATTCACCTCAAAACTAGTTTTGAGGTAAAAACTTATTAAGCTTACAAATTTAAGAGATTAAAACTTCTCTGATGATTATTTCTGATGATTATTGTCATCCTCATGTGTCTGTTGACCCTAAATTGATGATTATTAGCAATAGTCATTGAAATTTGACCATGGTAAAACCGTAATAGCTAATGAGACTAAAACCCTAGACCTAAAACCAAAATGATGAAATGAACTGAAAATATACATGAATCATGGACTGAAAAGTATGAAAGGAGATCAGAAGATATATGTCATGAGGGGAAAAACTGAAATGAACCCTACCTTCAATTGATCCATGACTTAATGGAATGCAACTCATTGTGAATGGGACTCCTAATATGAATGCAAAAAAGTAAATTTTGATCACTGATGGCAGTGTGAAGACACTAACACTAACACAACCAAGATAGGAAAACCATCATTAGTAAAACCAATAATAATCATTTCTATTTCATTGAAAATAAAGGAAAATAATGATAACTAACTACTTTAACTATTATTGTGGTATCTTCACAAAGAATAGAAAGATGAGTAATAGATGGCCAAAGAAGTGTGATAAAATGACTAAAAATGGGTGCTTGGAATGGTGAAAAAGGTGATAATTTGACAACTTAATGTCTCCCCCATGCCTACATTTTTGCATGTTTTCATGCAAACAACCCAGTCATAGATCATTCTTCCTATACTTAGTTTCTCTCTTTCAAGGAGATTATTCAATGTTCATACCTCCCCCTATATTCTATAACATGTGTTGCGAAAGAAATTTCACCATGCTTCCATGAATTTTAGATCTCAAAGCTTTGTTTTTCCCACCTTCACTTATAACAAATCCTCAATCTTGACTGGTGATAACATTAGAGACATATATGTTGAGAACTCTGCATCCTTAAAAATTAAAATAATGGAAAATTTTGTATGAATTAGGGACCATTAAATTATTTTCAAACCTTTCATTAATTCTCAAAGCATACAACTTTCCATATTGAGGAAGCTAACATATTAGAATAGTAAAATAAAGAGGTATTGTAGGAAGTATTTATGAAAGTTTGTTGTTGTGCTAATATGTTTCTGCATTAGGACAAATTTGTATATTAACATGTTCAATCTAAGTATTACCAACTATAATTGTTTTCCTACACGATCTTTCCACTCCATTTCCATTTACTTCACCTACTCCTACACCTTCAAGATTTGGCTGCCACTTCCAAAATTCTCTCATCTTACATTCACATTACTAGTTCCTTATTTTAGGATCCTATGCAACTTAGCCTCATATACAAGTAGGGAATTCTTTGTCTTCATATTTTCCTGCTTGATAGTCACTTCCTCATTAGACTAGGTGTTAGTACCTAAGTCGATCCCACTAATTTAGGATTGATAGGATTAACAAATCTCACATCTGGATTACCAATGGAGTGCAATGCATAATTCATTATTTAATTCCTTTAGCGAGCATGTGGGTACCCACTTTTTAAGTGTCTAAGAAAATGATAAATATGTACTCTTAATAAAAACTCAGATGAAACAATTTAACAGTGACCAATCTAGACTAGTTCCCTTGTAATGTAATACTGAATTTTCTTATTGTCATCAAGTTCATCTACAGGTTTTAAGATATTGATAGGGACATTCTCTAGTTTAGCCCATATATAAATGACATATTGAATACAATAAGAATGCCAAAAGGCTTGAACAATGTAATCCCTTTTCTTCCTATAAATAAATTCTCATACCTTGCTACTAAACCTTTAATAAACAATGCATACTTTGTGAATTTGAATCTAATCCAACCACCCGATAGAGTTCAAAAGTTATATAAATTAGAGTGACTTATATGTTAGCAACATATGCCCTTTGTCCCATGAAATATTCAATATCCCACATACACTACAACATTGACAATGTAAAAGTAATCATTTTTATCTTCGATTACTTCCAAACAAACACCACTGGAACACACCAGCCCACCATCTACTACCTCAACGTTTATGATATCACCATATGGAAATATAGATTTAATCCATGGGATTTCTTTTGCACATTTTTTCTGCCAATAAATTCTATCTACAATGAGATTCCCATCTGACGAGAGGATTATAAATCATTGTTATTATACATGGCATCCTCCAAAAACAAAACAAAAAGATGTAGTAGAACCAAAAAATAACCCAATGAAATTTGCCACCAATGAGAACAGAGAAAACGGGCTACATGCACAACACCCATTCTAGAATTTTCCTGGGAATTTTGTTTGTTTTCACTGGATCATATAATTATTATTTTTCTTGTAGTTGCCAATAAATACTAAGGGTAAATGAATTCCAACTCATAAAAGAGGTACAATACCAAATGATCTCTCACCGTGGATCAATGTATTCAATACAAGGAAAATGGATAAAACAATTCCATCTGAACCATTCCAAAATATATTTGCAACTACAAGATATGATATGGGTGTAGCAACAAATTTCATTAATCAATTTCTCACAGAGTATAAACTATATTTAAATGATTTTGTTGGGATTTTTTTTTACTATTTTAATTCTTTCCCACACCAAAAATCAAAGCCATATGATGCACAAATCTTGAATATAGCAAAAATAGTTGTATGTGATGATATTTATTTTCCCAAAAATTATAAACTAGGTTTACTTGAAATTTTGTGGGTGTTTTTGTCTTACCTTAATGCTTCCCTCCTCCAAATTTTGTGGCCATTTGACACCTGGTTTGGAAGATATCCTCAAATCAATTTCTACATTTTCTTCTATATGAACAAAGGTAGGCATTTTTTTATCTTTCTCTCCACTTATTGCAAACCTTGTTATAGCTTCCCCTACTTTACACATCATCAATCCTTGGTCTCTAATATATAATCCCATTATCTTTTGAAGAAAAATATGTTTTTATGGTAAGGAAAACCGCAGGATGAGGTGGGGGTAAAAGAAAAAAAACATATTTTCTTACTATCGAAATAGGAAGTGACTCTTCCAAGAATAACTTAGTTGGGGATCGTGTTTTGTTGGAAGAATAAGATGTCTAATTGAAACAAAATGGATTAAGGGAATAATTTATGATGGTATAGAAAAACAATGACACAAGGTGAGGGCATGGAAAAAAATAAAATAGTACGATAAGCTTACAATAGTTTCTTATCATCATTTCCTAAATGTTATATAAATCAAAAAGTTTCATGCTGGTTTGTACCTTAGGTCTTACCTATACACTGATGATGATACTAAGCCTGAATTTCATACTGAGATACCATGAAACTAATCCAACATAGAGTGCGAAAAATAATGCTAATTTCTAAAGTTGAATTTTGAGACTAGATAATTTCTAACCGTGTGAGGCTGGTAACTACTGATAATAAAACTAAGTCTAAAACTGATCCAAAAGATGGTGCCATGGTGATGTATGATGACTATGTAATGCTAATGATTGATAGAGGTCATTGACTACCAAACCTTAAAAATAAATAGTGGTAATATTATCTACTAAAGGCTGAAGTTGTTGCTGTCATGATGCTTCAACAACCAATCGCCCCCCCAAGTTGAAATTGTTTCTAAAGACTACAAATCCTTTACTAAATCAAAATCTCATAGTGCAACTCTTTTCCATGGGAATGAATGTTTTGGATTCAAGCATGTAAATAGGTCATTGGATTACTAGCCATTAAAGCATGCTATTAAAAACAGTGAGATGACTCACCCATGATGTCAATGAGGATAATGGAACCTCAACACATCTTGCTAGCAACGAATGAATGTGTTTGCTGGAAATAATACTGAGAGGGGGGGGGGGGTGAATTAGTATTAAAAAATCAATAGCCTTTTCATTTCCATTATCATATTCATATACGCTACTTCAGTTAAGGTAACCTGCGTGTATCCGCAACTATGTTTAATGCAACTAACGTATATCCAACAAAATTATGATTCAATTAGTTGATCTTTAATGAGTGCATCAGAACATTATTAACCATATAAACAGTAAACAAGTGCAGTAAAACAGAACAGATCATCACACATAAGAAGCACACATGAACACCATGATATAAGGTGGAAACCCAATGTGGGTGAAAACCACCTGCTGCAATCGTCTCTATCTTCCTTTTAATAAGAAACTTCTTTTTACAATTTTGTACTGGCGCAGACTCATACCAGTACGCAGGCACCCACCTGCAGAAGGCTACAACCTTCTCTTGTTCTCCATCTACTATTGGAAGGGAGCTAGCTCTTGTACTAGCCAATATGTTTACTAGTACGTAGGCGATAGCCTACAAAAGGCTACGACCTTCTCTTTTCTTCCAGGGACCACGTTTCATAAATTTTCAGACTGGATCCATCAATAACATCAGTCAAACATCAAATATATCTGCATCAACCAATCTCCTTTGTACCAACCAAAACCGAATCAAACAATCACTTTTCTGAATGTTGTAACCATAATACAGTAAAAGTAACTAGAACCCAATCCAGAACCCAGAACACTGCAACAACAAACAGAAGTAGCTAAAACATATTCTATGAGACGTACGCTACTTCAATGTGTTGAACCTGCATTCATACATTGTTATCTGAAGGCAGACCTGCGTATATGCTGTTTTGAAATGCTGAACCAGTGTGTATATGCGCCTTTGCTCTACTGAACCTGCGTACATATATGTAAAAGATGATTTAACCTTCACAACTATTCAGACATCAATTATACCTAGATCATTAGATTACGACATGCGCCAATTATAAAAGATCAAAACCACACAAAGATACTTTCTCTTCAAGCCTTAAGATCTTGACCCATCAATAGAACTTATCCTTCTTCAAGTGCTCAGGTTCCTCCTTGATTCAGATCCAGCTATGCAGCATAACCTAATGACCAGTATTCTAGATCTTTCTCTTCATTAGATATTCAATGCTTGAGTGCTTTTGCCTAATGATCTACTCCTCCTTTTATAGTCTTAGGCCTTACTCAATACCATGGTCCAAAACCACTTAGAAACAATACATTGGACCAAATACCATGGACCAAAACTTAGTTTTCCAACATGTACGCGCCTTTCCTTCTGTGAAAGTGTGTGCATATGATATACGTGACTTGGTATATTGGTATATAGTGAACCTATGTATACCTTTATTTCTTCATTCTGAGAGCCTGAACTGATCTGTCATCTGAGTGAGTTGCCATCAAGGACAACACCTGTGTCATACCTGTATCATAATGCCAACAATCTCCCCCTTTGGACTTGATGGCAACAACCACACCAAGTCACTCTCCCCCTTTGACATCATGGGCAAAAGGCTGATCAATATATTCTCTCCCTTGATATACATTCTGTTGTCCATACTGCCCCTGAGTACATGTTGAAACCTTTGATTGAGCTCCCCCTTTGTACATGCCAAGATGTACCAATCCGTCCATGCTCCCCCTGAGCACATGTAGAGTCTGTAAAGATATTTTTCAAAATAATAACATGACTCTACAACTCAACTAAGTGGGTATCACCATTGACTCATACATACATCAATCTCCCAATCGAGTGGGGATACACCATTTTGACTCATCCACCCAACCACGTGGGGATATACCAATGTTTATACATGACTAAAATAGACATTATTACATCATCCTTCCCATGCAAAGTGGGGTTACAAATTGGGTCTTTTCATGACCTTTACATCAAATGATATACATGACTTTTATAACAATGACCAACAATCTAAACAAGACCATGATAGTCATCAGCAACTATCATACACCATATATGATCTGCACCATAAGCATCTATCACCAGCATCAGACCTGTAACCTGCAATATCATTCTCTTGGCCAACCAACAATAAGTAGCAATATGTATCATAAGTATCATCACCAAATACCTAACCATAATGCCGATAATGCATTATTCGAAGCATACGCTCCCCCTGAACCTGTGCCAACAATCATATACCATGATCGAACCATATCAGACTCCTTTTCCTCTTCTACTGCCTTTTCTTTAGAGCTCCATATGCGCGACTCTGTAGCATACAACTCGCGTATATACACGACTTCACTTCATAATATCTGCGTAAATTGGAATACTGAAGGTCTACACTTTCAATTTCCCTTGTGTCTGTTATGTCTGCTAACTGAGTTATGCCACATCTTTCTGAATTTAATTATGTATTCTTCAATACTTGGAATTGCGATGATGTATGATCCTTTTGCTTTGGTGTCCGAATTTTGCTCCTACATTCCCTTACTTTATGTCCAAACTTGTTACATGCATAACATCTTACATGTTTCATATTCCTTTTATTGCAATCAATAGCTTTGTGACCAAACATATTGCAAGCAAAACAATATCCCTTAAAGTACCTAGAACGTGATGATCTTTCAAAGAACCATTCTACTTCTGCATTTGGCTGCAACATGTCCAATATTATGACATTCATAACATTCAACATTACTCATCGGAGGAAATAATCGTCTATCACTTCCACAGTTAGGAGAAAACGATCTTCTTTGAAGAATTTCTTTCCTTGGTTGTTGCTGGGGTTGACCACTTATCTCCTTGTTGATCATTTCAGATTTTGCATTAGAATTCCTTGCCTCACCCTGTGAGCTAGATTCACCTTCAATAGTTTCATAGAAAACAAGACCAGTTTTGATAGAAGGGGATCTTTGACTACTAAGAATATCATCCAAAATCTTAGTATTGTCTTGAAATCATAACAACTTATCCTTTTCTTCTAATTTACCTTTCAATATATTTACCTCAACCTGATGTTGTTCTTCCTTTTCCAGATATTGCTTCTTTATGTTTTCTTCAACTTTTCTTCCTTCTTCCACTTGTTGCCTTAATTCGAGCACTTCATGTTCTTGTTCTTCAAGAGCTTCTTCATTCTGCTTCTTTGATTTTTCAAGATCTTATTTTAGAGAGAGGATCTTAGATTCAAGTCTCTAAATTGTTATGCTCTAATCTTTTACTACATCTTGCAGTTGCTTCCTTACTCTGGTTACTGTCTCCAGCTGATCTTTTAATTTGGTAACTTCTTCTGTTTCTACATCTTTATTTTCATATGCCATGAGAAGTTTAATTTCTTGATTATCTTCATCACTATTGGACAAATCATCACTATTATCATGAGTATAATAACTTCTATTATCTTCTTCAAATATATTTCCTTTGTTATGAGGACATCTAGCAGCGTAATGACCAACTCTACCACAAGAAAAACATTTGAAAGGTAGCTTACCTTTGAACCTTCTAGATCCCCGTTGAAGATTCTTGACAGAATTTACCTCATATTCTTCTTTTAGCATGTATCCTGATTCACTGAGTTTTTCTTTTCCCTTTGTTGATACTTTAAATGGAGCTTCTCCCATATTTGATAGTCCTCCTTTTATCATTTCAAAAGCAGTTAACATTCTGTGAAGTTGCGTCATAGTGATATTATGCAGATCCTCCTTTTCTTCTATGGCAGACACTTTGGATTCAAATTTAGCAAACAAAGATCCCAAAACTTTCTCAACTAAGACAACTTCCTTAATTTGTTCACCCAGATTCTTCATACAATTGACAATCTCATCTATACGTAGGAAGTAATTAGCTATGCTTTCATTACTATGCATCTTAAGAGTTTCATACTGAATTCTGAGAGTTTGAAGCTTAGCACGTTTTAGCTGAGCATATCCTTCGTAGCTTAGAATGATTTTGTCTCATATTTCTTTGGCTGATTTGAGCTGCATGACCTTGACAAACTCTGATTTTGACAAACTTCCCAATAAGATAGTAACAACTTTGGCATTGATTTCATATTGCTTTCTACCTACCATATCTGTAGGAATTGTTGATGGATATGCATATCCTCCTTCAAGATTCCCCAAATATATGTTCCAAGTGATTGTAGATAGGTTGTGATTCTTATCTTCCAGTACATAAAATTGCTCCCATCGAAGATTGGTGGTCCGATGGATCCCTCTTTTTCTTGATTACTCATCTTGATGGATCTTCCTTCAAGCGATCAAGCTTCTTCTGAAGGACCTTCTCTGATACCAATTGTTGGAAATAATACTGAGGGGGGGGGGTGAATTAGTATTAGAAAATCAATAAAATTTTCATTTCCATTATCAGATTCATATACGCTACTTCAGTTAAGGCAACCTGCGTGTATACGCAACTATGCTTAATGCAACTAGCGTATATCTAGCAAACTTATGATTCAGTTAGTTGATCTTTAATTAGTGCATCAGAACATTATTAACCATATAAATAGTAAACAGGTGCAGTAAAACAGAACAGATCATCACACATAAGAAGCACACATGAACAACATGATATAAGGTGGAAACCCAATGTGGGTGAAAACCACCTGCGACAATCGTCACTATCTTCCTTTTTATAAGAAACTTATTTTTACAATTTTGTACGGGCACAGACTCATACCAGTATGCAGGCACCCACCTGCAGAAGGCTACAACCTTCTCTTGTTCTCCAGCTACTACTGGAAGGGAGCTAGCTCTTGTAATAGCCAATATGTTTACTAGTACATAGCCGCCGGCCTACAGAAGGCTACAACCTTCTGTTATGAAACCAGCTCAAGAAAAGATAGAAAAGATAGATCAACGCCTTAGAATTCAGCCTCTTCGAGGGGGCAACATCCTTTACATTACATAAATGAACAATTCTTTGATGATACAAATGACAAAACCTCCTTTCTATATATAGGAGTCTAAGGAGTCACAATATAATCCAGCCGACCTAACAATAATAATATAAAGCCACAAAAATAACAATAGAGGGATTCTATGGGGCACAGAAATAACAATATGGGGGTAATAGGGGCACAACAATATAAATAAGGGGTATAACTACAATAGTAATGGGGTAATCACTAGTATTATAGGGACCCAACATGCCCCTCTCCTTCAAAAAAGTGTTGTCCTCAACGCTTGAGTAGTTCTGGATACTTCTGCATAAAATTCTCATCCTCCCATGTGGAATCTTCAGCGGATAAGTTCTTCCACTTGATAAGATACTCTGAAATTGATCGATTTCGTAGCTGTCGAGTTCTTGTTTCTGTGACTGCTTCCGGTTCCAATATAATTTTTCCTTCCTCGTCAAGTTCTGGCAATATTGTTTGAACTGGGAGCTTGTCGCCTATAACCTTCTTTAAACATGAAACATGGAAAACTGGGTGCAATCGAGAAGCTGCAGGAAGCTCCAATTTGTATGCCATAGTACCAATCTTTTGCAACACCTTGTACGGACCATAATACTTTGGTGATAATTTATTATCCTTCTTAGCTTGCTTTAGGGACATTTGCTTATATGGTTGTAGCCGTAGGAATACCCAATCACCTACATCAAAACTTCTTTCACTGCGATGTTGATCTGCCTGTTGTTTCATTCTATTTTGTGCCAACACGAGGTTATCCTTTAAGAGTTGGAGGACTTGTTGTTGATGTTCGATGTGATGTTCCACTGCCTGAACCTTAGAATTTTCTCTTAAATATGATGTGATGGATGGTGGTTGATACCCATAAAGTGCCATAAATGGGGTCATTTTTGTTGCTGTATGGAAGGAAGTGTTATACCACCATTCAGCCAGAGGCAACCATTTGACCCATTGTGTCTGTTTATCAGATACAAAGCAACGAAGATATCCTTCCAAACATTTGTTTACTATCTCAGTTTGCCCATCAGATTGAGGATGATAAGATGAGCTATGAGCTAACTGAGTACCAAGACAAGAAAATAATTCTGTCCAAAAATTTCCAGTGAAAATGGGATCTCTGTCACTTACAATAATCTTTGGGTTTCCATGTAGCTTTTGAATTGTTTCCATAAATGCAGTAGAAACTGTACTGGCTTTAAATGGATGTGATAATGCACAAAAGTGTGCATACTTGGTAAGTCTGTCAACTACCACCATGATGACACTCTTTCCCTCAGACTTGGGTAAACCTGTGATAAAATCCATTGAAACCTCCTCCCAACGTTGGCTTGGAATGGATAAAGGTTGTAATAGACCCGGTGTCTTAATTGTTTCAACTTTATTTTGTTGGCAAACCAAACATTCCGCCACAAACTTTTGAATATCTGATTTAAGGCCATCCCAAAAAAATTCCTTCTTAACCCTGTGGTAAGTTTTTAAAAATCCTGAGTGCCCTCCTAAGGGAGAAGTGTGCAATTCCATAAGAATCTTTTGTTTTAGCTGGGAATTCTTACAGAGGTATAAGCGATCTTTGTACCATAACGAATCATTTTGCCAGCTAAATGTATCAGACGTACTGGAATCTTGTTGTAGCTTTCGAATAAGTGCCCACACTTCTTCGTCATTCTTCCATTCCTCCCTTGCTTCGTTTATCCAATCTGGTTGGATAATAGAAATGGCACACAACAATGCTTCCACATCCTCATCCTTTCTTGAGAGTGCATCTGCCACCACATTTTGCTTCCCTTTTTTGTAGATGATTTCAAAGTCATAACCCAACATCTTTGTGACCCACTTTTGTTGCTCTTCAGAGGATAATCTTTGTTCTAAAAAGTATTTAAGGCTATCATGATCCGTTTTTACCTTGAAGTGTCTTCCCATTAGGTAGGGTCGCCATTTCTTAAGTGCATGGAGTATTGCCAACATTTCCTTCTCATAAATAGCTTTGCTTAAAAACTTTCCCTTGATTGGACGACTTTCAAAAGCAATGGGTCTTTCATCTTGCATTAGAACAACACCAATTCCATTTCCTGAAGCATCACATTCCACAATAAAGGTTTTTGTGAAGTCCGGTGTAGCTAAGACCGGTGCTTGGCACATTGCCTCTTTAAGATGTTCAAAGGCCTTTGTTGCTTCCGGAGTCCATGAAAATGCATCTTTCTTCAATAATGTTGTTAGAGGTGCTGCTATTCTCCCATAATTCTTAACAAACTTGCGATAATACCCTGTCAACCCAAGAAATCCTCGCAGATGCTTTATGGATGTGGGGATTTTCCATTCCTTAATGGCTTTAATTTTGCTAGGGTCTACCTTAACTCCTTCATGAGATACAATATGACCCAAATATTCCACCTCCTGGACTCCAAAGAAACATTTGGATCTTTTTGCATATAATTGTTTCTCCTCCAATAGTTGTAGCACCCTGTCAACATGTTCAACATGATCCTTCCAAGACTTGCTGTAGATTAGTATATCATCAAAAAATACTAACACAAATTTTCTAAGGAATGGTTTGAAAATTGAATTCATCAAACCTTGAAATGTTGAAGGTGCATTGGTAAGGCCAAAAGGCATGACCAAAAATTCATAATGACCCTCATGAGTTCTAAATGCCGTTTTCGGAATGTCTTCAATCTTCATTCTGATTTGATGATATCCCGAACGAAGATCCAACTTGGTGAAGTAAATTGATCCATGCAATTCATCCAGTAATTCATCAATGACAGGAATGGGGAACTTATCTTTAATAGTGAGCTTGTTGAGCTCCCTATAATCCGGACACATGCGCCATGATCCATCCTTCTTGTGCACCAATACTACTGGAGCAGAGAAAGAACTTTGACTCGGTTGAATTATACCAGCCTCTAGCATTTCTGCAACCATACGTTCAATTTCACTTTTTTGGACATAGGGATATCTGTACGGCCTGATGTTTGGAGGAACACTTCCTGGAATCAGATGAATAGCATGATCATGATCACGCATAGGTGGGAGACCTTTGGGAGTCTCAAATACCTTGGAATGATTGTCCAGGACTTTTTGGAGATCTGGAGAAATAGATGATTCCAATGTGGAAACATCTAGCGAACATAATTGTGCAATTACACCTCTTTGCTCCTTTTTTAGAAGCTTTGTCATACCATTAGAGCTGATTATCTTTCCTGGTTTCCCTGCAATACCCCTTAATTCAACTTCCTTTCCTTCCGTAGAAAATTTGATGAAAAGTTCTTGAAAATTAAAAGCTATTGTACCCAAGGATTGTAGCCATTGGACTCCTAGTACAACATCAGCACCTCCCATTGGAATGGAAAGCATTGGGCTAGTCAATACATATTCTCCCATGGATAGCTTGATATTATGGCACTTTCCAGAGCAATTTATTGTTCCTCCATTTGCAATCATCACTTGACACTCTGGTGCTGGATATAGGAAGCAATTCAATTCTTTTGCTACCCTACAATGAATAAAATTGTGGGTGCTTCCTGAATCAATCAACACTATTACCTTTTTCTTCTTGATTTGTCCTTCTATCTTGATGGTTTGAGGAGTGGTAATTCCCGCCAATGCATTACAAGATATGGTCGGATTTATTTGTTCTTCATCTAGGCTTTGTTCCTGGAGTATATCCTCTTCTTTTGACCTTTCTTGCTCCTTTTCTTCTTCCTCTTCACAATCTATGTAGAATAATTTCTTCTCAGCACACTTATGACCTTTAGTGTATTTGCTATCACAACTGTAACAAAGCCCTTTTGCTCTTTTTTCTTCCAATTGTTGTGGTGTCAACCTTATAGGTTGTGGAAGACTAGGGGCAACAACACTTCCGTCTTTATAGTTGTGAGTGGTATGCTTCCTGGTTGCCATAATTTTGCTTTCCATTTTTCTTGCTAACCTGAATGCCTTCTCTAATGAATCAGGTTCCCAAAGGCGAACATCATGTTGGATATTATCCTTTAAAGACCCTATGAACACATCAATCCTATGCTCCTCTGGAATATCTTTTACCCTTATGTTCAATTTTTGGAACTCCTCAATGTGCTCCATTATTGAACCCTTTTGTTTGAGACTTATCAATTGGCTAAAAAAAGTGTTGCTTTTTGTATCCTCATAATGTGCTATCAATTCTTCCGTAAAAATTGCCCAAGTGATAAATTTTTTACGAGAGCAAAGCCATTGATACCATACAAACTGATTTGGTTCCAAATATACAGTTGCCATACGTACCTTTTGTGTGTTTTGCACATTATTGAGATCGAAGAATTGCTCCATCTGTAATATCCATGTGGCGGGATCCTTGCCATCAAACTTCCTCATATCGATTTTTGGAATATGGTGGGTCTTCGATCCAACATTAGAGTCTATGGAATCATGATTAACATTTCTTTTGTTCGCATCATGAGTTTCCTTTACAACCTTTTCACCATTAGTAAGTATTTCTTGTAGAAAATTTGTCAAATCTGTCTTCAAATCTGCCATGTCTGTCTTCAAATCTGTCTTCAAATCTGCCATGTCTCTCTTCAAATCTGTCTTCGAATCATCCATCTTAGCTTCCATGCCATTTATCTTAGATTCCATTTATCTTAGATTCCACGCCATTTATCTTAGATTCCACGCCACTTATCTTAGCTTCTGTTAGCTTTTGTGAGCGTGACATTTGTTGCACTTGTTCTTGTAATTTTGATATATCATGTAGCATTTCTTCCTCTTCTTCATGAGTCATGCTAGAGCTTTCAGGTTCCTTACTAGGTGTTTGCATTTTCTTTCCTCGGGGCATCAGTTACCGATAATAATGCTTTACTATGCCCTTTGAATTTTGTTAAACCAAGCTTACACAAAAATTTAAAAAAAAACTACACACCTTTTTTCACTTTATAGAAGCCTGATATTGAATCTGATGTATCTCTGTAATTTCGGATCATCTAGTTCTGAAATTGCGACCTGTAGTAGCCTTCTGTGTCCTCTTTCCAATGCCACAAGTCTGACCCAAATTGGATTCTCCAAGGAAGAGTTATGTGAAATCTCCCACAGTGACTTGCTTTTAGACTAGTTCAGTAGAGCGAACTTGTACGACGTGCCACGAGTCACTGTTTCAACCTTTGAATCTGAAACACACATACAAGAAACTACAGTCCGTCCTCTTTCTGTACCTTCTTACGAAATTTCAATCCGATCCCCAGAGAGAAAGTTATGACGATTTTCCCCAGGTCACCTGTTTTGAATGTAATTCAGGAGTCTGCAAAAAGACCAACTTCCTCAGATCATATCTCCGCAAATATCGCGCGAAAAGCTCTGAAATTCGGACCCAAGGTTCAGCGCGATTTCTTCTCAAATGGGTTTTTTTGCGACTTCTGAAACGTCACAGAAAAAAAGTTATAGCGAAAATTCCACGATGACCTGTTTGGAGCAGCGAAACCCTAGAATCCAAAGCTCTGATACCAAATGTTATGAAACCAGCTCAAGAAAAGATAGAAAAGATAGATCAACGCCTTAGAATTCAGCCTCTTCGAGGGGGAAACCTCCTTTACATTACATAAATGAACAATTCTTGGATGATACAAATGACAAAACCTCCTTTCTATATATAGGAGTCTAAGGAGTCACAATATAATCCAGCCGACCTAACAATAATAATATAAAGCCACAAAAATAACAATAGAGGGATTCTATGGGGCACAAAAATAACAATATGGGGGTAATAGGGGCACAACAATATAAATAAGGGGTATAACTACAATAGTAATGGGGTAATCACTAGTATTATAGGGACCCAACACCTTCTCTTTTCTTCTAGGGACCACGTTTCATAAATTTTCAGACTGGATCCATCAATAACATTAATCAAACATCAAATATATCTGCATCAACCAATCTCCTTTGTACCAACCAAAACTGAATCAAACAATCATTTTTCTGAATGTCGTAACTAGAATACAGTAACAGTAGCTAGAACCCAATCCAGAACCCAGAACACTGCAACAGCAAACAGAAGTAGCTAAAACATATTTTATGAGATGTACGCTACTTCAATGTGTCAAACCTACGTTCATACGCTGTTATTTGAAGGCAGAACTATGTATACGCTGTTTTGAAATGCCGAACCAGTGTGTATATGTGCCTTTGCTATATTGAACCTGCGTACATATCTGTAAAAGATGATTTAACCTTTACAACTATTCAGACATCAGTTATACCCAGATCATCAAATTATGACATGTGACAATTATAAAAGATAAAAACCACACAAAGATACTTCTTTCAAGCCTTAAGATCTTGACCCATCAATAGAATTTATCCTTCTTCAAGCGCTCAAGTTCCTCCTTGATTCAGATCAAGCTATGCACCATAACCCAATGACCAGTATTCTAGATCTTGCTCTTCATTATATATTCAATGCTTGAGTGCTTTTGCCTAATAATCTCCTCCTCCTTTTATAGTCTTAGGTCTTACTAAATACCATGGTCCAAAACCACTTAGAAACAATACCTTGGACCAAATACCACAGACCAAAACTTAGTTTTCCAACATGTACGCGCCTTTCCTTCTGTGAAAGTGCGTGCGTATGATATACGCAACTTGGCATATAGTGAACCTACGTATACCTTTATTTCTTCATTCTGAGAGCTAGAACTGATCTGTCATATGAGTGAGTTGCCATCAAGGACAACACCTGTGCCATACTTGTATCATAATGCCAACAATCTCCCCCTTTGGACTTGATGGAAACAACCGCACCAAGTCACTCTCCCCCTTTGACATCAAGGGAAAAGTGTGGATCAAGATATTCTCTCCCTTGATATACATTTTGATGTCCATACTCCCCCTGAGTACATGCTGGAATCTCTGATTGAGCTCCCCCTTTGTACATGCCAAGATGTACCAATCCGTCCATGCTCCCCCTGAGCACATGTAGAGTCTGCAAAGATATTTTTTAAAAGAACAACATGACTCTACAACTCAACCAAGTGAGTATCACCAATGACTCATACATACATCAATCTCCCAACCAAGTGGGGATACACCATTTTGACTCATCCACCCAACCACGTGGGGATATACCAAATGTTTATACATGCCTGAAATAGACATTATTACATCATCCTTCCCCTACAAAGTGGGGTTACAAATTGGGTCTTTTCATGACTTTTATAACAATGACCAGCAATCTAAACAAGACCATGATAGTCATCAACAATTATCGTACACCATATATGATCTGCACCATAAGCATCTGTCACCAGCATCAGACCTGTAACCTGCAATATCATTCTCTTGGCCAACCAACAATAAGTAGCAATATGTATCATAAGCATCATCACCAAATACTTCTAACCACAATGCCAATAATGCATTATTCGAAGCATATGCTCCCCCTAAACCTGTGCCAACAATCATATACCATGACTGAACTATATCAGACTTCTTTTCCTCTTCTGCTACCTTTTCTTTAGAGCTCCATATACGTGACTCTGCAACCTCCAACTCACATATATATGCGACTTCACTTCATAATATCTGCGTATGCAAATTGGAATACTGAAGGTCTACACTTTCAGTTTCCCCTGTGTCTGTTATGTCTGTTAACTGAGTTATGCCACATCTTTCTGACTTTAATTCTATCTTCTTCAATACTTGGAATTGCGATGATGTATGATCCTTTTTCTTTGGTGTCCAAATTTTTCTCCTGCATTCATTTACTTTATGTCCAAACTTATTACATGCATAACATCTTACATGTTTCATATTCCTTTTATTGCAATCAATAGCTTTGTGATCAAACATATTGCAAGCAAAACAATATCCCTTAAAGTACCTGGAATGTGATGTTCTTTCTCGAACCATTCTACTTCTGCATCTGGCTACAACATGTCCAATATTATGACATTCATAACATTCAACATTACTCATCGAAGGAATAACTGTCTATCACTTCCACAGTTAGGAGAAAACGATCTTCTTTGAAGAATTTCTTTCATTGGTTGTTGCTGGGGTTGACCACTTATCTCCTTGTTGATCATTTCAGATTTGCATTAGCATTCCTTGCCTCACCCTATGAGCTAGATTCACCTTCAATAGTTTCATACAAACCAAGACTAGTTTTGATAGAAGGGGATCTTTGACTACTAAGAATATCATCCAAAATCTTAGTACTGTCTTGAAATCGTAGCAGCTTATCCTTTTCTTCTAATTTACCTTTCAAGATATTTACTTCAACCTGATGTTGTTCTTCCTTTTCTAGATATTGCTTCTTTATGTTTTCTTCAGCTTTTCTTCCTTCTTCCACTTGTTTCCTTAATTCGAGCACTTCAAGTTCTTGTTCTTCAAGAGCTTCTTCATTCTACTTCTTTGATTTTTCAAGGTCTTCTTTTAGAGAGAGGATCTTAGATTCAAGTCTCTGAATTCTTATGCTCTGTTCTTTTACTACATCCTGTAGCTGCTCCCTTACTCTGGTTACTATCTCCAGCTGATATTTTAATCTGGTAACTTCTCCTGTTTCTATGTCTTTATTTTCATATGCCATGAGAAGTTTAATTTCTTGATTATCTTCATCACTATTGGACAAGCCATCACTATTATCATGAGTATAATAACTTCTATTACCTTCTTCAGATATCTTTCCTTTGTTATGAGGACATCTAGCAGCGTAATGACCAACTCTACCACAAGAAAAACATTTGAAAGGTAGCTTACCTTTGAACCTTCCAGATCCCCGTTGAAGGTTCTTGACAAAATTTACCTCATATTCTTCTTCTGACATGTATCCTGATTCACTGAGTTTTTCTTTTCCCTTTGTTGATACTTTAAATGCAGCTTCTCTCATATCTGATAGTCCTCCTTTTCTCATTTCAAAAGCAGTTAAGATTCCGTGAAGCTGCGTCATAGTGATATTCTGCATATCCTCCTTTTCTTCTATGGCAGACACTTTGCATTCAAATTTAGCAGACAAGGATCTCAAAACTTTCTCAACTAAGACAAATTCCTTAATTTCTTCACCCAGATTCTTCATACAATTGAGAATCTCATCTATATGTAGGAAGTAATTAGCTATGCTATCATTACTATGCATCTTAAGAGTTTCATACTGAATTCTGAGAGTTTGAAGCTTAGCACATTTTACCTGAGCATCTCCTTCGTAGCTTAGAATGATTTTGTCCCATATTTCTTTGGCTGATTTGAGTTGCATGACCTTGACAAACTCTGATTTTGACAAACTTCCCAATAACATAGTAACAACTTTGGCACTGATTTCATATTGCTTTCTACCTGCCGTATTTGTAGGAATTTCTGATGGATATGCATATCCTACTTCCACGATTCCACAAATATTTGTTCCAAGTGATTGTAGATAGGCTATGGTTCTTATCTTCCAGTACATAAAATTGCTCCCATCGAAGATTGGCGGTTCGATGGATCCCTCTTTTTCTTGATTACTCATCCTGATGGATCTTCCTTCAAGCGATCAAGCTTCTTCCGAAGGACCTGCTCTGATACCAATTTTTGGAAACAATATTGAGGGGGTGGGGGTGAATTAGTATTAGAAAATCAATAACCTTTTCATTTCCATTATCAGATTCATATACGTACTTTAGTTAAGGCAAGCTACGTGTATAACAACTGTGTTTAATGCAACTAGCGTATATCCAACAAACTTATGATTCAGTTAGTTGATCTTTAATGAGTGCATCAGAACATTATTAACCATATAAATAGTAAATAGGTGCAGTAAAAGAGAACAGATCATCACACATAAGAAGCACACATGAACACCATGATATAAGGTAGAAACCCAATGTGGGTGAAAACCACCTGCTGCAATCGTCTCTATCTTCCTTTTAATAAGAAACTTCTTTTTACAATTTTGTACTGGTGCAGACTCATACTAGTACGCAGGCACCCACCTACAGAAGGCTACAACCTTCTCTCATTCTCCAGCTACTACTAGAAGGGAGCTAGCTCTTGTACTAACCAATATGTTTACTAGTACGTAGGCGCCAGCCTACATAAGGTTACAACCTTCTCTTTTCTTCCAGGGACCAAGTTTCATAAATTTTCAGACTGGATCCATCAATAACATCAATCAAACATCAAATATATTTGCATCAACCAATCTCCTTTGTATCAACCAAAACTGAATCAAACAATCACTTTTCTGAATGCTATAACCAGAATACAGTAACAGTAACCAAAACCCAATTCAAAACCCAGAACACTGCAATAGCAAACAGAAGTAGCTAAAACATATTTTATGAGACGTACACTACTTCAATGTGTCGAACCTGTGTTGATACGCTGTAATATGAAGGCAGACCTGCGTATAAACTATTTTGAAATGCCAAACCAACGTGTATACGTGCCTTTGCTATACTGAACCTGCATACATATCTGTAAAAGATGATTTAACCTTTACAACTATTTAGACATCAGTTATACCCAGATCATCAGATTATGACATACGCTAATTATAAAATATCAAAACCACACAAAGATACTTCTCTTCAAGCCTTAGATCTTGACCCATCAATAGAACTTATCCTTCTTCAAGCACTCAGGTTCCTTCTTGATTTAGATCCAACTATGCACCATAACCCAATGACCAGTATTCTAGATCTTGCTCTTCATTAGATATTTAATGCTTGAGTGCTTTTGCCTAATGATCTCCTCCTCCTTTTATAGTCTTAGGCCTTACTCAATACCATGGTCCAAAACGACTTAGAAACAATACCTTGGACCAAATACCATGGACCAAAACTTAGTTCTCCAACATGTACGCGCCTTTCCTTCTATGAAAGTGCGTGCGTATGATATACACAACTTGGTATATAGGGACCTGTGTGTATACGTGACTTGGTATATAGTGAACCTGCGTATACCTTTATTTCTTCATTCTAAGAGCCTGAACTGATCTGTCATCTGAGTGAGTTGCCATCAAGGAAAACACCTGTGTCATACATGTATCATAATGCCAATAGTGTTGAGTTTGAACCACACGCAAGATATGGAAATCATGGGACATTAATGTATTCCCACTTTCATTGGTGAGATAACCTATTATTAATGAATGCATGCCTGAAGGTACTAAAATAGGTCTCTAGACTTGATCCTGAATGATGTGCTGATGTTGATGGGTCAATACTTGTTAGAAAGAGGGCCTTAAGGTATACCACATCACCTAGCATGAGAATATACAAAAAATTGAAGAATTTGAAGAAGATGAACAACATAATGTAATGTTTATTGATGACTTTACCCACTAGTAACTTGGTTTTCAAATAAAGTCCTTGTATAACTACACCAGTTTCTTGGTTTTCAAAGTTACTTGTTTTTATCTTTACTATTTTATTTATGCATTTTCCTACGCTGCCCTTCTTTGAAAATAAAGAATCTCTTAAAGTGTAGGCATTTTCAAATGAAACCATGTGCACAACAAGATAATAAATATGCTTATACTTGAGTTTGGGAAGTAGGATTTATGGAACACCAGAGTATGAGAGAATAACTTCTTTGACTAATATGGTTCCAGGGCCTACCAAATGACGAGGAAGATTGTGTGCAAAATATTATTTAGAACCAAGCTTCAATGTGATCCACATATTCTTGGTTTGTTAAATAATTAAAAATTGTTGGTTTCTCTTCCTTTGTTATGCCATGTAAGTCTTCCAAGGCTTATTGGTTACTCTCTTGAAGGCATCAAGGTTCTGATGAGATGAAGGAGAGGAACTCCTTGACCTCAAGTTCTAATATATGCTCTTCATCAATTATTTCCCATGACTCTTTAGTTTTTTATAGATACTAGCAAGGATGATCAAGGAAGGCTCCTAGATCTTCGTCTTGATATGGCTCATGGGGCCTATAGATCTACTTTTGCATGCTTCTCAGGAACTTCTTGCTATTATACTCCTTCCTGGGATGCAATAATGTTGTTTATGGAAATCATGATCTTCTCCTTTTGAATTGCAAATAAGGATGCAGTTACTGTCAAGATTTGAGATACCTCTTGGAGTAACATCTCCTATTAAGCCTTGTAACATTATTTTATTTCTAGCTAGTAAATCCCATTAGCACATGGATTAGCACATGGGGGTTCTTACAACACCATCTGCTTGGCCCAAGGATATGTGTGGATTTCCGAAATCTCAATAGAGCCTCCTTGAAGGACAACTCACCCTAGAAATCTTGTAAGGAAATAAACTAATTATGTGAAATGAGAGCAAGTTCAAGGTGATATTTGTCATGTACTCAGATGCCCTCACACTATTAAGTTTTGTTGTCACCAGTTACATGTTCATCGTGAGTTAACTTTTTCCTTCCCATGTATCAAAATTAAAGGAAAATATGCTAGCATAAAATACACAATTGCAACAACAAACAAACCAATGAAGACTTAGTTCCTTGACACCTCCCTGGAAACGATGCTAAAAATGTCAAGTGATTTAATTACTTTAACTGCTAGTCGTTAAATTATTGACCAAGAGCTTGTAAGATGACACAACTTCGATAACATATATGCACAAATAATTTGATTGGTTTTTAGGTTGTGATAGAAATAAATCAACAATCTACTAAAATAAGACTTCCAAGGATTTAAATTGAACATGAATTCATCTTTTGCATGTCATAAAATTGAAACTATTGAAATGAATCAATTTACCGCAGTCAAATGTTAACATCATAAAGACGTTTAGTTGGTTAAATAAACCTTATAGTTCAATCGAGCATGGAAAGAATCACACAGTGCGGAAATAAAATGCACAAAAGACGAAAATAAAACAATCAGGAATTGTAGGTTTGAGCCCTGTATACTTTTAGCCACTTATTAGGTTCTTTGGGTTGGCAACTCTGCATACCATAAACCCCTAAAAATCACTCCACACGAAAATACAAGAATCTGGAAATTATAGGAATGGAAATTGAAAATAATGAATATGATATAACTATGGATAATATCATATACTTTACTAACTCTACAAGTGCATGCCAGGATAGGGGGGCCTTCCTGGTTTGGAGCATTGTAAGAAGATGCAAGAGCATTGTAAGAAGACGCAAGAAACTCATAAATTGGTTAGCAACAAAATGATTTTGATTAAGCAACAAAAAATCACAAAGCACAAGCTAAACAAATCTCCTCCTCTAAACACATTTCTCTGCCCCAATCCTCGCTTTTTCCCAAATATTTATATAAGAAAATATCAGGTCAAATTGAAACCACTTTTCTTAGAAATGACCTATCAAATCATAATTGATTTTACAAAATATTGATTCATTGATATCCCTAGTTGAAGATAAAATCATATAGGATTTGACATAGAATAAACTAAGAATAGATTGATTTGACTCGTTCTATTAACCAATTTTTCAAATTAGGCATAGATAGACAATGAATACAACCTAAATCTTACCCTTCAAATAACCTCAAACTTTTCCCAATCTACGCATTGTTTAGAGGAAATTATCTCACTAAACCTACTTTGGGATATCTTGAACAAAACCAATCTTTTGGATTTTTCAAATTCTAACATGTTTTCTCAGATATCGTGCTCGAAGTTGATTTCTCCATTCTACATGACACAATTTTTCTGAACCATTAATCTCTATCTGGACGATTGTAAAATCAACAGAGGTGTAATGTGAATAACATAAAACCACGTTTTTGATGCTATAAACAAAACCGATGTCTTAATTTGCACTAACTTGGTGTGGAAATATCTCAACCGACAATCATGCCATTGGTGATCACCTAGGAAATCTAGTAATTGAAAAAGCATATAGATACTTTTGTAACAATCAAAATAGTGACTTCCAATAACTAGACTATTCGACAATTATGGTAACTCAACAGTTTTTCATTTCTCGTAGTAAAATTGTTTTGTGTCTTTTCTACTTGGATTGTCATGTGCTTTTGGTAGCTAGAGTGACAACTTATAACCCTAGAGGCTATATAGAGAGACATGAACCAAGATAGGAAAACCATCATTAATAAAACCAATAATAATCCTTTCCAATTCATCAAAAACAACAGAAAATAATGATAATTAATTAATTTAACTATTATTACAGTATCTTCATAGAGAATAACAAGATGGGTAAGATATGGTCAAAGAAGTATGATAAAAGGGCTGAAAATTGATGCTTGGAATGGTGAAAAAGATGATAATTTTATCACTCAACACTACTCATACATAGAAAAAAAAGGATATTCTTGAACCTATACATACATATGTCCGTGGGAACATGAAGGAAAGCTCATTAGGTGGAGAAATTTATTTTTTTGATATTCGTTGATGATTACACACAATATACATGGGTTTATTTCATGAGAAAGAAAAGTGATGTATTTGAATACTTTAAATAATTAAAAACTTCATTGCGAGACAAATAGACAAATACATCAATATGCTTTGATCAAATCAAGGGGGAGAATATACATCAGGTGCATCCATCAAGTACTGCAGTGCCCATGGAATTGTACAATAGTACATGGTGCCACATACTTCAAAGCAGAATGGAGTAACTAAAAGAAAGAACGAATCCTTAATAGAATATGCACAAAGCATGATCAAAGGTAAAAACCTTACTAATTCATTTTGGGTTTAAGCTATTAGTATTGTTGTTTATTTGAAAAATGGAAGTCTGTCTAAATGTTTAGACCATAAATCTACGTTTAAATATATTTATGGTTATAAACCAAAAATAAGCCATTCAAGAATATTTGGAAGAAAATACTTCTCTCATGTTCCGAACGAAGGTAGGAGAAAACTTGATGCAAAATCTATCATTTCTTACTATTCTAATCATAGAACATATAAGATGTTTGATCCCTCTACACAAATTTTTTGCAAGTAGATATGTGATGTTCCATGATGGTCATATGGAGGATGGTTATGATGCACGGCATACTCCTCATGATTATGATGATGTCAAGAAAGAAGTAGCTGATAAATAGGAACAAAAACATGAAGAAGAATTCAATGATATGGACACCTCAAACAACCACAACACACCAATAGGAGTATATGATTCACCACAAAGTAGAAGAAGAGATGAAAGCATTGAAGAACCAAGGAGATCATCACACTAAAATCAACTAATCATAACATATAAAGAATATGCCTTAATGACAAAAGTAATGAATGTCATCGAACCTTTAAATTTTAAATAGCATAATGAGCACAAAGAATGGAGACATGTAATGAAGGAAGATTATGAGTCTATAATGAAAAATAATACTTTCGAATTAACAAAATTACCTGAAAATAAAGTACCCATAGGATCCAAATGGTTGTTCAAATCCAAATTCAATTTTGAAGGAAGTATATATAAATATAAAGCGAGATTAGTTACTAAAGACTACTCACAAAAAGATGGAACTGATTATGATGAAACCTTTTCACCTGTAGCTAAGTTAAATATGATTAGATTAGTGATTGCATTAGCTACAAAATATGAATGGAAACTACATAAACTATATGTGAATCCTACTTTTTTGAATGGGGACCTAAAAGAAGCTGAGTATATCTTGTTCAACAAGAAGGATTTGTAAGAAAGGATCAAGAGCCTCTTGTTTGTAAGCTAAAGAAAGCCTTATATGGGTTGAAATAGGAACTAAGATCATGGTATGTGAATATGGACTCTTTATTTCTTCAAAAAGGTTTTATGAAAAGTAAAAGTGACCCTGACTTATATATCAAGATAGAACAAAATGGACATACTGTTTTGATTTCCTTGTATTTGATGATCTCATTATAACTAGTAATGCTTTTGGGTTGAGTGATGAAGTTAAAATGTAGTTATCACAAGTTTTTTAAATGAAATACCTTGGTGAATTGCATTATTATTTAGGTCTTAAAATATGGAGAGAATCCAGAAAAATATTGGTTACACAAAGCAAATATACAAGACAACTTCTAAAAGGGTTCAAAATGGATCAATGTATGGAAGTGTCGGTACCTTTCTCTAGAATGATGATGGGACTAGAGAGGTGGACGGTACATTGTATCGTTAGTTGGTAGCAAGTCTAAATTCTCACTGTAACTAGGCTAGACAACATATTCAGTCAACATCCGACTAAGTTAGTTTATGGTCAAGGATCTTGAAAGCGATTGGAAAGCAACGAAGAAAGTTCTTTAATATCTAGAAGGGACTTTCAATTTTGGTATTAAATACACTGATGACTTTGACATTGAGTTGGTATGTTATTCTGATTCATATTAAGCTAGCAATATAAATGAGAAAAAAGTCAAATTTATGATATGCATTTAGCCCTAGATTTGAGATCATGGCGGGAGTAGCAAGAAATAACTAGTTATTTATTTTTCAACAATTGAAGTTGAATATAAAGCTTTATGTAGTGCTAACTGTGAAGAGTTTTGGTTGAGGCACATTCTTGGATATGTGGGAGAATAACATAAAACACCAATGATTATAAAGTGTGATAATCAAAGATCCACCAAAATAGCCAATAATCATGTGTGCCATGCAAGATCAAAACATATTGAGATTCATTACCATTTTGTTAGGGAAAAGATGCAACCTAGGGAAATTGATTTAATTTATTGTAATACCAATGAAAACATGGTTGGAATATTTATAAACCCTTTTGGAAAGGTAAAGTATGAATTATTTATAAATCAGTTAGGTGTGATAGAAAACACATTTCATAATTACTCAGGAGTATTGGAATACTAAAGAAATTTCTAGATTATATTGTTATTAGCATTTTGTTGTCTAATTGAGATTGTATAGATTTTAGATCCTACTTATGAGGAGGTTGTTCATAATCCTCAGCCACTTTGTAATCATATATATGCAAGTATTTTCTATCTAGATTAATGTAAGTGTGAATGCAGGAAGTCTCCAGGTTGATCTTTGCCTCACGTAAGAGTTACATATTTCTTCTTCCAATTACTTTTGCTTCCATTATTTTTTTATTATTGTCTTTCATTGATTATAATGCCCTTTTTTACACTAAAATTTGTCACCATGACTGTTTGCAGTTAGTATGGCTCCATCAACTGTCATACTATCCTCCTTGGCAACCCTCATACCTCTGCTCTCCATGTCAAACTTCAAGAAAGAGAGAAAGTCATTAAAAATCTATATATCTCTGGGTACGCAGTTTCTCTTAGCCTTACCTGCGTGTACGCACCCCAAGTTCACAATACCTGCGTACTTGTACGCTCTGTCTATAAAGCAATGGGTGCGTACTCCTGTAAAGGTCAAAAGGCACAAGTTTCACTCCAAAAAAGTTACTTGTGGTCATTTCTAGAGCATTATAGAAGCTTGTTTGACGTGTATGAAGCGCCTCCAGATGGTTCATGTATCCCTACCAAAGAGGAACTTATCCCATCAAGAGGGGAGCTATCCCATCCAAAGAGGGGCTTATCCCATTGATGGTGGACCTGAATAACTTCCTCTAGAGCACTATAAATACAGGCATTGGGCCAGAGGGAGGGGGGTTGAAAGCTGAACATTCCTAAGGGTAGATGCTGCTGGAATTAGGACTCCCTTGTAAAGCTTGAGAGGAGAGATTCCCATCCTTTCCTAGCCTTATTTGAGAGTGGGTGAGCTGATCAAAGTAAAGGAAAACTCTTGCTGGACCCTAGGAGGGACTTGCACAACACCAAGGCTCAGGTTGTAATGGTTCCTTTTGTTACCTTTTAATGCAAATGAACTTATTTTTCTCAACAAATTGTTATTCATGGTTTGTTTCATATACTCCTTGGTCTATATGATAGATATGTATTGTTTTATGAGTTTATCAGGTGCTATTTAATCTTTTGGCTTGTTAGTGAATGTAGGTTTCGAAGAGAAGGAGGAGCTCATCCGGATCGGCGAGGCTGGACTACTACAAAGCGTTGGACTAAAGGTATGTTAAAGATCCCCTAATTACTTGTATTTGCAATGCATGTTTAGAGAAAGGTAGGATTTATTTGTTTTGTTTGTCACTAGAAAGATTTTGCTTCTAGGGAGGTCGGTTGTGTCTGCACTAACGACTCTTTCCGCATGACAAAATGGCAACTATACTGGGGAATCCATTGATGTGAATGTTTTTTCCTTTGTATGAACTTTTGATCTGAGAAAAGTTATTTGTTTTCTGGTTTTTGGCTGTCTGACTGTGTATTTGGGTGGGCTAACTTAGGGTTAAATTAGATTTTAGTTTTTCTTTGTTTTTCTAGAAGTACACAGCCTCTAAGTTGAGCACAATGCGTACCTGTACGCACTGTAGCTTTGTGCACAGAGCGTACCCGCACCTGTGCAAACAGGTCGCCTGCGTACCCTGTCAAAATTAAGAAAATTCCAATTTTCTTCTTTTTTGCCTTTTAGATTTTGTTTTTAATTTGTTTTTTCTGCCCAGATCCACTGGTTTTCTGCCATAAATATTCACCTAAGCTTGTTTCGTCAGTGTCGAGAGTTTTAGTGAAATTCATAGGGATTTTGCCTTAGGGTTTGATTTTTAACTGGTCCTGTAGTGACTTTGGCGTTAGAGGTTGTCAAACTTTAGATCTCCTTGGTTTTGTTCAGTCCTCTTAGGAGTCGGGCCTGTCATAGAATTCACCCTTGTGAGAGACCCACCTTTGTGTCTTCTCTTTGCGAATCTCGAAAAAGTTTGTTGTTGGAACTTTGAATTTTATTATTGAGAACAAGAACAAAAAGATTTTGATTTTTGTTTTTGACTGGTTTTTGGTTCTGCATTAACTAGTCCTTAGTTACATTTTGACTGAGTAAAACATCCAGGAATCATCTTTAGTAAGCTTTTGACTCGTTAGATTTATTTTTAGGTGCTTTTCTCTTAGATTTGCTTTTGAGTGAAATTGAGTTGATTTGATTGCTATAGCTTTTTTAACTTTGATTTTTGTTAAAGTAAGTTTTACGTGCTTTATTAATTAGGAAAAAATACAAAAATATCTTTTGAAGGAAAGTTTGCTTTGGTAGCATTTGAGTCTTTGAAAGAAAAAGGAATTTTCGTGAAGTGATTAGTGGTCATGTGTCGTATGTTTTGAAAAGATAAAGAGTTTGTTTCTTTGTTTTTCATTGCCAAGAAAGTTGTTTTTATATCAATCTTGCATTCTCCAACTCTCTTAGCTCAGGAATTCATTGAAAAAGAAAATTAGTATAAATCATCCTAAGTGCATCTTTTTAGTGGATTTCGGTCGAGTCTACACACCACCAGTTTCATCTCCACTAAAGAAAGCCATAAAATTAACGCTTAAAGTAAAATCAATTTAGTAACTTTTATTTACTAGGGCTCTGAAACACCAATATAGATCAGGCTAGTGTCTTGGAGTAGGAGAGTAATTAACTCTCCAAGACAGCAAAACCAAACAAGTAGCTCATCTTGTGGTAGGATAAATCCAACTGTTTCATTTGTACTCTGGGAAAGCTCCTCTTAAAGGAGAAGCACGAGCTCGTGTCCGAACCAGTGAGGGGATCAATCCTCCCTCGTTGGGAATGATGCCAGACACGCACGTATTACAAACGGTAAACCTCGGATTAACCATTGTCGAGGAGCCAGGGGTCACTTGTCGGTAAACCTTGGATTATTGTCAAGGAGCCGGCAAGGGGATTGAGCTTGATACTCTGCCCTTGCATGCTGTCGGAGTGTAGACTGTTCCCCCAGGTGCATATGTTGCTGTTGGTAACCTTAGTGACCATTATCTTTAGGATTCTACTGAGGTGACGGTGGAGGGAAGATCCCACTGTACCTGGAGCAGACGTTGGCTAGACTCACTTGGATTTTCCGGGGGGTTCACTTCACTCGAGATGGTGAAAGTGGAGGAACTTGTGCCGGTCTATCATTAAGCAGGTTGCCGGGGTAACTATTCCGCCCACCACTTCTGTACTGAATTCGGCGATGTTGGGTTTCATCTCCAACTAGTGTTTTCGGTCTGGAAGGCTACTATTTGTGTATGGTTTGACGCCCTAGATTCTTTAGGCGTGTGATTCAAATTTGTTTGGTTCTTTAGAGACTTTAGGTGGTGTGCTTTGAGATTTTACTTTGTTTGCGTGTGCAGTAGTTAAAAGTTTTTAACTGTGGCTGAATTACTGAGACAGTCCCGTAGACTTCGGGGCAAGTCTCCTGAGATTGTTACCGTGGCCGATTTGCTGAGGAAGTCCCGTAGATTGCGGCGCAAACCTCCTGAAGAGGTCCCGAGTCATTATGAAGGTTTGAAGGTCCTTGTAACTCCTAGTGGCAGTAAAGTAGGTTCACCTGAAGAAGGAGAATCATCGTTGGTAGTCCATCCAGATTACCAAGGTCTAGAAACAGGTTATAATCCCGAAGCAGTTGCAGTTTCCGAGCTTGCTGGTAGTTTTTCATCTACTAGTGATATAGGCGAAGAACCTGAAATATCTGAACCTGTTACTCCAACTTCTAGTGCACCTGATTCACCTAGGGTAGAAAGAGTCATCACCGAAAATCTTCCTGCTGGTTTGATAGCTATTGAAGAACTTGCTCTAGAGGAAGAATTTGGTGTATCTACCCTTGAAGATCAACCTACTATTGATCTAAGGGAGCGTGAATCTATCTTTTACAGTCCTCCTAGAAGTACTACTTGGTACCTTTCGTTAACCAATTATTTAGACAACTCAGGGATAAGTTTTTCTCCACCTCGTACTCCTTTTCCACCCGGAGGTATTTATACTCCTGTCAATATGTCTGGTCAGTTGTCCGTGTTCACTCAATCTCTTGAATCTTTTTTGTACGGCGGTCCTTCTGTTCCCTCCGGGTATCAGTCACTTTCTGGTACCTTTGTGGGAGCATCTTCTCAACCCATTGAACATGGGATATTAGCTGGAAACAATGGTAATAAACCGTTGGGTGTAGGGGACATTTACATGATGTCAGGTTCAGTTCCCGATTCTCAACCTCAAGGTGGCCAATTACCGCCTGGGGTGCAGCCTCAATTAACGCCTGGGGGGCAACCTCAAGGTACACAAATTGCGTCTGGGGGGCAACCTCAAGGACAGTATGTACCCATAGTATAATACATTCCTCAAGGTCAACCCCAGCCTCAATATGTACCCCAGGGTCAACCTCAGTATCAGCATTTACCTCAAGGGTATCAACCTCAAGGTCAAGGTCAACCCTAGTATCAGTATTTACCTCAAGGTTATCAACCTCAAGGTCAGTACTCGAGTCAAGGTTATCAACCACCTCAAGGTCAATCATATGTTCAAGGTACGGGAACTGTGCCTTTCAGTTATCAATCCTATCCTCAATCCGGTTATGGATCTCAATATCCTCAACCTGTCATGGGTCAATGCCCTGGAATGAACATAGTGTGGGATCCATCGCAAGTTCAACAGGTATTGCAGCCAAGTATACAGTTGTTATCTCAAGCTGGACAACCCTTAGTTGCTGGTCCATCCCAGCAACCGGTCCAATCTAATGTTCAAACTTCTATAACTTCGGTAGTTACTCAGCCGCCAATTGCACCTAGTACTCCATCTCAAATGGCTGCTGCAACTACCGCAACATCTGCTCCTTCCACCACACTTGGTTATGGAGTATCGACAGCTCCGGTTTCTACTGTCTTTGAAACTACTCCTCAGACATATTTACCATTGTCTGGATCTACGATTCAAACTACGGTTCAGATGCCTGTAGGACAACCTGGTTTAAGTACGGTTGTCACTAGTCAACCACAATTCACTTATCAACCGTACCAGGGACAATACCGATACGGGCCTGCTGTCCAACAGCCAGTTTACCAGTATCAACCGTATCCTGGGTACACTTATCAACAACCTCAGCAACCCCAGTACGGTCCGGTTAATCCTGTTTTTCCAGGAGGATATAATATCCCGAATGCGATTCCTATTCCAAGTTATCCTGGATATCCTCCTCCTGGGACTGGTCTTGTGACCCAGAGTTTTAGGGATCCTAATCGGCAGTTACCGTTTATCGCAACTTTGGATTTACCAGACTTGTCACGCCTAACGAACGATCCAATACAATATCTTCCGTTCTGGCCGCCAATGCCAAATAAGTTGCCCAGTGATATACCCAAGTTCGAAGGTAAGTCTGGAGAGGATCCGTCCAATCATGTGATGACTTACCACCTCTAGTGTGCTTCAAATTCCATCTCGGATGATTCGATCCGCTTACGTCTTTTCCAGCGTACGCTCATTGGTTTCGCGGCCAAGTGGTACATTGAGTTACCACGGGTCTCTTTTTACAATTTTAGTCAGTTAGCTACCTTGTTCCTAACTCATTTTCAGTTGCCGGTCAGATATGATAATGTCACGGAACTACTAACTTCACTAAAACAGTCGACGTCCACTTATATTTTCGATCATATCCATGAATGGAGACATCGACGGCGATTAGTGAAAGTTTTTATTCCGGACCAAATCTTAGCTGAATGGTTTGTTAAATCATTATTACCGAAGATTACTGAAGATGTAGCTAAGGCCGGAGTAGTTACTGAAGAGCAAGTAATTTCTCAAGCGCAGTACCTTGACTTAGTTTACACTTAGTCAGGTACGTTACATGAAAAGATCCCAGATCTTCCAAAGTCAAATCAAATCACTGCTGCTCCTTCGGGATCTCATGCTGCTGATGGCATGATTGGTTCGGTAAATACTAAAAGCAAGAAGAAATCTTCAAAGAATTCTTCGCCCATTATAACCTTACCAGATTCCCCGACAGGAGAGTCTTCTCCTGAAATTTCCGCCAATATTCACGCTGTAGAGTCATCTACGGCTAAATCAAAAAACGGTGGGAAGAAGAAGGGTAAGAAGAAGGGTAAAGCAGACAAGACTCCAAAGGAGAAAACAGAAAAGTCAAAAACCAATGACGAAAAGCGCAAACCTCGATATCCTTGTCTTATTTGTGAAGAGGATCATTTTACAAGAGATTGCCCCCATCGGGCCGAGGTTGTGAAAATCGTCAAAGGTTCCTCAACTCCTGCTGTTTTGAAAGATCCATTTCCAAAGCAGGAGAGTAAGATGATAGGTTCTTCCTCGAGTGCCACTGAAGAACCCATATTGATGATGTCTCATGTAAGGATTGCGACTCGATCACAGGATTATGGTAGTAAAAGTCCTGTTGATGGATCGAAAGAAGCAGAATCTTCTCATTCAAATCCATCAACCTCAGCTCCCGGTTCCGATCCACTACAGATGGAGAAACCTAACCCTGACTTAGTAATAAAACCGCCCGCCAAGGGTGTACTTCGAAGGTCTGCTTTCAATCCACATGCGAGAGCAGCCCAAAATTACAACATTGTTGAGGATTTAGCTGTTTCAACCTCAGCAATGTCGGCTTTAGAAGTGCTGCAATCATGCCCAGCACAACGAAAATTACTTTTGTCGGCTATAGGAGCTGTTGATGTTCAGGACCCAAACCTGATAATCTTTGATCTAGAAAATAGTACACCGCGTCTCCCTCATCAAATGGCTTTCCAGATTCCAGTGATAGTCAAAAACAGGCCTATTCATCGGACTGTAATTGATGAGGGAGCTTCCACCTGTATTATGTCGATTCAGTGTTGTAGATCGCTTGGTTCTCCTTCGCTGAACCAATCCCCGACAATTCTTAAGGCCTTTGATGGCCGTGGGTTCCATCCGTTTGGCATTTTACAGGATTTGCCTATAGGGGTTGAAGGAAAAACCGTTAGTCTGGATGTGGAGGTGGTTGATGCCCCTCTAGACTACAACCTTCTCCTGGGTTGGAGTTGGTCTTACGCTATGACAGCGATCATTTCATCAGTCTTTAGAGTCATAAAGTTTCCACATAATTGCAAGATCGTAACCATAGAACAGCTGGCTTATTTTTCATCCGACCCAGCCTCTTCAGAGAGTATCCAGCATGTCGGTAAAACGACTATCCCTTATAAGGATGTTGGCGTTGGATTAGTTAAAGATTCCGGTTTACTGGGAACTTTTCCTTTTCCTCCAATCAATGCAGACCCTTCATTCGCATTCATTCATATGATTACGTCAGATACTATTATTTACGATGATCCTTGGATTGTCCCATCTGAATCTGAGATAGACTCATTCGGTGATGTAATGCCTTTGAGTCCATATGAAATTGCCTATGAAGCCGTGCAGTCTTTTTCCGACCCAAGTTCAACCCAAATCGACCAAATGAATGTGGTCCGTGAGGAATCCCTTTTCGCATCAACCTCGGAGTTAATAACGTTTCCCGAAGTTGTGTCATCTGACGAACAAATTTGTGAAGTCCTATGGGTAGACGATTTACCATGGGAAGATCTCCATCATAGATCTTCGTTTTTACCTGAGGATGATCGTTTTGAAAACGATTTCTCATCAATCTTTACAGCTGAATATGTCAAAGACGCTCAGAGTCCAATGAAACATCCTGATTCAGAGCTGAATTTGGGAAACGTTTCTCGCACTATTCCCATTGACATTTCATTGAAGCCCGGAATTGTTGAACACATTCATGTAGGTGCCTCGTGTTCAGATGACGAAATTCAAACATACAAGGCCCTATTTCAGGAATTCTGCAACGTGTTTGCCTGGTCCTATGAGGAAATGCCAGGAATTGATCCCTCCATTGTTGTTCATGAGATCAAGACTTACCCGGACGCTAAACCCGTTCGGCAACGTCTGCGTCAGATACACCCTCGGAAAGCGGCTGCAATTAAAGCAGAAGTTGAGAAGCTGTTGAAAGCAGGTTTCATTTATCCGATCCCGTTAACGGATTGGGTATCGAATATTGTTCCGGTTAACAAAAAGCAGGGAACAATAAGAATATGTATCGACTATAGGGATATCAATCGTGCTTGTCCCAAGGACAACTATCCAACGCCCTATATCGATCAAATAATTGATGATTGTGCCGGTAGTGAAATATTTTCCTTTATGGACGGTTTTTCCGGTTACAACCAAATCAATATTCTACCTGCCGATCAACCAAAAACGGCTTTCATTTGTCCATGGGGGACATTTTCTTATTGCAAACTACCTTTTGGGCTTAAGAATGCCGGAGCCACTTTTCAAAGGGCAATGTCTTATGCATTTCATGACATCAAGCACATTGTGCAACCGTATCTCGATGATTTGCCCGCTCACTCCTTACGTCGAGCTGATCACCTTGTCCATTTACGAGCAATTTTTATGAGGTGTAGGCATTATCGTATACGGTTGAACCCACACAAATGTGTCTTCTGCATAGAAGTGGGACGATTGCTGGGATTTGTAGTTTCAAAAGTAGGCATTCGTGTCGATCCCTCGAAGGTCGAAGCTATCATCAAATTGCCTCCTCCTTCGAGTTTGCGCCAACTCCAAAGTTTGCAAGGGAAAGCAAATTTTTTACGCCGATTCATTCCTAACTACGCCGAGATTACCAAGGGTTTTACCCGGTTGTTGAAACAAAATGTTCAATTCTCTTGGGATGAGATAGCTCAGAAATCTTTTGATGCGCTAAAGCACGCATTGACCCATGCACCGTTGCTGCATCCTCCCAACTACAACCAGGATTACTTTTTGTACCTCGCCGCCGCTCATTCCACCATTGATATGGTCTTAGAACAGGAAGATGAATTCGAAACGGAACATGTGATATATTATCTTAGTAGGACGTTAAATCCCACTGAGCTAAAATATTCGCATGTGGAGAAATTGGCCCTGGCAGCTGTTCAGGCTGTCCAACGTTTTCGTCATTACATTCTTCTCTGTAAAACTACAGTCATTTCGGATTGCAACCCTATGATTTACATTTTGACCAAACAGTTGCTAGGGGGCAAGTACTCTAAATGGATCGTTATCCTACAGGAGTTCGACTTGGAATTTGAAAAATCTAAGTCTAAGAAATCTTTAGTTTTTGCAGAGTTAATGTGTGACTTCCCGCGCGCTGACACGGAAACTGTGGCAGAGGAACCCATTGCGGACGAATCTCTGTTTCTCATCAAAACCTTAGATCCATGGTATGGGGATATAATCATCTATCTCCAAACCCAATCCTTTCGGCCCGAAGCTTCAAAGTCGGAACGCCGAAAAATTCGATTCCAGTCCCAACAGTACAAAATTATTGGAGATACTCTTTATCGTCGTGGGGCAGATTTGGTTTTTCGTCGTTGCTTAACTCATGAAGAGGCAGAAAGGGTTATGAATGACTATCATTCTGGAGTGTGTGGCAGTCATATGTCTAGGTATGCCACAACCCAGAAGGTGTTGCGTGCTAGCTACTTCTAGCCGTCCATGTTTAAAGATTGTATCATTGCGGTCCGAAAATGCCACAACTGTCAAGTGTTTGATCGCAAGATGCGCGCACCACTTGCTCCTCTCCACCCTATAATTGCCGTTGGTCCTTTTGCTAAATGGGGTATCGATTTTATTACATGTAACCCTCACTCGGCCGGGGGCATGCGTATATCATCCTTGCGGTTGATTATTTTACTAAGTGGGCCGAGGCGATGCCTACATTCGAGGCTGACGGCAAGACAGCTGCGATTTTCGTATTCAATCATATTATTGCTAGGTTTGGTGTCCCACAAGCGATAATCACTGACCATGGGCGCCATTTTCGAAACATTATGATGACAGAACTTACAAGCCAGCTTGGTTTGCGTCATGATAGTTCTACTCCTTATTATCCCCAAGCAAATGGTTTGGTTGAGTCCATCAACGAAGTTCTTGTTATCATGATCCGACGAATCATTGGTATTCATCAGTCGAATTGGCACAACATGTTATTTTCAGCGCTTTGGGCGTACCGAACCTCAGTGAAAACATCAACAGGGTTCACTCCTTTCCAACTAGTTTATGGTTTGGAAGCAGTGTTTCCCATTGAATGCGAAATCCCATCACTTCAAATGGCTGTCGAATTTCTTCCAGCTACTTCCGAAGAGGAGAAGCGTCTATTATACTTAGCTAAATTAGATGAGACTCGACGTGACGCTACATTGGCAATCGAGACTCATGCAAAAAGGATGAAAGCTCAGTATGATCGCAACGTGACCCCTCATAATTTTTCGGAAGGAGACCTAGTGCTATTATATGATCAAGCTAATGATAAATTAGGTGCTGGAAAATTCGTTCCTATGTGGCATGGGCCCTACATTGTCAAGCGAAAGCTAGCAAAAGGGGCCTATGAGCTGGTAGATTTTGATGGGGACTCTTTGGGTAAGCCCAGAAATGGACTTTACCTAAAGAGGTATTATGCTTAAATGATGGGTATGGAGATTTAGTTAGGTTAGTTTTTCTTTCTAGCTGGTGTGTTTGTTAGTATAGATAGTGTGCTTAGCTTAGAGAGTGTGTTTTTTGTCGTTATTCTAGCTTATCTTGGTTTTACTCTTGATATTGCAGATGTCGACGCCTCTCCAAACGTACATTGGATTTGCTGATGGTGCTTGTCCTAGTACACGAAATATATCTTCCGCAGCTTGGGTTATCTATTCGCCCTCTGACGAGTTAGTCTCTATGCATGGGGTGAGCCTCGGTCAAACAACAAACAACATTGCAGAATACAGTGCAGTGATTGAGTTATTATCTGAATCTATTTCATTCAGGATTCGGAGTTTGATAGTGAGGTTAGATTCTGAACTCGTTGTATTACAGCTTAATAGAGTTTATGCCATTAGAAATCCAGTGTTATTAAGGTTATTTTTGAGAGTGCGCCTCTTGGAACGTGAATTTGATTACATTGAATATCAGCATATTCCAAGGTCATTAAATACATTAGCAGATGCAATTGCTTCTTGAATGTTAGACAGACATTTGCGATAATCATAAATGTAAATTTAAAAACATTTCATCATACATGTTTAACAAGATAAGCCGGTAATAATGATATATATATAGATAGGAGTGTGTCAAAAACTATACATCGTCTTCGATCATAGGTTGAAAAACACCTTATGATCGGCAAAAATGATAAGTACAAAAAAAACCAAAAATGTCACATGTGTCCACAAAAAGTGACTAGCCAATCACTGGTGGTGCTCTCTATACGAGACCACTGCCCGCGCTACCCTACACAGGAACCTCCTGAAAGGTCCTGGGACTGCGACCACATAGCGCTGAAGTCGGATAGGAATATCGTCTATAGTCGTCTCTGGTATGTCTGCCGTGAGACACTCTAGGTCCTGTTCCAACTCGGCTAAGGTCTCTGAGGCTGCATCCTGTGGGGCCGGTGCTGGTGCAACTGGTACTCTTCTCTCGAATGGCCGGAGATTGGCCGGATGCTGTGGACCTACATCTGCATTTTGAAAATTGTCACTGTCAGTTTTCAGACGATATAAAAAACAAACAAAAAAGTAAATAATTTAAAAACTTGTGAAAAATGAAGTACCTCTGTCGTCCCATTGTTCTCCCTGTGGAAGAACCATGTCCAGATCACCGCGAAAATCTACTTCGGCATAAGGAAAATCCTGGATCGCAAAGACCTAGTCCTCCAACCAGTGAAAGTAACCCGGAGGAAATCGAACAACTCCCGCTCCCTCATCAGGATGCCGGGCCATCACCGCAACCCATCGCATCAACTTTGGCTCCCGAGGAGGCCCAGCTGCAACAGTGAGATGCTGTGGGATCAGCATCAGAACCCTCTCTAGGGCAAAGCTCACAACTAGAGGCCCATACCCAAAGGTCTTTAATTGCCCGTTCTTTGCCCTAGTCAGTTGGCCCTTCATATTGGCCAACACAGCGTCACACCAATTGAAAATGGTGCCTCGGTAGCAATCTATCGCCATCCGCATTTGGGACCCGGTGGCAATATGCAAAGCGGCTGCGCCGCAGAGTCTGGTAACTGTAAAGGCAATTACCATAAGTTCAGGCAGGGATATGTATTTGATTTCTATCCCTTTCTCCTGGTTCTGATTGTTGCACCACTCTAGCCGGAGGCTAGCAAGGGATTGGCCACCCGGCCTAGTCCCGGACAGAGTCAGTTGCTCGCCCCTATTAGGCAAACCAGTGAGAAAATATATGTCTGAGGGCTCTATCTCAAGCTGGTGCCCTCCAATGTAGAAGCATTGATCCTGAATGTTCCACCTTTCAACCAGCCATTCTAAGAATCGCACCTGGGCCCTCATGCAAGGTATGGCCCAGTATTTATAGAGACCGCATGCCTTCAAAGCATCAATGGAGGGTTGATGATCTATTGCGGCCAAATCGACATCTTCGTGTTCTCTTTCGCGCCAATCAAGCATGGTGGGCAATCTACACACCAGAAAACATTCATTAGAATTCATTAAATCAAAAATTGATGGTTTAGTTTTGAGTTTTAGGGTTTTAAATTCACTTTGCGCGGAGTACGCACCCCGCGTTCAGAAAACAGAGCGTGGGTACGCAGCTGTTCTGAAGGTAGGCTGCGTACTCCTGCCATTTTCCCATTAACGAAAATGTCGGGGTACGCAGGTCGCCCATGGGGCACCTGCGTACCCCGAAAGGCGGATCCTAAAACCCCAAAGCCCTCAAAAAATCAAACTAGGGCTTAAAATGAAATTCTAAATGGATGAAAACAAAGAGGAGGATGTTGTGAAATACCTGAAAGAGACGGCACTCGATTCCAACGGTCAGATTCTCCGCAAAGTCCACGGGAATTTTCTTGCCAAAAGCCCTTTTCTCTCCCTCAACAGTAAAATGGTAAAAATGACATGGTAAAAGGTCTTTTTATAGGTTTTTTTGGATAAATGAATGCTAAGTTTGTTTATTTTTCACCATGGAAGGATATTTCTCAATGCATTTTTGCTTATCTTAAACAGGTATGAGTAATGTGTCGTTTTTGTGCAGGACAATAGGACTTTCAAGGAAAATTATCATTTTTCACGAACCAAAACAGCAGAGTCATCTTTTAAGCCCTTTTCTGACTTCTAAAACATGAAAAGATTTCCGAGCGTCTCTTTTACACTTGTTAAAACGAAATTAAAAGACGGTCCCCTTATAGCTCTTTTCTGACCGTAAAAACTGGAAAAGATTGCTGGGTTTTTGTCGTTTCAAACTCGATAGTGGAAATAAAACGACGTGTCCTTGATCGCTTTTTACTTTTCAGGTCAGAGGCACTAATCATGAAAGTACTCCTTGGTCGCAAGGCTAAGCAGTTCTCTCAAGTATTATTTTATACTTTTTCGGGCTTGGGAGACACAACTTTACGAAAAAGTTCAACCTAGAGTCTTCTTAAGTTTTTTCAGACTCTCTAAAAATGAAAAACGCCGAGTTTCTCCTATACTGGACTCGTTAAAATTTCACAGTAAAGGACCTGTTCGATTACAAACAGGAACGGACCACTCCTTCTTAGGGTTCGAATCAAAACTAAGTTGGACTCATCCGAATGATGAGCTTATAATCAAGCATATGTTATCCTCCTCAAGCTTGTAAAAAATAAAGAGGTACTTTCCAGAAATGGTGGGGAAAAGAGAGAAAAATGAACCCATTTGTTATCCTTTGTCTCAGAAGAAGCCTTATTACCACTCTTGAACACGACACTTTTCATTCACCTGGGTTGGGAAATCCTTTGCCTCACAGTTGATCAAACCACATTGAAAGCCTTTAGCCGGGTATTAACTTTGGGTCAAATGTCACCAAGCCATCTGTCGTGTCGTTATGTGTTCAAGAGGTCTCTGCAATAAACATTCATCTGCAAAATACCCGTCATCCATTTTGACCATCCCTGAGTCAGTCCTTACGGCTACATTTCTTCAACTTGATCTATGATTTCGTGTTGTGGGCTTGCCTGCAACGGGTCGCTTTCTATCGACATCAGCACATTATCTAGAAAGATGACCTAAGAATTGTCAGTACCTTGAAGTCTGCATGCATCAAAGGCAGGTTTCTCGCCTTTGACGACAATTTACATCATTGACTTTCGATCGAAGGATTCCGTGAAATGTTCGACATCAACTCATTCATTCACATCTCATGGATTGTACTGGGTACTTTGAGAACCATTGACATCATTGGTGGTCTCTCTCACGCTCGTTAACAGTTTACATCATTGACTGGTAATCAAGTGGTTTCTACCATGTTCGACATCAACTCATTTATTCGCATGGATAGAATCGTACCTTTTCGAGAAGTAGAAATGAAGACCCTGGATCTAGTTTCCACCATCCAGGCTGCGAGGAGTTTTGTGTTCATTGTATAGTAGACTAATTATAAACAGATGGCTGCATCCATACTGTGTCTACAGAAGTCTATGATTATGATGTACTGCAGAATCATTCCTGTATTAGAGCAGTAGATAGTCAATTAGTTAAAGTTTTCAATCTGAGTATGGGAATGCCTACCTCAGCGAAGATATGATCATATATATGTATTTTGTGTTGAATACTTGCAGGTTTTGACTGGGCTCTCTACAAGATAATCCTTGAAATGATAAAGTACTTCACCCTTCCTAGATGATATGAAACCCTTATCTACTACAGGCTTCGCACTTTAGGGGGCAATCTGTTACACTAAAATTTGTCACCATGACTGTTTGCAGTTAGTATGGCTCCATCAACTGTCATACTATCCTCCTTGGCAAGCCTCATACCTCTGCTCTCCATGTCAAACTTCAAGAAAGAGAGAAAGTCATTAAAAATCTATATATCTATGGGTACGTAGTTTCTCTTAGCCTTACCTGCGTGTACGCACCCCAAGTTCACAATACCTGCGTACTTGTACGCTCTGTCTATAAAGCAATGGGTGCGTACTCCTGTAAAGGTCAAAAGGCGCAAGTTTCACTCCAAAAAAGTTACTTGTGGTCATTTCTAGAGCATTCTAGAAGCTTGTTTGACGTGTATGAAGCGCCTCCAGATGGTTCATGTATCCCTACCAAAGAGGAACTTATCCCATCAAGAGGGGAGCTATCCCATCCAAAGAGGGGCTTATCCCATTGATGGTGGACCTGAATAACTTCCTCTAGAGCACTATAAATACAGGCATTGGGCCAGAGGGAGGGGGGTTGAAAGTTGAACATTCCTAAGGGTAGATGCTGCTGGAATTAGGACTCCCTTGTAAAGCTTGAGAGGAGAGATTCCCATCCTTTCCTAGCCTTATTTGAGAGTGGGTGAGCTGATCAAAGTAAAGGAAAACTCTTGCTGGACCCTAGGAGGGACTTGCACAACACCAAGGCTCAGGTTGTAATGGTTCCTTTTGTTACCTTTTAATGCAAATGAACTTATTTTTCTCAACAGATTGTTATTCATGGTTTGTTTCATATACTCCTTGGTCTATATGATAGATATGTATTGTTTTATGAGTTTATCAGGTGCTATTTAATCTTTTGGCTTGTTAGTGAATGCAGGTTTCGAAGAGAAGGAGGAGCTCATCCGGATCGGCGAGGCTGGACTACTACAAAGCGTTGGACTAAAGGTATGTTAAAGATACCCTGATTACTTGTATTTGCAATGCATGTTTAGAGAAAGGTAGGATTTATTTGTTTTGTTTGTCACTAGAAAGCTTTTGCTTCTAGGGAGGTCGGTTGTGTCCGCACTAACGACTCTTTCCGCATGACACCCTTAATTATGTACAACCAAGTACTCTTTGAAAATAGATATTTTCATTCATTTATGAAGCCACATCCATAATTTTGTTTTCTTTGTGAGCCTAAATTAACTCCTATAGCATTCATATTTGTTTAAAATTGGCAGCTCAGGGATAAAATTCTGAAAATAGAAAGTCTAAAATTAGAAAGTCTCAAGATAGTAAATCACCTTGCACCAATTGGAAATTTAGTATTGTTGATGAAAAATCACTTCTTATCATTAATCAATACTAATAGTTCAATCTCGACTTAATATTTTATTATCAATATTAGTATTATCCTCTTTATGATATTATTAAATTATTATTAAAAGGAATTTCAAGACACTCAATCATGGATCTGAATAATATTATCTCACTCTCATTATAGGCATGGCATATTCCTCTTACACTCTCATTAATTCTCTTCCACATTCTTACACTTATTAAAACACGTCATAAAAGATTCTCTTACACTCTCTTACATTAAATAAAAGTATGTCCTAAAAGATTCCTTTTATGCACTCTTTAATGCACATGTTACACTATATCTTAAAATCATAACTTACACAGGCATGTGTACCTCCTTAATGGAATGAGTTACATTTTCTAACTAGGCTTGAGTTACACCCCTCTTGGCATATGAGTTACTACTCCTTTATGGCATGGATTATGTTATCACTCTAAAATTTACCTAGAGTTGTTATCTTGTGTCAAAAGAAATATTAGAGGTAACCACAAACCTACTTTTGAGATCAGGATCTAGCCTTCCTAATGCTCAGAGAGGGTTCTCTCTTTGTGATTTAACTTTGTTGAGTTAATTGATTTTAGGCTAGTTATTTAAGCTTTTGATTGGGTTTTGATTTTGATTTGGTGGTGGAATCATTGACTTAGATTGATAGAGGGATGTCCTTTACCATTAGGCTATGGGGTCAAGTATCAAGAAAACAAGATTGAATCAAGTTCTAAAGATAGTGTTTATAGGGCAAGGTAGTGGAGTAAATTTAGATATTTTAGGTTGGAGGGTGAAGTGGATTCAGTCGGGGTCAAGGAGCAGTTAAGGGTTCCTCAAATCGGATAATGAGGGAAATGATAGAGGTCAATAGAAACTAGGGAGCAATGAAGGGTTCCCTACTCTGGATATCAGAAGAAAACATTAAAATGAATAATCGTTCAGGACAGAGTGTACTTAAACAAATTCCGTAATAATATTCCAGTTATTTCATTCAATTTAGATAACATGCAAGTATGTAAAACACTTTGTAGATAAAAATTTGGAAAACAAAAATTACTTCACTGAAGTGGTCCAACACATGAATCCTATAATGCAATGCCTTTATTACTCAGTCCAGTCTGCTGACTTGAGAAAATGGTACAATGAACCCTTAGGTTTCAGAACAATACAACTATAGAAATGTTAAGCAATCCACACTCTATACTTCGAATTATGAAGTATTTATACCAAAATAGTTACAAAATATCCTAAACTGGTTTTTAGGATTTATTCAGGGAAAAATAAATATCTTCACGGAAGAAGATAGAGACAGATATGTAGCAAGTTGTCCCTATTTATTTGGCTCTGTTGTCAGATCTTTTGCTGTCTTTTCTCCTTTGATGTTTGCCTTCCACGCTATCTGTTCTTTTACTTTTCCTTTTGGTTGATACTCTTTCATCTGATACTCTTTGACTTAGCTGATCTGCTACTTTTCTTTCACTGGTCTATATCCACTGTTTACCTTGCATTTTCACAGTAAATCATTTAATTTTTCCAAAGTCTCTGTATCTGGTAATTTAATATTTACCATTCTTTTGTAGACTTCATCAGCTTCCGTGCATTTTGCAAAGGTGGGCTTGTTTACAAAAATATGTTTTACCTCATGTTGGAGGTAAAAGAGGTTCCCAAAAGTTTGGTACAGAACCTTTCCTGTAGGAATCCTTTTCATAGAGGAACTATTGGCTTGCTCCCTTGCCACTTCTCTAATTTTCTTGTTATCGTCTTCATGTGGCATTAACCTGTCATTTATTACTAATGGATTTGGAAGACCTTTATGCCTCAAAGCATCAAATTTGACCATGAACCTGCCTATAGCTAGCTCCATGGTTTGGTATTTGTCTTCAAGCTGCATCATCAAGTTCCTCTTGGTGATTACCTTCTTCACCTCTAGTATAGTGCCAGTCCTATCAGCTATGTCAAGTTCCTGCAATTCATATTTATTCTTTGAGTTAAGGAATTGGATTATTCTTGAGGCTTCTTCAGGCATATTTCCAAGTTTGGCCTTAACTCTTTGAATTGCTTCACTAGACTCTTTGACTAAATCATTTTTTTCAAAGATAACTTGTATATATGGCCAAATATCATTGACAGAGTTAATGATATTGGACCATAGCCACTCTCTTGCTTGGGAAAGTGGCTCCTTCAATGTTAATTATTTTTCCAAGTTCTTTATCCTCTTAGTCAACCTATTTGACTTCTGTACTTCATTTTTATGCATAATTTGAGCCAATTTCTTCTCATCCTCTAGGCTTCTTATCTGTTCTTTAATTCTATTTATTTTAGTGGTTTGAATGGACATGTCCTCCATGGCTTTGACCAATTTACTTGCTTCATCACTTGGATGAACTGTTGCTGTTGTTGAACCTGTTGCTGATGTAGTTGTTGTTCCAGCTCGAAGTGTTGTAGCTAGTGGAGCTATTGGGGCCAATGAAACTGCCAAGTTGAAGGAACTGATGTAGTAACTGTAGGGATAACAGTGGCAGTGTTAGGTCCCTATACTACTAGTGTAACCCCTTATTGTTTTTAGTACAAACCCATTATTATATTGTCGTTCCCATGTAGTCCCCATATTGTTATTATTGTGCCCCATAGAATCCCACTATTGTTATTATTGTGCCCTTACATTATTATTGTTATGTCGGCTTTGATTGTATTATGACCCCTTAGACTCCTATATATAGAAAGGAGGTCTTGTCATTTGTATCATCTAAGAATTGTTCAATTGTGTAATGTAAAGGAGGTTTCCCCCTTGAAGAGGCTTATTTCTAAGACGTTGATTTATCTTTTCTATCTTTTTGTGAGCTAGTTTCATAACATTTGGTATCAGAGCTTTGGATTCTAGGGTTTCGCTGCTCCAAATAAGTCACTGTGGAATTTTCACTATACTATTCGTTCTATGAAGGTTCCGACTCTGAAATAAAAACCCATTTGAGAAGAACTCGTGCTGAACTTCGCGTCCAAATTTCAGAGCTTGTCTCGCTATATTTTCTGAGATATGATCTGAGGAACTTAGGGTTTTTACAAGCTCCAAACTTTCAACTAAAATAGGACATCGTGGGATTTGCGCTATAACTCTTTCGCTATGAAGTATTAGAAGCTAAAACAGAAACCCATTTAAGAAGAAATCGGTATGAACCTAGGCTCCAAATTTCAGATCCTGTCTCGCTATATTTTTGGAGATATAATCTGAGGAATTTAGGGTTTTTGAAGACCCCTGAATTACATTCCAAACATGTCACCTTGGGAAAACCATCATAACTTTCGCTCTGAACATTAGATTGAATTTTCGTAAGAAGTTACAAAAAAAGGATGAATTGTAGTTTCTTGTATATATTTTTTAGATACAAAGGTCAAAACAGTGACACATGGCACTTCATACAAGTTTTCTCTTCTGAAAAGATATGTAATCAGGTTAGCTTGGGAGATTGTGCATAACTCTTTCTTGGAGAATCCAATTTTGATTATACTGGTGGCATTGGAAAGAGGACACAGAGGGCTACCTCAATTTGCAATTTCAGAATTGAAAGAGCTGAAATTACAGAGTTATAGTCGTTTCAATATTGATCTCCTAAATCAAGAAAAGGTGATATGAGGAAGTTTGATGGCAAGGATCCAGTAAATTGGATACTACAGATGGAGCAATATTTTGATCTACATGAGGTGCAACTATTACAAAAGGTACATATTACATCTTCATATTTAGAACCAAATCAATTTTTATGGTATAAAGGTCTTTGTTGTCGTAAACCACTTGTCACATGGTCAATTTTCACAGAGGAAATGATAGCACATTATGAGGATACAAAGAGAAACACCTTCTTTAGCAAATTGATAAATCTCAAACAAAAGTGTTCAATAGCAGAGCACATTGAGGACTTTCAAAAATTGAATATAAGGGAAAATGATATTCCAAAGAAGCAGAGGATTGATGTCTCCATAGGGACTTTAAAGGATAACATTCAACATGAGGTTCATCATTGGGAACCTGATTCATTGGAGAGGGCAAGAAAAATGCAAAGCAAAATTATGGAAACAAGGAAGTCTACCCCTCACAAATATAAAGATGGAAGTATTGCTTCTCCTATCCTTCCACAACCTACAAGGTTGACACCAGAACAATTGGAAGAAAAAAGAGCAAAAGAGCTTTGTTACAATTGTGATAAAAAATACATTAAAGGTCATAAGTGTGCTGAGAAGAAATTATTTTACATTGATTGCGAAGAGGAGGAAGAAAAGGATCAAGAAACATCAAAAGAAGAGGATATACACCAGGAACCAACCCCAGAGAAAGAAGAAATGAACTCGACCATATCTTGTAAAGCATTGGCAAGAATTACCACTCCTCAAACTCTCAAGATAGATGGACACATCAAGAAGAAAAATGTTCAAGAAGTGAAATATCACATCGAGAAAGAAGAAATGAATCTGACCATATCTTGTAATGCATTGGCTGGAATTACCACTCTTGAAACTATCAAGATAGAAGGACATATCAAGAAGAAAAAATTTCAAGAAGTGAAAGATCACATCCAGCATCAAAAAATGAATCCGACCATATCTTGTAATGCATTAGAAGAAATTACCACTCCTCAAACTCTCAAGATAGAAGGACATGTCAAGAAGAAAAAGGTTCAAGAAGTGAAAAATCACATTGAGAAAGAAGAAATGAATCTGACCATATCTTGTTATGCATTGGTCGGAATTACCACTCCTCAAATTATCAAGATAGATGGACATATCAAGAAGAAAAATATTCAAGAAGTGAAAGATCACATTGAGAATCAACAACAAGTTCTCCAACTTTTAAAGGATAACACCACTTTGGTACAGAATCGAATGAAACAATAGGCAAATCAACATTGTAGTGAAAGAAGTTTTGATGTAGGCGATTGGGTATTTTTATGGCTGCATCTCAAGCAAGCTATTTATGAGAAAGAAATGTTGGCAATACTACATGCACTTAAGAAATGGTGACCTTACGTAATGGGAAGACACTTAAAGGTAAAAATGGATCATGATAGCCTTAAATACTTTTTAGAACAAAGATTATCTTTAGAAGAACAAAAAAAATGGGTCACAAATATGTTGGGTTATGACTTTGAAATCATCTACAAAAAAGGGAAGAAAAATATTGTTGCATATGCACTCTCAAGAAAGAATGAGGATGTGGAAGCATTGTTTTGTGCTATTTCTATTATCCAACCAGATTGCATACACGAAGCAAGGGATGAATGGAGCAAGGACAAAGAAGTGTGGCCACTCATTCAAAAGTTGCAGAAGATCCCAGTTCAAACAATATTGCCTAAACTTTACGAGGAAGGAAAAATCATATTGAAACCTGGAGCATTCACAGAAACAAGAACCCGACAACTACGAAATCAATCAATTTCAGAGTATCTCATCAAGTGGAAGAACTTACCCGCTGAAGATTGCACATGGGAGGACAAGAATTTTGTACAGAAGAATCAAGAACTACTCAAGCGTTGAGGACAACACTTTTTGAAGGAGAGGGGCATGCTAGGTCCTTATACTACTAGTGTAACCCCTTATTGTTATTAGGACAACCCCCTTATTATATTGTTGTGCCCATGTAGTCCCCATATTGTTATTATTGTGCCCCATAGAAGCCCACTATTGTTATTATTGTGCCCTTACATTATTATTGTTATGTCGGCTCTGATTATATTATGACCCCTTAGACTCCTATATATAGAAAGGAGGTCCTGCCATTTGTATCATCTAAGAATTTTTCATTTGTGTAATGTAAAGGAGGTTGCCCCCTCGAAGAGGCTTATTTATAAGGTGTTGATTTATATTTTCTATCTTTTTGTGAGTTGGTTTCATAATAGGCAGTAGCTGTCTCAAGGCTGGCTTGTTTTAGCAGTCTTAAACTGTCCAACTCATTCTCCATTTCTTTCAATTGACCATTTAATTAAAGAATGAGATCCATCATTTCATCCTGCTGGGTTTGGCTCTCTAGGAACTCCTTGGTCTGTGGATGTTCAGAAGGAGGCAACTTCAGTTGTTTCTTCAAAGCAGCAATATCCTCATTTTTCTTCTTTATTAGTTTTTATACAACCTTGATATCATTTGGATTATATCCAATTTCAATTACCAATTCTTCCAGTGACTTGATTCTGTTATCCTTAGCTTGTGAGGATGCCTTCTCTAGCTTAAATTGTGCTGTGATGTTGTCTAGAGAACTTTGAAGCTTGTGCACACTCATTGCTTTGTTAGTCATTGTAGAGTAAATAATTTCACCTCCCTACATATGGAATTCAATTTGATCAATAGGGTGAACATCCTTGGCCAAAACTTCAAACCCTGTCTTCCTATAGTCTGTTGACAATCTAGGTTGCTGGACTGTAGCCTGCATAAAGTTCATTTGCATTTTACCAGTTTTAATGTCAAACACTGACATTAATCTATTCTAATTGGCAGGTGTCTGTTTGAAGTACTGGGCATATGTTTTAGCCTTTAATGCCTCATTCCTCAACTTGATTTCTTTGTACTTCTCTTTTATATCTTTCTCTTTATCCATTGGCTTGCTGGATGAAGAGACTTCAATACTAAGCTGTTTTTCAATAATTTGAGTATTTGAGGTAGAAGGTTGATGAGTTTCCTCTAAAACTCTTAGACCTTTACTCTTTTCAACCATTGTGTCAGTATCAATGATTTCAACTGTCTCAATGGTGTCCTCTTGCTCAGTTACATGATTAAGCTTGGTCTTCTTTTTGTAACTGATTTCAAACCTATCATCTGTAGTATCCATTCTAGAGCTAGAACCTTCTTCCCTAGTTCTTTTTTACATTTCTATCCTGCATGGCTGGAGTCTGTAGAATGGGACTAATACCAATTTGTTCCTATAGGGTTGGAACCTGCAGAAAGGAACTAGTATTTATATGCTTTTCCACATCTAATAAGGTATTTTCAAAATCTATTAAGGTATTTTCCAACCACTCCGACTGGTTGGCATATCTTTCAATATCTGGCCTAGACTCATGCATAAAAGGGCTTAATTTGAACTTGAGACTTAATTTGTTTATGAATCCATTAGGGTCACACTGCCACATGAAACTGTTACTAAACTTCATCTACTGTAAAATTTTCTCTGCTTATTGTCCAGTTTCCCTATTATTACAAATAAAATGGCCCAGTTGGTTTTTGATTTTGAATTGTGTTTTCTTCCTAGCTGATAGAAAATTGACCTCATCTGAGTTTATCATTTGCCTGAAATACTCTAATGCAAATATACTCATGGGGAGGTATTTGGGTAGCTTGTAGGGAGTGAGTTGGCATCCATATATCCTGATTTTTGTGTGGTCCTAGTATAGATACCAATCTCCCACTCTACTATTTTTAGACAATTGTAAAACTCTCTTAATCTCATCATTGATCATGGGTTGATTTCTACTGGTTAGCATGTTTACGACTGGATGAAAACAAGAATCAATGAGCTCTTTATAACTAAAAATAGTGGAATATCTTTGGACTAATGGTGTCCAAAAGATGACAGATCTTGGATGGCCCTTAGTGTATAACTTTTGGATGTTGACTGGAAACGTATCTGACTGAAAATATAGGAACATGTGAAATAATACTGAAGAGTATTTGAATACTCTTTCATTTGTCAATCTGATAAATTGCTCATGGATTCTATCTACCAAGAACTGAGCAAAGTTAAAAACTATAGCTGGAGTCTTTCGTGGGAAAAAAATAGAAAGGAAAGCAAGTATAGCCACATCTACATGCTCACTAGTGGTGTATCCTAGAATACAATAGAGTATGGTTATAATTTGTCTAGCTTTCTCAGAGAAAATGGTGGTAGCATATGGACGACTATTTGTAGGAGTATGAGACTCTTCTATGATGAAATTTTGAAAGATTTGAGCTCTCTTGGGAAGGTCCAACTTTGTATAGAGTTCAAGTAAGGCTTCAATGGAAAGTGGGGTCTCATTTGGGTTTGGTTGGATCTGAAACATTTGATTTATTGACTTTGCAATAATGGTGAATAAAATTTGTTGGTCAGGAGAGACTATGGCTCTTTGACATGGGACATAGCAAGCTTGGCAGAAATGGATGATTTATGGGAATAGGTATACCTGTGGGAACAATTATTTGAGAAAATTTGATTCCCATAGGTGAATGTCATCATTCTGGTTCAAGAATTTATCTTTACTCAAGCAGTGGAGTTTCAGTAGATGGCTAGGGGAAATAGTGTCTTTAATTTGAAAATCTCTATCGTCCAATGTGAGGTGGTCAATATCCAGGTGAGGGGTTTACAGGGGTCTTACATCCTGAGTGCTTTGGGAAGCCATAATTTGGTTTATTCTACTGAATTAATTTTTCTCTAGCTTTAGGAGTAAGGTCAGAAGCTCTGGAACAGTGGGGAGGGTAATTACAGTCTGTAGTAAAGGGCTTTTGGATGCACAGTAAGATTTTCTTTAGTATAGCAAGGTTTTTTAATTAATTTAATTAATTAACCTTTTGATAATTACTGTGCATAGCTTAAATTACAGGGCCATTCTGGTTCTTTCAATAATACATGGAAAATGATGATTTGGAGTGCAGATAGGTTTCCGTGGTAGCAACAGAGTTTTCTGAGGCTTCAATTGTCTATTTGCTGCTTCAATTTGGTGTCTGCAGCAGATTCTAGTTTCAAAAGGTGGTTAAAATGGTTGCGCAGAGGTTCAAGGTTTCAGAATTGGTTAATAGAGGTTTTTTGTAGCGAAAATGAGTGAAAAGAGTGAAAGGGGGTTTTTTCAGCTTTTTAACCAACAACAGTTACATTTTCGCGCGAGATTTGGTAAATAAACAGTGGGTAGTTTTACTTTAGGCGAGGAGGCAATTTTATGCCATATCGCACCGCTTTTGTGTGGAGGGCGGTATTTTTCGCGAGCATGCGACATAACCTAGTGCCGCCACGTAGTGAAACAGTGCTAAGCCAGAACCGTGAATCTCACATGCTTTGGACCTTTAACTATTAGATGATGAAATTGCGCGATATGGATATGTGCCATTGGATCTAGAGGTGGGAGATCGGAGGGCTATCGTGTGACGAAGTTGCACGGACGGAGTTGGGATGTGGTTGGCAGGGCCTGGGGTTAAATAATATAGTGGGTTTAATACTTTCTAAGGTTTAGTGAGGGTCGGGAAATTATAGTGGGGGTTTAAATATATAAAGCGGGACTTTAGGAAATAACTTAGGATAAAGGGTTTAGTGGGTTTGTAAGGGAAAAAAGGGAAATTAATAAGGGGGGAATGTATTATTTGTGATGGGAATGGGTTTCACACTAGGGAAAGGGGTTTTGGGAAGGGGGAATGATTTTTAAAGGGTAATGTCTAGGGAAATGTGTGAAACAAAGGGAAAAAAGGTCAAAATGAAGGGAAAGGGTTTTTACAAGGGGAAATGAAGAGGGAAGGGGTGCTTTGGAACCAAGAAGGGGACAACATTAGGGGATGAAAAGTAATGAAGGGATAATGAGGGGAAATTAATAAAATAAGTATGTGGGGGTCTAGTGAAATGAGGGGAAATTAGTAAATAAGATTTAGTGAATGTCCTTTCTCTTTGACAATTCCTCCTACACATGAAACATAAGATTAAGTATGATGAAGGTGCTTTTGACTTAGCAACCTTGTGCACTTGCAAAACTTCTTCTACCTACCCTTTATTTACCCTAGCATTTTCTCTTCATTCATTGGGTGCATTTGAGCTTGTTGACCCTTTATTTCTTTTTCTTTGATAAGTAAACTATCTAATTCTAACCTTATAACTTCCAATGGCTCAGATTAAACTAATGAGCTCATTATTATTCTCTACCTAACTACTTATCTGCCAAGATTAAACAGTTTGGCTAGATCTTTCTTCCCTATCTATGAACATGAAATTTAAAGCATGAATGAATCAAGATTAAACTATTTGACCATCATGGATTGTGGCATTTTTTGACAAGTTGCACACAATCTTATTTTAAAAAGTAAAGTAAAAAGTAGTGGAATTTGAATTTGCACACTTTCATGATCTATTCTTATCTCTCTTTTTTTGAGTTCATATTTTTATATCTTTTTGATCTTTTTCTTTCTTTTAGTCCTTTGATTATTCTTTTAGAACTTACCCTCTTTACATTTTTTATTTTTAATATGGGAAAACATTTTGCAGAAAGCAAAAGTATGTACAATATTACAAAACTAACCATAGCCAATTCAAAATTATGAATCTTATTAGTATAGGACCCTAAAAGATTCATTGCTTCTTCTATATATGTGTACCTCGTACTTTCTCCCCTCACTACTTGTGCATTTTGAAAGAAGAATTCAAATTTGAGAAAGAATTCGAGAGAGAGTTGAAGAAGATTGTGAGAGAGAGACTTCAAGAGTAAGAGAAAAACTTGGTGAGCCAAGGTTGATTCAATGCTTTAATGTTTTAGTGTTGATTAAATTGAGGGGAAGGTTGGTTCAGTGTGTGCGTCTGCTACTACTACCAGTGATCTTCATGCTACAACTTGTTCACATTTGGGTGAACCTACTCATTCTCTTGATCTCTCATTGTATTTTGTATCTCTATTGAAAAATTGATTTCTAATAGAAGAAGATTTTTTTTGGGTTTTCCCCTGGTCATTGGACCTAAATTCTCTAAATCTCATTTTGTTCTTCATTGTCTTCTATTGTGCATTTGATTTATGTTTTATCTACAATTTCTTATCTAATATTACAACATAAAGAAGTTTTGTTATAAGTGATTGTTACAACATAGAACATCATAATTTCAAAATTGTATCAGATATTTGGTGAAGACAAGCTCACAAATACAAGTGTTGTTCCAAATCATTTTCTGTTGAAATATCTCTTGTTGTTGACTCTATTGGCAACCCATTTTTTGCTAACGTATCTCTTGTTGTCCATTCTATTTACGACCCATTTTCTGCTGAAACATCAAGTGTTGTCTACTCTATTTGCAACCCATTTTCTACTGAAATATCAAGTGTTGTCCACTCTATTTGTAGCCCATTTTTTGCTAAAATGTCACTTGTGGCCAAAGGTTTCTCTCAGTAAGAGGGAATAGACTATGAAGAGATTTTTGCACCTATTACGCATTAGATCTATTATGGATCTAACTGCTAGCCAAGGTTGGACACTTCACTGATTGGATGTGAAAACTATGTTTTTACATGGATTTATCAAGGAAGAAGTATATGTGGAGAAACCACAAGGTTTTGAAAAGCATGATAGGAAAAAGTCATGTGTAGACTGAAGAAATCTCTCTATAAATTGAAGCAAGCCCGAAGATCTTGGTATGATCACATTGATAACTTCTTGATGAAACTTGGTTTTAATAAAAGCAATGTTGATTCAAATCTCTATTTCAAAATGGTCCAAGGTATGCCTTTGATTTTGGTATTATATGTTAGTGACTTATTCTTGACAAGTGGAGAACGTCTTATCCTCTAGTATAAGAAAGAGTTAGCTTCTGAGTTTGAAAGGAATGATCTTCATTTTATGCACTGCCTTTCGGGCCTATAAGTATGGTAGAGACCTGGTGATATTTTCCTTTCTCAAGGAAAATATGTTGTTAAGCTACTGGAAAGACTTGGCATGATAGAATGTAAGTCCATGAATACTCCAATGGAGATGAATTTCAAGAAGTTGTGTGGTGAAGCTGTAGGACTTGATTTGGCTAATCCTTTTGAGTATTGACAACTGTTTGGAGCATTAATGTTCTTAGTGAACACTATACCAGACACATATTTTGCAGTTAATACTCTAGGCCAATATATGATTAAGGCATCTCATACACATTGAATTACTATAAAGCATGTGATCAGATACTTGCATGGGACCATCAATATTGGATTGAAATATATTGTCAGAGGTATAAAGCTACATGGGTACTATGATTTTGGTTGGTTTATTAACACTTTTGACATAAGAAAAAAAAGGAGAAAATCTAGACGTTGCTTTAGCTTAGGATTTTCCATGATATTTTGGATGAGCAAGAAGCGGAAGTATGTAGCCCTCAACACAAGTGAAGATGAGTACATTGCTGCTAGCATGGCTAATTGTGAGGCAGAATGGCTGAGGAAGCTCTTTGAAGAGTTTTTTTAGGATGTCATGGACAAAAAAATAAAGTACTATGACAATAAGAGTGGGATTTAGCTTGTAGAAAATCTTGTGTTCCATGACAAGTCCAAGAATATTAAGATCAATTATCACTATATTAAGGATATGGTGTAGAGAGGAGAAGCAAGACTCCATCATATAGTGACTGATGACCATATTACTAAAATTATTACCAAGCCTTTGTCAAAAGGGAAGTTCTTGGTTTTTAGAGAGAAACTTGGACTGATGGATATAACCCTTCCAAGAGAGGGTGGTCATGGATGATTCACCTTGATTGTGTGTGATCCTTTTCATGTGTTGGAAAGTGGATACCCCCAAGTAGAGATGTGACTTGGTTGTGTGAGATCCTTGTCATGTGTTGAAAAGTGCATCCCACCAAGAAGAGACGTGACTTAGTTGTGCGAGATCCTTGTTATGTGTTGAAATGTGGATCCTCTGAAGAAGAGATGTGACTTGGTTGTGCGATATCTTTGTCATGCGTTTAAAAGTGGATCCCCCCAAGAAAATATGTAACTTGGTTTTGTGAGATCCATGACAAGTGCGTTATCCCCCCAAGTAGAGATGAGACTTGGTTGTGTGATATCCTTATCAAGTGGGTTATCGCCCCAAGAAAATATGTGACTTGGTTATGTGAGATCCTTGACAAGTTGGTTATCCCCCCAAGTAGAGATGAGACTTGGCTATGTGAGATCCTTGTCAAGTGGGTTATCTCCCCAAGTAGGGATGAGATTTGGTTGTGTGAGATCCTTATTATATGTTGGAATGTGGAAATCCCCCCAAATGAATATAGGGTGGTGGATGAATCTCCCCTATGATGATTCTTCTTCATTAGAGTGAGAGATGAACATAGATGAGAAAGGAAAGAAAAAATATTTATCACATAAATAAATTCCTCCCTAGCTAAGAAGGAGTGTTGAAAATTGGTAGCTCAGGGATGAATTTCTAAAAATAGAAACTCTAAAAATATAAAGTCTAAAATTAGAAATTCTCAAGATAGTAAATCACCTTGCATCAATTGGTAATCAAGTATTGTTGATGAAAAATGACTTCTTATCATTGATCAATCCTAATAGTTTAATCTCAACTTAATATTTTATCATCAATACTATTATTATCCTCTTTATGATATTATTATTATTATTGTTAGTAGGAATTTCAAGGCACTCAATCATGGCACTTAATAATATTATCTTACACTCTCATTAATGTTCTTACACTCTCTTACACTCAATAAAAGCATGTCATAAAATATTCCTCTTATGCACTCTTTAATGCATATGTTACACTCTCTCTTAAAAGCATACATTACAAAGGCATGCATACCTCCTTAATGGAATGAGTTACATTTCCTAACTAGGCACAAGTTACACTCCTTTTGGAATGCGAGTTACTCCTCCTTTATGGCATGGATTCATTGCTTATCCTATATATATTTTCCTCATTCTTTCTCCCCTCACTACTTGTGCATTGTGAATGAAGAATTTGAACATGAGAGAGAGTTGGAGAGAGTTGAAGAATATTGCGTGAGAGAGAGACTTGGAGAGTAAGGGAAAAAATTGGTGAGCCAAGGTTGATTCATTGCTTCAGTGTTTCAGTGTCGATTCAGTTGAGGGGGAAGGTTGATTTAGTGTGTGCATTTTTTGTGGTACCAGTGATATTCATGCTATAGCTTATTCAGATTTGGGTGAACTTACTTATTCTATTGATCTCTCATTATACATTGTATCGGTGTTAAAAAATTGGTTTTTAATAGAAAAAGAATTTGGTTGGATTTCCCCTTGTGGGTTTTGCATTGGTCATTGGACCAAAATTATTTGTGTCTCATTTTTTTCTTGGATATCGTCTATTGTGCATTCTATTTATGTCCTATCTAAAATTTATTATCTAATATTGCAGCGTAAAAAAGTTTTGTAATAAGTGAATATTGCAGCATAGAACATAAAAATTTCAATAATATTCTGAATATAAATAAGTAGGATTATGAATAAGGAAAAATTTGAAAGAAACACACATGCACACACAAAATCCAAAATACCTTTTTAATGGATCAAGAATAACTGGAATTATGAAACCAATCACTACAACAAAAAAGGTCATTGGTGAGGGTTATGCCTGTGACAGATCTCTAAGGTTCGTCACCATTGTTGCATATGGTGACGGTCCTTAAAAAAGTGCCACTGTAAGTGCATATAGTGACAATCCTTTAAGGTTTGTCACCAAATCCATTTTCAATGACACTTTTGGTGAGGGTTGTTAAAGGCCCATCACTAATTCTCTCTTTGGTGACACTTCTAGTGATGATATTTTATTGGCCCTCACCAATGCTCTTTTTGGTTACTTTTGGTGATGGTAAAAAAATGTTCGTCATCATTGATCATTCCACTAAGATTTTGATGACGCTATGTGAATGTTGCTATATTTTTTTTTCAAAAGATAACGATTTAAGACCATTGTTATGGAGTCTTTTTCATTATGTGTCCAAGGCCATAGTGGTTAGAGTCAATCAATTTGTTAAGAAGTAATTAGTGTATATCATTTCCCTCAAGTAATGAGAATATAATTTTCCTATGAGTCAACACATGATTCATCTTTGTTAGATTTATTATCTAGCAAATTCCATTTAGATGAATTTGATCTAATAGTGTGTGTTGGAACCATATTATTTAATACGTAATCAAGCTCAGTTAATTCTATTAATGAGAGTGACCTAGTACTCCTAAACACTCCTGGAACACCTTGACCTACTTTGCCACACACTAACATTCCTTGGCACCTTGCATGTCTTGGAACATCTTTGTACCTAGAACATCTTGCCATGGCTAATACACCCAAGAACATGTTGGCATGCCCTAGCACAACATAACACTCCCGTAGCATGTCTTGGTATGCCTTGTAGTCCCTAACATGCCCTCAAACACCTTGGCATGCATTGACATACTTTAACATTTAGCACACATTGACACTTGGCATGTATTGGAACCTATTGTTAGTGTGCCTAGCATTCCCCTTTAGAAAAAGGTAAAGAATTGACTTATTAACCCTCTTATGTGTTCATTTCCTTGCATTTTAGCTTGGTTCTCCCTTTTGTTGCCTTGAAACTCCTTCACACATGCTGGCACACCCTGAGAAAATGCACATCCGGTCATGTCTTAGCACATGACATGCCTTGGCACTATTTGGCACATGTTAGCACACCCTAGAACTTCCTAGAACATTCTAGCACTTCTTGACATGCCTTGGTATTCCCTAGCATTACTTCCACTACCTAACATACCTTTTCACTCCCTTATTAGCATGCCTAGCACACGTTGACACTCCCTTGCACACCCTCACGTTCATTCATTTCCATGCGTTTTGACTTAGTGCTCCATTGTATTGCCATAGTTCTCCCTAACACTCCTTGGTATGCATTGACACTCTCTGGAAAACCTTAGCACTTGTCAACATGCCCTGCCACTCCATGACAACTGTAACACCCTCTGACACACATTGGCACTTGGCACATGTTGGCACTTGGCAAGTCTTAGCATACCTAACATGCATTGAGATGCCTTGGTATGCTTTGGCATGTGTTGGCATGGTTTGGTATGGTTTAATATTAAAGTTATTTGAGACCAATTATTGGAAAGTAGGAGAGAAGTAATAGAGGAATATTTGGCAGTTAGAATGAACTAACACTTGGCACTTGGCACGTATTCACACTTGCACTACTACAAAAAGGCCTTTAGGGTCAGTTTTCCTTGCGGCAGTATTGCCAAAACCACCTCTAAAAGTGTTTTTAGGGATTTAGGGGTGGTTTTTGAAAACCACCCGTAAGTCCCTGAAAGTCATGAAATTGTGAACTTTTTCTAATGGTTTTCTAACAATCACCTCTAAAAGTGTTGTTTCATGATTTCCGGAGGCGGTTTTTTAAATTATTGCCCCTAAATATAATTTTCATGGTAGGTTTTTGAAAACCCCCACAAAAAGTCATGAAATTGAACTTTGGGGGGGGGGGGGGGGGGGGGGGGGGGGGGAGTCTTCCTAACAACTGCCTCTAAAAGTGTTTTCTTATGACTCTTTTTTGGTGGGAGAGGGGGGAGGCGGTTGAAATGACTTCACCTAAATGTATTTTTCATGGCGGCTTTTAAACCTCCCTCCCTTGAAAGTCATGAAAATTGAACTTTTCTTTTGTGGCGGGGGTTTTCTAACAATCGCCTCTAAAAGTGTTTTCTCATGATTTTTTTTTGGGGGGGAATGGGGGGAGGGGGGCTTAAATGACTACCCCAAATTATATTTTTCATGGCATTTTTTTGACAACCCCCTAAAATTCACGAGAATTTAACTTTTGGAGGTAGTTTTTGAAATCCCCTCCCCCTAAAAAAAAAGACATGAGAATTGAACATTTGGAGGCAGTCATTTAACAACCATCTCTAAGATTTCAATTCTCATGACTTTTACAGAGGGTGTTCAAAACTACCTCCAAAAGTTCAATTATTGTGACTTTTAAGGGGGGTTATTTGACAACCCCCCTTAAAAATCATGACAATGTAGCCTTTGGAGGTAGTTTTAGGAAATCCCCTCCCCACCCTCCCCCCAATGCCATTAGAGTTAAGCTTTTAAAGGTGGTTGTTAAATGACCACCTCCAAATGTTCAATTCTCATGAATTTTTTGGGACATGGATCTTTTGTTGTATTGAACGGGCCAAGGGGACATAAGGGTAGCGTGGACATGTAGAGGTGAGAGGTTTGAGCATGGTTTACAAATATTTATAATCCTAGCATTAGAGAATGAGAAAGGGCTTTAGGACCTCATGACATAGGGGCTAGGGTGCCTAGAGGGAAGGCAACAAGAGCAATTGATAGGGGAACCCAAATATCTATGATAAGGGGATTAGGGGACCCATTATCACAACCCAAAAGTCCTTAATCCATAACCACTAAATTCCCTATCCCCTTAATCCCCAATCCATAATAACTTAACCCCTACCACTCATAAATAATAACCCATTAACCCCATGATCCCTTAAGCCTTAATCCACTAGCTCCTTCACCCCTAACCCCTAACTTAGAATCCCTTAATTACCCTTAAAAGTCACGACAATGTAACTTTTGGAGGTAGTTTTAGACAAATCCCCTAAAAAGTCATTATAATTAAACGTTTAGAGGTGGTTGTTAAATGATGCCACCAAATGTTCAATTCTCATGAATTTTTGGGTAGGGGGAGTATTTTGGTGTATTGAACGGGGAAAGAGGACATAAGTGTAACATGGATGGGTAGAAGTGAGAGGTTTTGACATGTTTTACTAAGATCTATAATCCTAACATTAGAGAATGAGAAAGGACCTTAAGACCTCATGGCATAGGTGCTAGGGGGCTAGAGGGAAGACAACAAGATAAATTGATAGGGGAACCCCCAATAGTTGTGATAAGGGGATTAGGGGGCCTATTATCACAATCCATAAGCCCTTAACCAATAACCACTAAATTCCCTACCCCCTTAACCCATACACTCATAACTACTAACCCATTAACTCCTTTACCCCTTAAACCCTAAGCTACTAACCCCTTAACCCCTAACCCTTAAATTAGAATCCCTGAACCCCCTAAGCCCCAACCCCTTATCCTCTTAAACATAGATGCTTAACCCTTAACCTCTAACCTGTAAACCCCTAAACCCCTAACCCCTAGCCCCTTAACCTGCTAACACCTATATCCCATAACCATTAAGCACTTAACCCTTAATCCCTTAGTGCTTAAACATTAACCCCTAAAGCCCTTAACCACTAATCCATTAACATCTAACCCCTAAACCCCCTAGACCTTAACCCCCTAGCCCTTAAACCTGTAACTCATAAACCCCCTAAGCCCTAACCCTTTACCCTTTACCCTTAACCCTTGACTCCTAAACCCCTTAACTCGTAGAGCTCCTAGGTCTTTCTCCCGAAATATAGGTGCCCCATCACTAATATTATTGGTCATATTAGGTTTTTATTTTCTACCATCTATATAAAACCTAAAGCACTACTAGGGTACAAGGAAAAGAGCTGCAAGGTCCCCAAATATGATCTACATTTTATGGACAATCACATTTCACCCAAACTTCCTTCACATATTTTCTTTCAAAGGGAAACAATATGGTCTTGTAATTTCCATGAATGCATCTAAGTTCATAGGAATAAAGTAAGGTTCATCTCCATAAATGGCCCAAATGTAATTCATGTCCACTCAAAAGAAAAAAGAGGATATAAGGATGTCCCTTTAGCTTCCATCATCCTTTAACATTGGTCCATTCTCTTACCAAAATTTATGGGTAACAGTCCCATACAAGTCTACAATATTTCTCAAAGGTTTTGTCCACAACATGCTCAAACAACATTCAAATTCCCTTATTTTTCTCCAAGTCTATTCGAAACTGACACAAGCAGTCCTTAACTACATGAATGGTGCAATTTTTAAGTTATCCATATCTAGGTTCATCCCCTTTTGACCCCTTTTTTGTGCCTTCAATACAAAGTTGACCAAAGTCATATTACAATTGGATCTCCATTTTTCCGCTAGTGAGAATGTTGCCTCATTCTTTAGGAATGGCTTGCTTCGCAACATAATTACACTAATAATGTCAACATATGTAGGGCTAGAAGATACATTAAGAGGAGAAAACATAGGTTAAACTCAACCTTATTATCAAACATAGGTCAAACATATATAAAAAATTAAATAGTGTACACAGGTAATTCTTACATTATTTGATGGTTTTGGATTAACTCCACTATCTTCCTTCCCCACCTCCATGGTAGTTTTTAATTCCATTAATTCCTCAACATTTTCTTTCAATTTTCCAAGTTCCTTATCTTTTTCTCTCAATTTATCTTTTGTATCATGCAATTGAAGTTGATTGGGGAACCCTTGATAGTTGTGACAAGGGGATTAGGGGCTCTCTTATCACAACCCATAATCCCTAATGCATGTAAGGCCTTAGCCAAGGGGGCCTAAGGATGTATTTGTAGCGGCATTGAGACCAAGTTTGGGGTTTCATAACATTAGGAGAAGTTGAATGGTATGACTAACACGGTAGGAGGGGTATCTTGTTGTGTCTTGAATGGGGAAAGGGGAGGTCCAAGCATGTTTGTGATAACCCCACCCATGATTCTCTCATATAAATGCATTGTAAATATTTAAAAAATGGGACTTAGTCAAAGGTACATGAACTCCATAGCTGAGGAGGAGGATTACTTGATTGGGTTGTTAAGGTTTTCTTATGCAAAAAAATATGAATGGTTTGGATAGCCATTAAATGATGGTTGGAATTTTTAATGAATTGGTTTGATCCAAATTAAATGGGTTGCAAGACAAAGTACATAGACCCATATGCTCGAGAACCTTAACAAGGAAAGAGGATAGAAAATTTATGGAGGACGAGACTAGGCAAGGAAGCAAGGATGAGGATGGAAAATCCATCAAGAGAAAAGGAAAAGAGGGGATGGATCCTATGGAAAAATGGGGGATTTTAATAATTTGTCGCATCTCTAAAAATAAACAAGGCTTCTAAGTAAGTCAAGCAAGTGTGTTCTTCTGGACTGGGAATGAAGTGTTGTGTGAAGTGATTGTTGATGTTGTTCCTAATAGATAATAAGCAACATAATGTGTAATGTTTTACATGATAGTAAGGATTATTATATAACCTTGGAATAAAACAATAATATGTATGAAATGATTATTTGTGTTGTTAACAACACATCTGTAAATAACACAAAGACATTATGAAATGTTATAGGTCGTGGAAGGATCTACATTAAATCCTAGAAGCATTGCGCATAAAGACCCCTTCTATTAATATGAAGTGATTACGTAAGACACTTCCCGCTTAGCAGGGTATGTGTATACATATAAATAATTTTTCACTTAGTTATAAGCATATAAATCCACAAAGGTGGCGTTGTGTTAGCGCTAAAAGGAACAGTTCCCTCTTTTAAGGATAAGGAAGGCCTGAAACACTTGTATGAAGGCTTATTCAGCCTTGCATTCTTAGTAGCCTGGAGATCTTTGACAAGCTTCCTAACATTGTTGGTTAGGCCCTGGAAGTCCCTACATAGTTCAATGGAGCTACTTACAAGCCCTCTTTAGAGTCTGGAACTCCCAACATGTTGTAGGAGAGGTGGATCCCTTCAGGAGTTCACTAAATTATGACATTGGAGTGCCATCCTTCTTTGCATGGAATTTCATCCACACACCAACCTTAGTTACATGTGTACCATTTTGATTGCAACTTTTTTTTTACTCACAAAAAATACAACAGTCTAGATAAGTATATTTTAAGTTGCTAATTGTGAACAAAATTTATATTTGGTTACAACTTACAATGTCATGTTCAACCTCAAAGTAACCTCCAAATCCGAATGTGTCTGTATCTTTTTCTAATGCCCTATTTTCCTTTTTCCTTAACACAACTCAATAAGAGATGGATGCTTAGAATGAAGTTGATAAGAATACTTTATTATTTACAAACTCCCATAAGAAGCTCACACCACTTTGATACAAGCCTTACACCATCACCAAGGCTATGGGTGAGAATTCTTTTGAGGATAGTCATAGGATGATTTATATTACTTCAAAGGTATATGTTAGGATTATTTATGCTTGATGGGGTACATGTCTAGAAAAAGTTCCTTTAAGACAATGAAAAATATGATCACACCATTACTAACATACGTAATTTTGATATTCTACTTGAATGACATTAGGTAACTACACACAAGATTTTAAGAATGACATTTTTAGGGTTTGCTTTAGATCAAGGTATGTGGATCATTATGGTTTTTTCCAAAGAATTTACATATGACTAGATTTTTTAAATAGTACATCACTCTAATATTATTTCTCCTACATGCTCCTAGGTTATAATTAAAAGAATCATAGGTACTAAAACCCATGAAACTCTTTTTTTTCTCTAAATAACTAAAAATCCCAATTGCGCTACTCCTAATATTCAAACTTGCACTATTGTTGAGACTAATTCCTCTAATTCTTATTGTTCCTCCAAAATTAAGCTAATAACTAGGTGGACTTGAACCATTATTAACAAGCTAGTGGAGTGTTACCTAATTGTATTTAAGAAGCATAAGGGATGTTATTGGTATGAGGAAAACTTTTTTAGTTTTTAGTGCCATGCCCACTACTAGGTTATGATCCTCCATAAATAGTTTGGAAACATTTTTTGGCCTTAGGATATGGTTTTCCATTCATTCATTTGATTATTTCTCATCCACAGTCTCATTCTAATCCAACTTGTCACTTTGTAATCACATATCTCTGATAATCTCACTCCAATGTGTTCACCAGACCTCATTGAGGTGCATTGGCTACTACTCCTTATTGAGATAAATTTTATCATCAATCCTTTGTTTCACTACCATTCGCTTTCCAACTCACCTTTCCCATTGAAACTCTCCAACTCTTTCATCCTCACTTCAGTACTCTCTTCTTCACTAATCTCCTTCTACAACCCCTAATTTCCTTCTTCATTTGCTCCTATCTAGCTCAACCACCATTTGTTTTTTATCTCTACTTCCTCAAAGTTTGCTAAACTTTCTTTTTAGCTTTTGTGTCCTCAGTTATCATTCAATCCTTTTAGCTCTCATCTCTACCAACCCTACTGTAACCCATTCTTTAATCAAAGGTTTCACACCACCATGCTCAATGGGTTAGTAGGAAATAACTTTTCCTTCACCAACAACTTTTTTATCCTTGTAGGATTTGTGTTCACTAATATATCTCAGAACCCCTTCTGAAACTAGCCCTTTTCTTTTGAGTACAACTATTACAATTCTACTACAAACTAGATACAATGTATCCTTCCATTGTTTCCCCCCCCCTAAAAGTTTATTGCTCGATTAACCAAGTGATCGCAACACTCCAGATTTATTGGATTTAAGATTTGAATTACTTGTCTTCTTATTTCCTCAATTGTAATGTGGGGCTTCATCAAGGATATGAAACCATTCACACAAACTCACTAGAAAACTATATCCATAAAATTTCAAAGATGTCTTCTTACATGAATGTATCCTTGAATTTTTCCATTCTCCAATAAAGCAGTGGGGCTTCCTTGCTAGAAAATATTTCATTATATCATCAAAACAATCTTCCACTTGTGGTTTAGCCAGTCATTTCTTTATTTTTCTAAGGCCTTAGAATCATGTTTTGGTCCCAACAACATAAAAAATTCTTGGCTTTAATTGGTAAACTAGGGTCCACTTAAGTGTCCAACAAACATTGTACTAGTCTAGCATTGGCATTATCAATTCCTGAAGCAAGGAAGGTATCACTTGAGGAGTGTTATCAAGGCATTGGATAGGTGGTGAGCTCTACGTATTGAAGTTACCATGTTGTGATGTAGTGCTTTCAAGTAACATTCCATATACATTCATTTAACACATTAATGCAATCCAATAACAATCATAATTTGTCATGTGGCTTTGTTATGACATTAAATTAGATTGTTGTAATTGATATTAATAATGGACATGAATGAACATGATGTTCTTTTGGCTTTATGAAATATTCTAATCTCTTAAACAAGTTTAAGGGTTTGAGGCCAAACAATCTTTGCACTACTTAAGGCATTTGTCACATGGAATGAGAAAACTATTTCCATGAATATCATTAAGACTCGCTTCAACGAAATATTGAGTTTGTTGACAATGTTCGAACTTATCCTTTGGTAGAAATCAGAGAGGTGATTGTCATAGAAATGCAAAAAACACCAAATATGCTAGAAGTGAAGAAGTTTATCTGTTGAAATAGAGATAGACACCATTCAACTTTGTTCGAGAATACTATAGATTAATTCACTTCAAGTGTTTGAAGATATTAACACACTTTTCTACCTGAAACCTTTCCTTGAGCTCTAACACCTATAAAACATTTTAGTCTTCATAATTTGAGACTTCACCAATGGGTTTGCCCCAAACTAGATAAGTTGCCAAAATTGAGGTTGATATTCCTTCAAATTAGTGTTAAGAGGGGCATATAGAACATGTAATAACATACTGCATTACTGGAAGATACTATGGCTATTCTATTAGAGGTTAATGAAAATCCGTAAATTTGCAAAAGCATATGGCACTATAGAAATATGGGTAAACTGAAAATTGTTGCATATAATCCACATCAACCTCATTTCTCAACATTCTCAGGCAATAAGAAATCCAGAGAGATAATTTCCAAAAAGAATCTTAATTTAAAAAATTTCAAAATTCTCTCCAACTCTGTTATTTAGGAAAGGCCATGAAGAATTATATGAGAAACTTGAAATTCATGGTGCAAGTACAAGAACTTTAATTGTTCCTTGGCTATTAGCAGCTAACATTGTAGGGATCTCACTCTTCCAATAAACAACGCTTATGAAATGTGATGTGTCATCGTCACTGTCATCCAAGTTTTGACTACTGAATTGATGCCAAGCAACAAGATTTGAAATAGCCTTGTGATACACAAACACCCCATTTATTTCATTGAAACAAGCTATCCATTCATAGTTGACTGTAAACCCCACAAATTTCTTCACATTAGTGTGCCCCTTAAATGTTCGTACAAGGCAATTATCCCTAACATCCCACAGACATAATGTACTATCTATAGAAGCAATTTTTTTTTCCTATGACCATTAAATTCGTATACTAAAATAATATGATTCCTTAAGTCATAATAATGAATGTGATTATTTGCTAAAACAACCACAATATAATAGCTTGATCCAGGATTGTACTCAACACAACAAATATTTTCTTTGATGTCAATATTGAGAACACTTGTTTCTTGCCTTGTACACCACACCTTGACCTTTCCATCATCACACCCTGAGATGAGCCTAGTTGGCTTTGTGCATGAAAAATCCACACTCCATGCTCATTTTTTCATGTTCTTCATACATCATGACACTCTAAGAGGCATTTACATCCCAGATAGTAACAATGCCTTCATAATCACTACTAGAAATCTGAGACTTAATATACTTGTTCCAGCTCAAGCAACTTACATCTCCAGAATAGGATAATGCACAACTATAGGTTCATTCACTATTGTTTCAAAGTAAAACACTTTGATTCGAAACTCAAGCATTTGCAAATAGTTCATCATCTTGAGAAAAACAATGCTTGATACAATATTCATAGAGCGGAAAATATCCTCATGTTGAAGTTTCAAAATGACCCAAAAACAACTATATCAGGTAAATGTTGTGAGAATAGATTGGAATTTCTCAAGGTCTCCATGATATCCTTCTCTAATAACACTATTTCAATCCCTTTATTTTTGCAAACCACCATCACATTATTTTTGTAATTGAGTGGCCTGACGTCACCATTTTTGCAGGTAGCACTCTTGTAAATCATCAAATTGTGTAAGGAATCTTATTTTACTTGGGAATATAAGTCCTGATAATTGTTATTCCAACCATGAAAACCATTTCCAGTTTCTTCTTCATGTCTTTAGTTTTCTAATGAGCTCTCATTTTCTCAATTTGGACCTTGAGAGCTCAAAATATGGCATCTGGAAGACAATGACTCAACAATTGTTGATCTACTCCACTTAAATCTTGGCTTTCATTTATAAATCAACCTTATTTACCCCACATGCATCATGGGAGGGAATTTATAACAAATTATAAAGAAATGGGCTCCTCATATTATCTTTGTATGAAGTAGAAAGAGCCATCGAACCTTGCATAACTTATGGATAATATAGTTGTTGGTTGCCATCTTAATGCCTACCATTGTACCAAGTCACTACTTAGTCATCTGTATTCAACCAATACCTTTTGAATGCTAGTTAGAGATAGGTCCACCTTGTTGCCACATGCCATTATGAGGTGCACCAATGAAAGGGAGAAGAAAATTTATGTTAAGAGAAATGCGGAAAAATAAGGTATGTGAAAAAAATTACTAAATGTTAAAGGTAAAATGAGTGCACAGAAATACGAATATGTTGATCTCCTCACCGATATTAGTTGTATAGATAAACATGAATGTGTGGAAAAATATGAAATATGGGTATGAAGAAATATGAAGTATGTGTACATGAATGTGTAGAGAAATATAAATTATTGCATTCTTCATAACTAGTATGGGTATGGAGAAATATGAAGAATGGGTACATGAGTGAATGTGTGGAGAAATATGAAGTATGAGTACATGAATGTGCAAATAAATACAAAGTGTGGAAATACACATAGCTAGTATGGGTTCAAAGAATATGAAATATGGGTACATGAATGTATGGAAAAATATGAAGTATGGTATTATGCACAACTTGGAAAATGACTAAATGTGGTAAATGGTCACACAAATAACTAAGTAAGAAGGTAAGGTAATTCCACATGAAAATAACACTTAGTTGGGGAAATGGAAAATAGATAAATGAACTTGATAATGGATATAATGATAAAATGGAAGTATTGGAGTAACAATAAAAAAATGGATGTGGAGAAAATAGTGATATATTTGGCATATTACCTTCATTTTTTATTCCTTAAGATGTTATATAAAGATGGGCTATCCAATGAGAAGATGACCACACCAATTTACTTCTTCTTTTTTTAAATATTTTTTAAAGGAGAAACCATTCGTGTTGGTCTTGTGTAAGGAAGTACCACAACATTGAAATTGACTCTTCATTGATGAAAAATTGTTGGTTTTTTCATGATTAATAAGTGAGGGTTATTTAGCACTTTCTAGATTTCAAAATTTGGTCTCCATCTAGAGGGATATAGGTTCAACTATGAACCAAAATTACTATAGTTGAGTGCATGATTCGAGTGGAGAGGAGGAAATATGAATGCAGACATTGCAAGAAAATGAAGAAGTGTGAGTTTAAGTCTATCGTAGATTGCAAGGGGACTTTGAAATGAATTGAGCATCACTTGGCTAAGTGAGTGAGGTGCACAATAGAGGCACACAACCTGTGAAAAATAGGAGGATCACATGACACAATAGTTTGGTTTTGTGGCGCACATCATTTGAGTAAGATGTTTTAGTCAATTTAATTAACTGAAACCCTAGAAATTAAATTATCAATCTAGGGGTGAAAACTTGTGAGATACTAACACTATATGTGCAAGGTCTAGGACATGAATGGACTATCTTATCTATGAGAAAAGAATCAAAAACTCTGACACACTATTGCAACAAAGGATAACTCAAAAGAATTAAAGATGCTACAAAAATCTCACTCAATGGTTAGTGAATTTGAAAAATATTTTATTGGGCATACAATGCAATATTTCACTCATGTGATATTTCCAAATGTTCATATATTTGTCTATAAAGAAAATCTTTGTTTCATTTTCTTCAATGATACCTATACTTCCATAGGTTTATTATATTTTATTTCAAATGAAAACATATAAGAAAATATGGAAAAGACAATCAATATATTGTATTATTCAACACTTCACACAATAATAATTCAATCATTGGATTTAACAATACATAGTGCACAACATGCAAATATTTTCATGGTTAGAATATTCTTATAATGGAATGAGAAAACACGTTATATCATTAACCTTCAAGGAAAGCTTGTTTTTCTTTGGAAAGGAATGACACAATAGGAATATAAGCGATGGAAAGAATGTGAATAAAATTAACAATCACACATACTCATGAAATAAAAGGTGAATAAACTTAACTATCACACATACTCATGAAATAAAGAATTAATAAATACTCAACAATATTTATTCCTCATCCCTTGTTCACCTTTCCTTTCATAAGATTTTGTTTTTGGGTTTTAATTTTGTATAACGGTTCCAATGTTTTTAGATGGGAATATGTTTAAGAAGCCTCAGGCCCTAGGAGAAGGATCAATTGGATGCATAGATGAAACTGGTGGGAGAATACTTGTGGTGAAATGAGAGAAAACTCTAGAGGGTTCAATACATGTTGATTCACATATGAACAATTGCGCGTATGATTCTGATGCTGGATGAGAAAAACCATCACTGGATATTCAAAGGATAAGCCTTGATACGGTGTATGAACATGTATTCTCTCTTGGACAAGACTCAAAGAAACCTCCATTACATCCTAGCTCTCACCATTAAGAACTTCCTCGAGCGTCGCCTTCAGACTTGTCTTCAAGTTGGGCATGGCCAATTTTATCCATCATGCTCGTGTTCTCATCCGAACACACCACATCAGGTATTCTACCCAATTTCACTATATTGTTAAAACCATAAAATATTATTTCAATTTTAATCATCACACATTGATATAAAAGAGGCTAAATTATTGTTTAGACTTTAAAATTCCTTACGGGATCTATATTACAAATGGGGTATTTCTTTGGGTAGTGTTTTATCTTACAATTTTGACCTACCCTTGTCTACGAGAGTACACATTCATGTTGTCAAATTATGGTATTCTGCTCCTTCAATTGAGAGGATATCTATTCCTACATTTTTACCAAAAACTTGTACATGAACCCCAACAAAAACCCAGATAGAGAAGTGGAAGCAATCCCACGTAGTGAACGAAAAGCACGACTATCAATGAGCAGAAATGTCATAGGATGACTTGAGCCTCAGTGGAGGTAATAACAATACCCCGTTTTCACTGACCCAACAAGTTTCTTTAACTAGAAGCCACTCTTGAGGGTACTGATGAGGATCATCAATAGGTAAACTATATGGGCCACAATGCCACTCTCTAGCTTATTAAAATTGATTTTTCTCACATTTATTTACATATTTTGTTATGTTTTTCTTAGTGAGAAGGGTAAAGGTGAGTTACTATGTCATGTGGCCTAATATGTATTAAATGCAGGGATTGGAGCAGCTTTAGGCTAATTTAAGTGCAAGAAATCGAGGTGAACAAGCAAGAGAGATTTTAGGAGATTGGTATCCCTCCTTTACTCCTCAAATCATTCAAAGATTCCTCCACCATATCTCATCATCTCTAAGTTACTAGCAGCCAAATAAGCCAAGTTCATTGGAAGCCAAGCCAGTGATAGTCAAAGACAAGTCATTCTTGAGTTAGGAAGCCAAGTCTCCCTATTTTTTAGGAAGTTGTTCGTAGCTTCAGTTTGTATAAATAAGAGAGCCAAGGGACTCATTAAGATTTGATATTTTGATGTAGGCTAGAGGCAATTTTAGTTGAAACATTATGGATGTTATTTGCTATGTTGTATTTGACATTTTGATGATAATGAGAAATTCGACTACGATCCAGCACTAAGTTAACTCAGAGGGCTAAAGCTGTTGGGTTAGGATCCAACCCTAGCATCAAAAGTTCCTCTTTTTGTATATTTATTCTTAGATTCAATGATAGTTAGATGCTGGAGTTATTTAATTTTTGTTTAGCTTAACAAGTATTTGAATGCTTACTTAATCTTCTTTCCATTAGTTTGAAGAAGTAGATCAGTGGTGTAGTAGTGAAGGAGAGTAATTCAAAAAATCTTGTGACAGTGGCCCCTTCCTCAACTCCCTCGTTGGATCATGATTAAAGGGCCCCAATCTAACATCCCCAAAAATAGAGTTTGTCTTTTTGTCATTACATAGAGTAGTTTCCATGCTTAAATAGATCATTGTTTATGATTTCTAGGAAGAACCTGCAATTTTTATTTTATTTCTTAACTTGTCCATAGCTTAGAAGGCATTCCATTCCATAGATCTAGCCATTAGCAATAGATAGATCATCTTTCTCAAAATTCAACTCATGTTTTCCATGTTGGTATATAGTGATGCATATATGAAGAGAAAAACAGTTTTGTTGATCTGGAGGCACTAATACAAAATGGATAATTAATTACTAAAAAAATGACTAAAATTTGCATATAAACGACCATTTTTCAGTCAGTGACCAGTAGTAGCTAATTTACAGTATCTTATAACGCGACCAAATTTTGGTCATTTTTAGCTTAGTCATTAATCGGTTGTCTCAATTTTATCAACTAGTGGTATATTTAGTCATTAATTGCCACAATTAATGACCAAATATGCAACAAAATATATTACTATATGATCACCCGAGAAAACCAATTAATGACCAAAGAAATATATTCGAAATGTTAGTCGTGTTATAAGATACTTTAAATTATCTATTAATAGTCATATATATGTAAATTTTAGTCATCGTTTGAAACCAATTAGTGACCAGAGAAATATGTCTAAATTTATGTCATGTTCTAAGATACTGTAAATTAGCTACTAATAGTCATATATATGAAAAATTTAGTCGTCATTTGTAATCACAAATTTATCATTTTCAGTAGTCATTTATCCTTTTTTGGTAGTTTCATATTCATTATATAAACGACTAATTTAGTAGTTTATATTCATTTCATTTACTTTCATTAATAATCATTATAAATGACTAATTTAGTCGTATATTCATTTTATTTGTGTTCATCATTAATCAATATAACCTACTAATTTAGTAGTTTTAGATTGATTTTATGTGTTCATTATTAATCAACATAAATTAATTAGTATGATTTTGCAACTAAATTTAAAAAATGTCATACAATGTGCATGTTCATCTAATATGAAAACACAAAGTTGCATATGTTAATTACAATACTAAAAAATATCAAGTGCAACTATAAATAATTTCAACCACATAAATTATATTATATGAAATGTTAAAGTATTACAATATGAGTTTCCAACTTAATATTGGTTGGACTACAATTTACACATGAAATGATGTTTCATCACTTCAAAACATTATCATTGTGTTGCCAAGGAATTGCAGGTGAATTCACCAACTTTGAATACTTGACCGTCATTCTCTATATGTGTGTTTTATGTGGGATATTGACTCTAAGGGTATCACTAGACTAGCTCTCTTGTCTCTCTCTTTTTGCATTTGTCGCTCCAGTGTTATTGCTCTCAGCCTCTTTCTTGAATTCTTGCTTCTTACCATCAATACTGAGTTCTTTTTCTAAAAACAAAAGAATATACAATGCAGAGTGTAAAACATTAAATAAAATGAACACTAGAATATAAAATAAAGTAGACTATAAAGAGTTTATATGACATATACCTCAACATCAGGGAAAATTTTAAGAACCCCCCCTAAATTTATAAATATAATAAATGGGCGAATCTCCATGGTATATAGGAAAAATGGAAGGCGATTTTATCAATAATATAATATGTATATATAATTTTTTGGCGAATCTCTCACCAGGCATGGCGAATATTTTACTCAATTATAAAATCTTGTAAGATCTTGGCGAGTCTTTCACTAAACAATAAAACTTTGTAAAGTCCTAGTGAATCTTAGCATAGGCTACATGCTGGTTTAATTCCCCCATTTAAATAGGCTACATTCCAGGTGAATACCATGGGTCAATACCATGTGCCATTTTTATTTTTATTAATTCTAATATTAGGGTTAATAATGGTTTTTTGCATGGTATTAATAACAATCTAGTCCATGGTATTTGTCCCATAGTATTTTGGCCATAGGTTTCACCTAAATATAACCCATTTTTTGAGTGTTCGTAAATATAAAGTGACTTATGGAGTAAATATAAAAAAATGTTTTATTTGTTTACCATACCTCTCGTTTATTTATATTTTTATTAATTTACCATACCTCTTTTACAAATATGGTATTTGGCCCATAGGATTCACTTAAATAAAACCTCTTTCTTGAGCCTTCATAAATAGAACGAGGGTTATGGACTAAATATAAAAAGAGGTTTTATTTATTTATGATACGTCTAGTTTATTTATATTTTTATTTATTTACCATACCTTTTGAGTAAGTATAAAAAGACGTTTTATTTATTTACCATACCTCCACTTTACTTATATTTTTATCTGTTTACACCCTTACATGTATATAAGGTGACTTATGGAGTAAATAAAAAAAATGTTTTATTTATTTACCATACCTCTCATTTATTTATATTTTTATTAATTTACCATACCTCTTTTATAAATATGGTATTTGGCCCATAGGATTCACTTAAATAAAACCTATTCTTGAAAATGGGCGAATGGATTCACTTAAATAAAACCTATTCTTGAAAATGGGCGAATGGAAGGTTGTAAGTCCTAATTTCAAGGGCTAAATTTACCTTTTTTACCCTCTCCCTTAAAATAAGGTGGGCTATTTGAGGTGATTTGTAAAAATGTACTATGATGCAAAATATTCGCCCACTAAAAATTTAAAACCCCTTAATTTCGCCAAAGGGCGAACATTCGCCCCTAAAATTATCCTTGCTCAACATCATCAATGTCAAAGCCATTTTTCCCCGTACAAGCAAGAAACTCGAACAAGTTTTATTCATTTGGGCGATAGTGGCCACTATAATGTGGCTAGAGGCCCTGTATAAGCAAAGCAAATAAAATGTCGCCATATAAAATAACGCTTTAGTAACTTAGTATTCAACCTTCAAGGAAATCTTAGGCATAATCATGCCAACTAAGTTACATGCTAAAAAGCTGAAGCTGTAGATAACTTGTGAAAACAAATAATCTAAGGTGTGATGTTTAATTCTTGTCATTTTGTTCACAACAACATCTCATTTTCTAATGCTTGAACTTGGTCAGGTATATAAACAACATGTGCTCAAATAATAACATGAAAGTAAACTTTTTTTTATAGTCATGAATTTTTTTAAACACAAAATAGCTATCAGGATTCCAATCAATATCGTGTAATATTAATTTCATCTTCAAGCTTTGATTATTGTTTAAATGGACGTGATACAAAGTATTTTCTATTTCATAGTTAATGGAAAAGACAAAATCAAAAGAAACGTTCAAAATACAATGAAACAATAAAGAGAGGATATCATGGAATGGAGATTGCAATTATAAAAAATCTATTTACCAATCCGCCAATGTCATGTATAGCATTCCTAAAACATTTGCTTGCCCAAAATAACCATGAGGTGAAAGAATCACAACATTAAAAACCATAGGAATCCCTACTAGAAACATTTCCAAAGTTGATGGCTCAAGTGCCTGAAGGATCTCTAACAACAAATGAATCATATCCAAGACATGCTCTGCATTGTCTCCCCATCCCTTTTCCAATCACATTTCCTGTAACTTGCCCACAACAAAGTCAAGTAACAATCAAACGAAGGCATTAACATTTGTTTTTATCTTTTATATCTATAAAATTTGAATCTTATTTGTTTCAGGAACATATTAATTCATATTTAAAGTCTTCCTAACATATGAGAAGGTATCAATTAAGCATGGCATCAAAAAAGACAACCTCAATGAGATCCTCAAACAATTTCTACAATATCAATATTTTTCTTGCTATGATATCTTGGGTAGAAAAAAGAACATATCTGCAAAAGAAAAATCCATATATTTCTTATGTTCAAACTCTATATATGGTGTATTCTTAGACAACTTTTTAAGATGTTCCTCTGCCTTTACCAAAGTGAACTGTAGCTTGGTTAAACTCTGTATCCTTTCATTCAGCATCAATTTCTGCAAGATAAATGTCACACATTATTCTTTCCCATTTCTCAACATGCTACATATGATAAATTGAAAGTCACATAAAACCAAGAGCAAACCCTTTTCCTAATCAAAATAAAAAACAAACATTGCCTCTAATAAAACTTCGTTCTAATATCAGCATATGAAAAGAGAGTGGACCATTTTTGTTGCTTGACTTTGCATGTTTTTGCTATGAAAGTGTTTGAGTTTCAGAAACCAAAAAATGTGAGGGAACTTCTAAATGTGAAAAAAATTATGTTGACCTTTGTAGACTTCTTCAAAATGATGTGAATGATGCCATTTTCGGATGTGGTAAATCTCATAATAAGAAATGACCACATTGGATGCAAAGATTAAATATAAAAACTTGTGGACAAGGCATGTATTCTAATAAATTGCATTGCAATGACTACCATGGGCCTCCACAGGTTACAGGTCCTCAGTATGTTAGTCTTGATGATGAAAGAGAGATGGCAGTATGGGTGGTCCTAGTTTGTATAGTGGATATCTTCAAACCAAGATCATCATCTTAATGAACCTAGGTTCTGACATGGTAAACTTGAATCTGGTCCTCACCTAGTTTCATTCCATCATACTTTTTCAAGACTCAAGAGGACATAATGGTCCTTCAGCTTATAATATGGTTTCTTTTGAGGTTATAGATAAAGCTTATCCAAAGCAAATGGATTTTTGGGCTCCAAGAGATATGGATCATTTAAATGATAACAATCATATGTTTTTTTCCCTAAGATTCAAATGTAGGGATACATTTTATAGATTTTACCTGTCCACTAGTGTTTTGTCTAGCATTCCTAAAACATTTGCTTGCCCAAAATAACCATACGGTGAAATAATCACAACATTAAAAACCATATGAATCCCTACTAGAAACATTTCCAAAGTCTATGGCTCAAATGCCTCAACTCCTCTTGTATTGGAAAACCATATAATGTTAAGAGTGAACTGACATAAGCTATTTTGTCTAGCAAATCCTTCATAGTTGAATTTGGAGGTAGATCTTGCATAGTCATCTATTTAACAACAATAAGCAATCCATTATTCATGAAATTCATATGATGGTAGAAATTTTAAAAATGATACACAAAAAATTATCTAAAAGATTAGCAAATGAATTTCAAAACAAGCTGATTGCAAAGAAACTACATCATAATATGGTGTTTTTCATAATAGAATACTCACTTTATCATATTCCAACATAATTACAATGAGACTATCATTTGTGCCACATGGTGAGCTCCAGAATTTATCCATATGTGGGCAGAAATCTTTATGGGAAGTGACAATAACACCCATAAATCCATTTGGATGCATTGGATTCTAGGTGAGGAAATCATATCATGGTAGTAGCTTCATATTTACAAAACAACCAACGTGTTGAGCATTGAAAAGCATATTAATAACAAGAAAAAGTATCTTATGACCAATGGCTATATAAACATTGCTAAATCCCATGATTCTAAAGCTTTAAGAAGTCAAGCCATCATCTTATGAAAAAAATATTATTACATATTTCACAAATGCTTGTCTTAAGATAAATGAGAAAATATTGTTGTAAGTATAGTGTAGACCACCCTTTCCATGACATTAGAGGAAATTCAATAACCTTTAAATACATGTTCACTTGTAATATGAGGAAAAACTTAAGGAATGCCCCAGCTTACACAAATGGCCATTGTGGACTCCCACGCAACAGAGTAAGCGGGAAGCATGGGGTTATAGTTGAGGCCTGAGTGTCACCAGTTAAAAAAAAACACTAAAAACAATAATAATACCATTCATTGGCATGGCCACATTAAATTTTTCCTTGGTTAGATCTACCTTCAATGTGAGTAGAGATGTTCACTTCATGGCACAAAAAATATGAACAAAACTTTGTTAACAAACCAAATTCTAAAACAGACCTCGCCGACCATGCCTAAATTCATATGTCTGCAAATGTGGTTGGATAGAAACATAATTATCATCCATAAAGAAAACAATATGTCAAAAAAGTAGCAGCCAAAGTTTAGGGATGTTGATGGAAACAATATAGGCTAATGGAATGAAGAGGAAGAATATCCAGATACTAGAGCAGAAGGAAAAGAGTTGGATCAAAGATATATTTCCAAGAGGGATGGCACATCCAAAATGTATCCTTGAGAAAACTAAATCAATGGAGATGTGGAAAATTTGAATGGATGAGGATGAATCCAAAAAATGATAGATCTCAGAAAAAATACTCTTTCTCAACATACTCAAAGGGAAATCCACTAGCCGGTGTGGGGGGGCGGGGGGTGGGGGGGGGGGGGGGTGTGCTTGATCTTGGGGGGAATAGAAATATTGTGGGTGGGGTCTAGGGAGGCATCAAATAATTGATCAACTGGTCATCATAGGAGATTCTTCTCTTATTATGAGATACATGCCAAATTTATCGAGGCTAGTGGTTCTTAATCATGCAAGAATAATCTCAAGAATCAAATGATAGGGAAAAAAGGTTTGATTTCATTGATTTCTACCATGTGATAAGAGGACTAAACTAGAGGGTAGATCACTCAAAAAATGTAGAATATTTCCAACGAGCCAGAAAACTAGTTACAAATGGAAGGAACATCACTCCTCATTATCCCTATACAATGAGCTCTAATTATGATTTATTCAAAGTTTAATGTGCAAGACAGAAAATCAATATCACAGTTCATATGTCAAGGCAAGAAGAGGCCTACAAGATTGTGGCAAGGATGAGCATCAATATTCCTATATACAAAAGAGTGTGACCATCAAATACTGGAGAAGATTGTTTTTAACATGCTAGTTAGCTCCATAACAGAAAATGTAGATGGAATTGACCTATTGAATGGGTTTTTGTATTTTCATTTCTAAATATTCTGTAACTCTTCCTGTTGGATAGTAAATGGAAGGAAGTATGTCAGATCCTTATCCTTCCATATCTAGGGATTGGTGTTATACATCAATAAAGTATATTCACAAGGAAATGACCACTCTATATATTAATGGATGGAAGATATCATAAGAAATAAGGAAACTCATCAAGATCCACTCCTCCAACTTTAGAATGACAAGCCAATTGATCTTACAAGAGGGACCTCAGTGCTCAGTACACCAAGATGTTAGAAATAGTAAACTTACAAAAAAAATCAAATTTCTCAGCTACAGATAGGTTGTGAAAAGACTTAGTGTTCCGTTCAACCATGAAGAAGTATCTGCTATGGGATTTTTATGACAAAATATTTTGCATTAGTGAAAATAATTTCACTGTTGAATTTCCATGACCTTGGGTCTAGGTTAGAGCCTTAAAATCACTGACTCTACCAAACTAAGAATCTCAACCATAAACTACTTTGCACAACGGAAATATAAATTAGTAAATCAGATATGCACAGACAGACAAATTTTTAATTTTTCAACCCAACTTTGTTATATTAACAACATATAATACAACAATCTAGGGATCTCGTACCAGGGATAATGGCCCTCATACATCCACTATTACAAGACAATATAATCTAACCATTTGGTTGTCGCATTCTCCCTCAACTCCTCTCAGCTGTACACTATACCTTCCCGGTCCTTCGGCTCCCGATCTATAGCTCCTGCCTCTCTCAATGCTCCAAGTCCATCTGGCCACTAAACCTAGAATATCCAATCTTCTCTCTAGTTGTGCCTTCGTCCATCAAGGCCACAAAACATTGAGATTCTTATTGAGTTGTTAACAGCTCCACTTGTGAACAACTCTCAACTGCCCACTGTTGCTCCTCACCTACTTAGAGACTTCAACCCACTATGGTCTTCCTGCACTGCACCGATGAAGACCAACATAGGGCACAGAGGGTTGCCTCCTATCACTACAAAATGTCCATCTCCCACAATGAACATGGACTAGGAGCACTTCCCATCATTTGCTGTAGAAGTCATTCTCCACACACAAGTCTTGAGCTCCAGAATTTCTCCTCTAGTTCGTCAACCCTTGAGCTCTATAACTACCTCTCTCACAACTACCTTTGTCCATCAAGGTGTTGCTCATTGGGCTCTAACTTTGACACTATCACACTATCCTCTGGCAGACCATATATGTCCAAATGCATCCACACTTGGTCTTCTCTCACGCTGCCCTCCAATAGTGCATGAGAGATCAAGTCCATGCTATAGCATCTGCTCCTAGTGAGGGAATCCCCACACCTAGGAGACCCTTACACATGGCTTCCCATAGACTCCACCAATCTACTATGTGTCCTCACCTAGGACACCACCAATTCATCATACATGAGTCGATTTGCAACATACCTTGATGTTGTCCTCTTTCCTCTTGATCTAATGTGACTACTGTCACCTTGGCTACTTGGTAGGCCTCCCAACAGTCCACGTGTGATCCACCAAACAACTCCTAAGGGTTGCTACAATCGGTACATCAAATAGATCCTTGCAAGAGTTAGCCCTTGACCCAATACACATCTAGGCACATTGTTGTTCACCACCCTGCACTATCTCTATGGGATCTATCACTAGGGAATATGATCAATGGATCTACCTCCTCTCCTTGACTCCCATAGTTGCCTTACCCTGATCCGAATCTGGTCAACACCTTTGACTGACAAACCTCCTCAAAACACTATTGTCCCTTGTCAACACTTTCCATCCACTGCAATTCTATTTAGGGCATACCATGCAACCCTTAATCCTCCACGCAGTTAGCAAGATAAGCCCTCAAGGGCTGCAACTTGCCTTGGAGAGGCACCTCCCATGCCACAATGTCCCTTCTAGGCTTTGTTCTCCTTAACACTTCGCTAAAGACACCTCCAGCTTGTTGCTAAGTCCTGTGGCCTAGCACAACAACTTGTTGTAGTTGTGGCCTTCTCCAAAACAGCCTTCGAACAACAACATTAGCTTTGCCAGCATTGCAGCCTTCCTTCCTAGCAAACTCGGCCCTTGAAAAACCCTTAGAATGCACCCAAGACAGCCCTAAAACAACCTTGTTGTCACCTACAGCAAACGGTCCCCACACAGAACTCCACGTTGCTCTTTAGGATCCTCTACACTGTCCTTTTGGGCCCTCTATAGTTGCGTCTCAACCCCCTCTAATTTTAGAGCTCTTCTTGAGATGTATTTGCCACAATGGATGCTCCAAATAAGACCTCACGTCTCCTATATATAGCCTTTCAAGGCCTCCACGAAAACAACTTGAACAGACACATCTAATTGTGATTTACTTCAAGTCGGCCTACTTGAAAAATCCATAATTACCATGTCAACTTCAAAATTCATTTTCTCCCAAACGACAACTCAAATTCAGACGATTTTCAATGCGTTGGAATCATATTTCCGATCAATATCATCCTAATCCATCACATGTCGTGAAATCATCATGGTTTTGTCCCAAAACATGATGGGTGCCAAAACCCCCAAGCTTGGTCCTCAAGCCCACAAGACCATTTGTGGCACTTTGACCTCCAACCCTCGAATGCTAGGGCTTGGAGTACCTCCCAAGCTACACAAAAATTAACATTCACAAGGGGCTAAGAAAATGTAACATGGGAATATTACCACTGTCACGTAAGTAACCAGTTCCTCTTTTTAGTGAAATATAAATCCGACACAAGGGAGGGTTCCCTTATAGTGTCAAGGAATCCTTAGGCAAGACAAAATCAAGTCTAGGACCTTCTATACTAACTACTTATTACTACAACTTAAACCTAACATTTGAGGTAAGAAATAAAATGGTTTGTGAGGGGATTTTTTAGATTTTAGCATATAAACCTTCTAAGACCATTTTGGGATATTTATCAAGTTAGCACAGGTCAAAGAGTAAATCACAAACATTACAAATGAATAAAAAGTTATGGCTATTGCGAAAATTGCAATTAAGATAGTATATTTTAGAACACAAGTTATTACAGCAGCAAATAAATTAGCCCTTGAACTTGAATCCCAATGAAAACTAGGGCTGGAAAGAAAAATTACACTATATTTTAATTAACATACAAATTCTGAAATTAAAAGGGCATATAAAAGCCCTAAAATGAAAACTGTCTAGCCCTACGAAGGTTGTAAAATAAATCAGCAATACAAGATATGATGAATGAGTCTATTTTCAACCATACAAATGCTCAAGTATGATAGCAGTATTAAACAATTCAGAGAATATTATGGGTCAATTATTGGATATGCTGTAAGTTATTTTCAACTCAAAGCAAGTTAGCACAAATTACGTGCATGAAGAGATAGATCTCTGACTTGGGTTTGGATATTGTGGTCTGCCTTGTGCAGGATGAATTGTTATGGGCAACAACATGATTTCATGAAGCAACAGAAGACCAATACTACTTGAACTAGATGATTGACAATGCAGGTCCACTTAGTGGGAAAACATAGGACATGAATGAATTTAGTTGGGATAATAAATATGAAGGGGTTCGTGTGCTTGCATCTAAAGTCATAGTGGAATATCAATAAATAAACCAATTTTCTAATGGTTTTTTATCTAGTTATATGTAGTGTTTTCCATCAGCTTACATTGCAGGCTTCATACCAATGGCTAGATTGGGCTACTCATCAACTCAATCAGTTTGGATCGAAATTGAATGGACAATTTGCATTGTCTTTGGTCTTTGTCATCATCTTGATCATGAGAGAAATCAACATCTTCATCATGGGTTTCCTAAATTTCAGAAACTAACTTGTCGAGAAACAATTAGAAGATTTTCAAGGAAGTTTTGGAAATATTTGTTTAGCAACAATGACTACCTAAATTTGGAGAAATTGTCATCAACTAATGAGACATCAACGTTGAAGTTCATTCCACCTTTGGAGAAATAGTAGAATAGCTAGTAATATTGGTACATCTTAATGGAACTAATAAATTCGTGGAAGTTTTGAGATGTTTCAATTACTTAACAGTGAAGAGGAAAGGAATATACATGTTTTGGAATCCCAACCAATGAAAAAAACCTCATTTTGTAGAGTTGTTAGTGGTCAACAATGTGGGGTCAGTTTCAAACCCGTGACTTTTTCATGGCCCACTCAAAGTTGGTTGAGATAGGAGGCCCAAGAGTATAGTTGTTCACATCACAAGGTTGAATATATTGTCAAATACTTCACATTATTTAATGAGAATGGGTAGAATGTTTTTTCATTTTTATTATTTATAATTGTAATAAAAATGGTAGTACTCCTTTCATTTATCTTATTTCTAAAAAAAATATCAAAATATATGCTTGGAAATGGAGTTTTTGAAGCCCTTGTTAAGGGAAACATAAGAGCTTGAGACATGGCATGAATGTCTGCAGTCTTGCACAATGTGCTCAACATGAAAAAGGTTGATATGGACCCTATAACATGGATTTTGGTAAACCTTGGGAATCTGACATCCTAAGGGGCCTTCATGGGGATGGTCAGACATATTGGGCACACATACAATGTGACAAGTCGAGACTAGGGCTTGGGTGCACACACCATGTAACAAACTAAAAAAAGGGGTGTGGATGCACATATCATGTGGTGTATCAATATTAGTTTTAGGCCCATATATTATGTGGTAGACCTATATAAGGCTCATCAACACAAACTTTGTGGTAGGAAAAGGAATGACCATAATTGAGTAACCAATGTGTTCTTAGACAAATTTGCAGAACAACTATGGACTAGGTGGATGAGTGCACTTGATACATGATGAAGCAATCGACATATGTAATGAGCAAGGGGAGAATATTAGGTGTATGAAGTTCCAAGGGGTCATATGGAGGTTGATTAGACAAGTTATGCCTACAGTATGGTTGTTGTGCAAAGCACATGATGTTGGTGGATGGTAGAATGACATATATGACAAACCAGGTGGTATTGCAATGAAGCAAGTGACACATATTTTGACATCAATTTGAAATGATACGGATGTGTTGACATGATGTGTGTGGGAGGATGCATGGGACAACTCACTAAGTTGTGGACATGATGGATGTTTCCTTTGAAATCAAAACCTCTTGGAAAAAAAACTACTTATGGGAAGACAGGCTAGCGTGATTGGTTGAAAAAATGAGATATGACCCATATTAACTAAGAAGGAACTTGCAACTTCAAGGGAGATAGTTACAATCCAACGATTCTCATAGGAAGTGTTCGAAGCATTGAAAACATTGGAGGGTGTTTTGCATAAGGATGAGGCTTAATAACCATGGAAAAACAAGGATGTTCCATCGGATTTCTTCATAGATGAAAGGACTTGAAATGGATTGTTAAAAATTTAGAACAATGGATTGGTCTTTGGTGTCACAAATGGATCTCTCATAGAGGTAGGTTGGTTTTGTTCAAATCCATTCTAGAAGCTATCCTTATTTTTTAACACTCTTTCCTCAATCCCAAAGACTGTGGTAGAAAAAAATCAGAAACTGTTATAACAATTTCCTCTAGAAAGGGTGCTTAAACTTTAAGAGTGTGGTATCATTGGGATGGCTAGGAAAAGATTAAAAAACCTAAGTCTAGGGGAGATTGGGGATTGAAGGATATTTTACCTTTGGGTATTCATTAATGGCTAAATCTATTCATTTCCTCTAAAATACTTTGGAAAAAATTCGTGTACAAAATTATATTGCTCTTGGTTCAATTATTGACTGGATCCACTAGGAGCTAAAATGATTTTAGGGAGGTTCTAATCATTGGAAATCATTTTCATTAGTGTTCCCTCTTGTGAAGAAATTTCTACCCTAGAGTGTTGGGAATGGTTCAAAATTAGCTTGGGAAAAGATATTATTATGCGTTATAGTACATACATACTTTTGTTAGATAACCTGATTTGTCACCTACATGAATCCAATTATTTCATGTTAAATCAAATCAACAAACTAAAGTGTAGCAGAAAACATAGCATGGTATGTGCACTACCATATAAAATTCTCATTTTAGAGAAGGAGATATTTCAAAGCCATGACCATTAGTCCTTACTAGGGTGCACTGCCAAAGCTAGGGCCAACATACGTTCCTGGTTCATCAATGTAATTTAAGTTTACAACTTGGTAGTTTTACTGTGGCTATGTTATTTTGTATGTTGTTTTGCAAAATTTGCATGTGAACTGGGACAGCTTTCCAGTGGACATCAACTGCTACATATTGAAACATGCATGTTGTATTTCATTTGAATGGTTGCATAGACCACTAATGAGGAAATTCCCTATAGATTCTAGGAGTAGATTCTTAGGTTGAAAGCTACATGGGAAAATGTCTAACATTGGACTAGAAGCTAGATGGTGTTGTTTGGAGATCTTCCCTATCTCTTTTGAGGCTCCAGATTCTCTACTCATGGTCATTTCACTCCTTTTCATAGTGCTAACAATCAAATCCATTCGCAGTTGCAGAGCATTGATGAGGGCACTATTCCACATAAAAAATAGAGTAGAAATGAGGGACCAAGTTCTGCCCAAGTTCCTCTCCAAAGCCCAACTTTTTGAGCTCACGGTTTTTTTGAAGGCCCTTTAGGAAGATTCTTGTTGGACATATAACTGAAAATAACTACTGGAAAAGCATCGATGTGATGAGGAAGAGAATGTGAATGCATCTAATCAATCTTTGATAGCAGAAGGTGAAGCCAAAAAGGAGGGCGTTAATGGCGTCTCAGCTAGAGACCTCACTTTCATGGCTCAAAAAACTCTCTTTGGTTCTAACCTGAATGAAGCCAAGGCAAAAGTCTTGTTAAAAATAATAGCGAGAAAGGGTTCCATGATTTGTGCCTTAGTAAAAGGAATCCCAACGAGTTTATTCTTGTGCATGCATGCTCTAGTTCCTAAAAATTGGGAGATTCCCTATAAAGCAGGACGAGTTCCTAAACCACAAGCAAAAACTAATGCCCTTTTCCAGTGTTATTGACCACTTTATCCATTGAATAATTAGAAAAATTCCAAAATTTTGGCTTATTTCTACATTTGGAACTATTATCTTACATGTATTCAAACGTTACAAATTATGGTTTAAATTTGAATTATGTCAATTTTGATTGAAAGCAATTTACAAGAAGGAAAAATTATGAAATATTTATAGTTTCATTGGTTCATATGTTTCCACCTTGTGATTTTTGCCGAGTTGTTGAAGGTGGGAACATGCCCTCTACTCCAGGTTTGTTCCCAAATCTTTGGCATCTGATACCCTCATCTTCCTTGTTAGATTGTTATTCATGGTCAGACTTTGCACCTCTAACAACACGGGCACCCTCAAAATAAGATGTGTAACCAATATCTTGTTTAGTATTCCAGTTCTTGAACTTTGGAACATGTGTTGGCAGCTGTTGTAAACAAATACAAGAAAAACACCCTAAAAATGCCAATCTATAAAAACAAATACAAGAAAACATCCATAGAAAAGAGAGGGGGACTCTAAAATCCCTTGCCTTCACCTTTTAGGGTACCATTGTTGTTTGTTTGTTGTAATACTTCATGTTCCATGATGTACTTATTTGATCTATGAAGTATATATGCAGCATTTCTCAATAAAAAACAAGAGAAGAATACCTTCTATGTGAAAAAGGAATACTTCAAACTATGTCAATGGGACTAGGAGGACAACATTTGACAATGGCAATAAGGAGTGCCTAGAGCATCTATCAACCAGTTCTAAAATCTAAGAAGAATGAAAGAAGAGTATATAATAAAATAGAAAAGGAAGGGAACCCAAAAGAGTATCCCTACAAATTGGAATTGATAATAGATAATACTTGAGAGAGAAAATCATCCAAGTCATGACTAGTCCTCTCGAAAGCAAAAACTATGGAGGTGAGGAAGAGAAACATCCTTACTAGCATTTAAAAAAAAGAGGAGCCATCACCATCGACCACCATAATTGTGTAAATGTTGACACGATTACCCCTTAGTTTGTGCAAGAAATAAGAAGGCTAATTGAACGTCTAAAGGATCGTTAAAGACTTTCAAAAGGGCATATGACTGGTGTGGTTCTCAATTCAAGTCAAGAAACATGAATGGGTCAAATGTGCATAAAGAAAGTTACATGGGTTGTGTTTCAAAAATGACTTTGCAATAGCACTTGCAGTTTTTTCATGGCATACAAAACTTTTAATTGGAGGTAGTTTGATGTCATAGTAGAATTTAAACAAAGACTTTTTGAATGTGGTCACAAATGTTCTGTGTGCTTGGATAGTTTGTTCCAAAGTAGAGAATGATAATGTCCATATCAAACCAAAAATGAAAGGTCTACAAGATACACTTATATGATAGAAAAAAGCATTCTTCATCACACAAGTCAAAGTCTGACAGAAAATCCCAAAGGAATAAAAAAAACATCAAATTGGAAATGGTGTATATAAAGGCAAGTGACCTATCAAGCACCTGAAAAGAAATAAGGTGCAAACACCTGAAATTTCACTTGAATCAGTATAAAGGGATGTTATTAATGTGTTCTAGGCTACTTTCAGCCACAACACAGAAATACTTCTCTCTTGAAGCCTAAATTTTGGTGTGATATGTTGTAATGAAGTAGGAAATTGCGACAAAGCCTTTCCACAATGAAGAATGCTTGGATCAGATGCAAACTCAAGCCTCCTTGGGGATATCAAAAGTCTATCTAAACTGTGAAGCCAGTGCTCTGTACCTATTTCAGATTTTGTAGGAGCAAGGTCAGACACTTCTATTTGTAAAAAGGGCAGCTTAGGTTATATATATATATATATATATATGTATATATACACACACACACACACTTGTACAACAACCACTTAAAGGAGTCAGGGTTGACCTGTTTGAGCCAACTTAAAAGTTGTATTGAAACATATTTCATGGAGGACGAATTTATAATTTGTTTTGAATCAACTATTCTATATGGATCTAGCACACGTCATTGCAACAATTATGTGTTGATCTCTATTTTGGGTTGGTTATAGACATGAGAAGTAGAGCTAAGGCCTGTTTGGGAGTATTGTTGGTAGATTTGTATGTTGAGAATTCATCTTAGAAGACTTTTCCCACATTGGTGGACACTTGGAGGTCTCATGCACATGATAAGAAGAGTTGTTCCACCTCTTGAAAGATAGATGTGTCCACTCAGAAGCCCCTATGTTCATTTTGTAGGAGGGTTTGGGATCATTCTTGATAGGATTGGAGGAGAAGACCCACCACTAAGGGTGGACAGTTTACTTTGGATCCCATTCTTTTACTTTGGATGACACCTAGGGAGTTTACTGGCTAATTTTTAGAGCAGAAGTACCTTTGAAGGGCCTTTGGAGGCTAGGTACTGCACCAAAACCTTTTTTCCCCTCATTTATTGTAGATGGGTCACTTTTTTGGGCCTACTACATCTTGTGTAAGAATGGGTACATATGAACAATTTGCAATATTTATCACCATTATTGTAAGCCCAAGGTCTTGTTACTCCTCTTTCAGCAGGGGTACTCCAAAAAATTTTGGACACACCATATAAGCCCAAAGAATGTGCCTTATAGCCTTGTAAAGTCATGTGGGTGTGTGTTATTTTGTGAAAGTGACTCTAAGATCCCCATTGGTGTGGATGTTCATGGCTACTTTCAGTTTTTTTTATTCATGGTATGTCTAGATCTATGGCATTGTTGACTTCCCCTTGGTGGAAAGTAACTACCTACCTTGAAGGGTAAAATTGCAATATTTCTTTTCAAATTTATTTTAATTTCCCAAAAAGTATTCTATGAAATTTCTTCAGGAAAAGCACATAATAATTCTTGCAAGAATTTGAGTGATTTAAATTTTAAAATCAATAATTGCAAAGTTTGTAGACAAATTCTATTGTAAAAATCAACTCCTGGTTTGAAGCAACACCAACACTACAAACACATAAACATGTTCAACTTTTAGAGGCCCCAAATGAAAATGACCAGATTTTCTATAGATACAACCTATCTTATTCAAAACTAATTACCGATGACCTTTGGGGTGGCTTGTTACGATATGGAGTTTCTGATGGTATTATTGGAATTTTGGTTGTTCCTCTTGTCTGCTTGTCTTCCCATGCTTTGTTAAATATAGGGTTGCTTTCGCTCAAGGCTCCAACACTGGGGATAGGTGCACCTCTGCCAAGTTGCAGCATGTTGAATAACATTTACATCAATGAAATATAGAGTTATTCCTTGGAGAGAGTTATTTCCTTATGAAATTTTATGTTAATGCTATGAACCTTGTAACAAATATTCATAGTGCTGAATCAATTTGCTTCAGCCAAGAATCTGCCTAACCAAATGGTAATGGATTCCTCTCACCAGTCAGATAATACGCAACAATATTTTAATGTTTTCCTAGAAGTATAGGTATAATAAATATCCATATTATAGATTCTGATGCAAAATTAGGCCCTCCTAGTACCTAACTTAAGAAGGCTTCACAAAGACTTGTATTGTCCCACAAAAGGTGCAAAATCATTGGAATTTTTTGAATAATGAGTTTGTACAATAGATGGTGAGAAATGTCCTGAGTCAACCTAACATATTTAATTTCAAATGTTACAGATGGAAGGGCCTTTATTTTAATCAACCTATGACATTAATAAATTCTCAAATCAATTGTGTGCATACTTGGTTCATAAGTACCTAAGCTTTGTATTCATGGCTTACAGGACGCTGACAAATTTTGCACACCCATTCTCCACAAAGCATGTATTTTCATGGCTTGATTTCTAAAATCTACATGAAAGTAATAGCGTACCTTGGTCCTAGACACACAAATTGGGAGTAATAGTTATAAAAAAATTAAATATAATAAATTATTCTGTTTAGACAGGATATCTATCAATCCAAGATCATGGCTATTCAAACCACAAGAAAAAAATAATGCCCTTTTCCAGTGTTATTGACCACTTTATCCAGTGACTAATTAGAAAACTTCCAAAAATTTGGCTTATTTCTACATTTGGAACTATTACCTTAACAAGTATTCTAACATTATAAATTATGGTTTAAATTTGAATTATGTCAGTTTTGACTGAAAGCAATTTACAAGAAGGAAAAACTATGAAATACTTATAGTTTCATTGGTTTGTATGTTTCCACCCTATGACTCTTGCCCAGTTGTTGAAGGTGGTAACATGCACTCTGCTCCAGGTTTGTTCCCAAATCTTTGGCATCTGATACCCTCATCTTCCTTGTTAGATTGTTCTTCATGGCTAGGCTTTGCACCTCTAACAACACGGGCACCCTCAAAATAAGATGTGTAACCAGTATCTTGTTTAGTATTCTAGTTCCCAAACTTCGGAACATGTGTTGGCCGCTGCTGTAAACAAATACAAGAAAAACAACCTAAAAATGTCAATCTATAAAAACACATACAAGAAAACATCCATAGATATCAAAGTTCACAAAAGAGAGGGGAACTCTAAAATCCCTTGCCTTCACCTTTTGGGGTACCATTGTTGTTTGTTTGTTGTAATCCTTCATGTTCCATGATGTACTTATTTGATCTATGAAGTATATATGCAACATTTCTCAACAAAAAACAAGAGAGGGAGACCTTCTATGTGACAAAAGAATACTTCAAACTATGTCAATGGGACTAGGAGGACAACATTTGACAACAAAAATAAGGAGTGCTTAGAGCATCTATCAACTAGTTCTAAAATCTAAGAAAAATGAGATAAGAGTAGATAATAAAATAGAGAAGGAAGGGAACCCAAAAGAGTATTCCTAGAAAATGGAAATGATAATATATAATACTTGAGAGAGAATATCCTCCAAGTCATGATAGTTCCTCTCAAAAGAAAAGACTATGGAGGTGAGGAAGAGCAACATCCTTACTAGCATTTGAAACAAAGAGGAGCCATCACCATCCACCATGTTATATACCTAGGGGGGATAACATGGGGTACAAAGGGAGGTATCCAAGGGAATAATGTAATAATGGGATGGGCCATAGTAATAAATAAGGTGGTTAACCCATATCATGTAAGGGACCACAAGTAGTTAGTAATAATGTAATGGGCCCATGGTATTAGATAGATGGTATTGAGGGAACCATGGTAATGACCCATGGTATTGTATGTATGAGGCCTATAAAGAGGTTAGAGACTCCACATTGGGGGATGTGAAGGATTATTGTATGAACAGGCATATGGCTTGTGGAGTGTTCTCCTTCCCATGGTTCCCTCAATACCATCTATCTAATACCATGGGCCCATTACATTATTACTAACTACTTGTGGTCCCTTACATGATATGGGTTAACCACCTTATTTACTACTATGACCCATCCCATTATTACATTATTCCCTTGGATACCTCCCTTTGTACCCCATGTTATCGCCCCTAGGTATATAACACACCACCATAATTGTGTCAGTGTTGACACGGTTACCCCTTGGTTTGTGCAAGAAATCACAGGGATAGTTGAAGGTCTAAAGGATTTTTAATGACTTTCATAAGGTGAAAGAAAAAATTATGCAAAAGGGCATATGACTGTTATGGTTCTCAATTCAAGTCAAGCAGCATGAATGGGTCAAATGTGCATAAGGAAAGTTACATGGTCTATGTTTCAAAATTGACTTTGCAGCAGCACTTGCAGAGTTTTCATGGCAGACAAAACTTATAATTGGAGATAGTTTGAAACTTTGATGCCATAGTTTTAGTGCCTAAATCTACCTCAGGCTAAAGAAAGGTAGGTCTAGGGTAACATCAAACCACGCTTAACCTGGTAGCTAGCCCTAGGTCAGGAGAGGGCTTTCTCCTTGTCAATATCAAAGAGAATATGGCAACTAAGGCTTGAGATGACTGAAATGAATGCTAATTTTAGGCTAGGTATATTTTCTTAGAGGATTTTGATTGATTTTAAGGGTTGGCTATTGGATCAAATGAGGAAGGCAGCTTTGGGTCTGGGAAATCAACTCAGATTTGCAAAGGTTTCTGTGGGGCAAGGTAGGTAAGTGTTTTAGCACTTTGAATTTGATGTTATGGTGAGTCTAAAGACTGGTGAGGAGTTTGAGAGGCCACACAAGGTTCATGAGTCCTCTTCAAACAGTAGAAAACATCTAAAACTAAATGTAACCTCAAGGCATAGCACTGAACATCAATGGATCCCACCTATCAATCTTCATTCATTTAGTTATGTAGAAAAAGAAAGATGATGGCACATATACACATAAGAGAAACTTAAATAACAGAGGAGAAAACAATGCCAATACACATTACCACAAGAATCCCACAAAATGTTGCAAAACCCTAGTTCATTTCCTTGCCAAACTGCAGAAGTAATGTACAATGTAGCTCAATGCATCCACAAGAATCCAACCTTGACAAATGACTAAGAAATTACAAGATATAGGCATAAAACCACCTATGCTAGCCATCAGGGGTCAAATCCATGAGTAAAGGAGTTGTTTCAACAACATCTAAACTAGGAACTACAAAACAGGGAGTGGAATAGCTTGCCTAAAATTATGGAAACTAATTCATTCATCCTCAAACCCATTCTAATTGATGTATCTACCCCCTCAAGTCATTTTTCATCATGTTTACATCATAGTACATCATATTGCATCATTAATTTACCAAAGAGAGAAGAAAAAGTCAACTGACAACCAAACTGGATGAAATTCTGAACAAACAGGCAAAACAGGCAAATTTTTCTCCTATGCGTAGCAACACTGATCCTATGTGCAGTGCTTTTTCAAGGCAACTTTTGGAAGGCCTCCTGATGTCCAAATCAAGTGTAGAATAGCTTATTGGAAATCTTGATGAGTCTACTTTCTAGAACAACTTGAATTTTTGGATTTGGAGTCCATTTGCCTCTCCAAAAATGGAATCTCCCAAGGTTTCTTCCTCTGTGGCAAAAAAGTGGCAGAGAGGGTACTTTTTGGGTGTTTTTGCCCTTTTGGAGACCCAGAACTTGTCAAAATTTCTCAGCCATTTTTGAGCATGCATAGTTTTTCATGCTGATTCCAAAAATGCAAACCTTTTTGCAAATGGAGGGCCCCATCAAAAGCGCAGTGCCGCCGCTGAAAAAACCTCTTTTTTGCTTCAAAAATTTCAGAAATGACCAAAAATTCTCCAAATTTCTTGAAATTTGGCATGAGTGATCTTTTTCACGTGCTATGCTAGGACAATGATGCTTCAGCCAAGATATTGAGCTTATCTTTCTCTTTTTTTCTTCTCAAAACTCTTTTTAGCTTAGCCTTTAACCTCTTCATCCTTATTTTGAAAATTCTATTCCGGGTTAAGTAGTGATAGGCCATATGGTGCAACATTTTCTTCTCTTTGTTGGTTTTCTCAAGCAATTTCTCCAAGTGAATGTTTGTCCTCTCTAACCATGATTCCTGGTTAGCCTCAATTTCTTGCTCAAGGGATGTCAACTTGATTTTTCTTCTTTTTGCCACTTCCCTGTTTTCTCTAATTGTTTGTAGCTCCATAATAGTTTGTTTGTCCTCCAGTTGCTTGTTCTCCTGCTCAAGATAATTGATGATCCATTTGGCCCTCTCAAGATCAAGAGATAAGGCTTGTGTTTTAGCCTCCTTCTCTTTGATAATCATGTCTTTGAGTTTTGAGCTTTGAGAGCCCAAATCAGTGTCATTATCCTCAATCAAAACAAAATCGCTGTCTTGCCCTTCAATAGGGCCTTCTTCATGCACTTTTTGCTTTCCCTTTTCTTTGCCCTATACCTGTTCAGCTGAAGAAGAAGGCAAAGCCCCTTTCACCCCGGTGAAGATAGCATTTGCTTGTGGTCCGGTGAAGAAAACGAGACCCCTTCCACCTCTAGTGGAGATAGTACTCACCTGGCAGCAACAAAAAGCCTCCTGGTGCCTCTCTCATAGGTGACAAACACTGGCACACCTATAGTTTCAGTCTCATGAACATCTGGCTGTCTTGAAGGCCCTCCTTCCTTTTGAAACACTGATGGAATTACCTGGGGGCCTTTGAAAATCTCATGTGCAATGAAGGTATCCCATGATATGTTCAACAAGCTTAGCTGATGCAAGACAAACATTTTAATTAGTGAGAAGTGGTAAATGTTGTTGAACTGCTAAGGAAAAGGTTTCTTTTGCACATATAGATCCATCTTCTCAATATTCCTGCATATAAAGTATGGGAGGTTCATCATCCTCACTCTTGTGAAATGCATCAACAATCTGACATGGTATGTATATAGACGGGAAAACCTCCCTTCACAAGTAAAATACTTGATGATGAGTTTCATGAGAGGAGCATAAGTGTTCTGCAAGTATTTGAAAGGAAAAACCTTGTTGATTTACCTATGATAACCAGCCTTAATGTAAGGCTCATAATGCTCTTTGCCCACATGTTTTCCTTTATTCCACTGTTCACCTACATTAGGGATGCCTGTTGCTGTTGCAATGGTTTCAGGTGTCAAGGTGAAAGAGACACCATCAAGGTTCACGTGGCCATTGTGAAGATGAAGAACAAACAACCTAGCAAGCTCATGATGATATTTCACTCTCTCTACCATTTCACAAAACTGATAAAAATATTGGTGTTTAAAGAAAGTTACTGCAAGAGGGCAAGCAAGTAATTCTGTGAGAGTGGTGGGCTCCTCCCGGATGATTTTTCCTCCTTTATGTGATTTTCTTGGTACATGAGCTTCTCGGGAAGAATCACTGAAAGTTTCATCTTCCCTCTCATAGTCTGAATCTGTCTCCATGCTTATGAATTTGGAGTGAAAACCGATGAGTATGAAGAGATTTTTTTTTTTTTAAATATGAGGGTGAATAATGTATGTAGGAAGTGAGTTGTTTTCTTTTGGGAAATGAGGGAATGATTGATATTATGAATGTAGATGAGGGTTTTGATAATGGAATGGATGTAGTGAGGGATAGGAAATGGGAATTAGGGTTTGGGAATAGAGTAGAGGGTTAGGGTTTGGTAAATGGGAATGGGGTTTGGGAAATGAGTGGTAATGATTTTGGGAAAGGGAAAGGGAAAGGGATTTAGGGAAATTTAGTTCAAGGGAATGGGGTGTAGGAAACTAATCCAAGGGAATAGAAGTAGTAGAAGACAATACCCTATGCAAATTTACAAGACAATTTGGAGACAGATAGGGCTTAGTTTTTTGTATTTTTGACCGGAGAATCCACAGTTGAAGAATCTATACACCAACGTTTCGAATCCCAAATGGGATCCATCATCTTTCTTTGTTCCCTGATGATGGATCCCATTTGGGATTCGAAACGTTGGTGTATAAATTCTTCAACTGTGGATTCTCCGGTCAAAAATACAAAAAGCACAAACCACAGATCTCTGAAATCCATTATCTTATCCCGGTACGGAGGGTTTAGTTTTTTAGACACACAAATCACCATAATTGATGAAAATTCCTTGCTAGACAAGATGAGAAGCTTCACTTACTTGTTGAGAGGTCAATTGAGGAATTTGAAGCAAAGGAAGGTGATGAAAATCGTTTTCAAGTTCAACTGATAGGTGCGAAGCGCTGCCTCTCAGGTGCGCAGCGCACTTTGTATGCGCAGCACCTGAACAAATTGTAGTGTAAAACCTGCACCAGGTGTGCAACGCCAGGTAGGTGCGCAGTGCCAAAGCCCAGATGCGCAGCGCTGGTGAAATTTCGGGTTTTTGCTCAGTTTTTGCCTCTTTCCTCCAAAAAAATGATTTTTGCCTTTAGCTCAATCACTTGCAACAATAAAGACTTTCAAACACATAGATGACTTTTTATATCTCCTTGCTTTTGATTTTTCATTTGCCAAACCCACTTCTCTAAAGTCTTAGTCACTTTCCTTTAAAAACTCTATTTTTCATTTGAAGTTTGACTCTTCTTGATCAATTGATGGACTGATGCATAGGTGCTTTTGTTTTTTGCAGTGGCTGGAGTTGGCAAGGTGACCAAGAGCAGCTGCTGAACTTATTACAAATAGAAACACTTTAAATTACATAAAATTTGTACATAAAAAAAAAAAAACTTTGTTTTCACCTCAAAACAGAGTTTTGAGGTAAAAACCATTTATTGAGCATATCATCAGTGAATTTATGATTTTATGAACTAATAAAACCTCCTCATGTGTCTGCTGACCTTTTATTGAGTTTTGGATGACCATGATGGCAAACCCTAGACCTAGTGAGACTAAAACCCTAGAATTAGTTTTTATGAATGAAATGAAACTGGATGACAGAAAATGACCTAAAAAATGTGACAACAGGTCAGCAGATGAATGTCATGAGGGAAATTGATATGAAACCACTACCATCAGTTGATCCATGACATAGTGGAATGCAGCTGATCGGATGGGACACCTAACATGCATGCAAAAATAGCAATTTGATCACTGATGGAGCAATGAAGATACCGACACTAACACATAGTAGAATTCAAACAAAGACTTTTTGAATGTGGTCACAATTGTTCTGTGTGCTTGGAACATTTGTTCCAAAGTAGATAATGATAATGTCCACATCAAACCAAAAATTAAAGGTCTACATGATACTCTTATATTACAGAAAAAAACATTCTTCAGCACACATGTCAAAGTTTGACAGAAAAGCCGAAAGGAATTAAAAAAAAATCAGATTGGAAATGGTGTATATAAATGCAAGTGACCTATCAAGCACCTGAAAAGAAATAATGAGTAAAGACCTTAAATTTCACAGTGTTCACAGAACTGGAATTGTGGTTGTCAAAACAGGAGAAACCTCTCCAAGCATTGATCCACTCTGAGTTGTTAAAGCAAAATTGTCCCTTGCAAGTCTAAGGTTTGATGAAGCTGCAATTGATTTCAAATAAGATTCTCCTTCACATACTAACTTGACTAGATTAGGTTTTAGTTTTTGAATTGAATTAAATATCTCACATCTCTCATTATAGATTCATAGAATGGATTTCGATGGTTGTGTTGTAGGAAACATCAGATCTTCCCCACAGTCACCAAATGTGTAGGATAATGAAGTTTTTAGTAGCATTTGTGAGATTTTCTTGGTCTTCCGCTTGGTGATGCATCTATGAAAATCTAAGCTTCCATTATGTATAATTTTCTTAGTGAATGAAGATGAGAGAATGGTGAAGGAACTAGTACACTTGGCGGATCTACATGAACTCTATTCATAAGAAAAGGCTATTGAGGAATCCATAGAGGAAGACTAGTTTTCCTGGCTTCTTTCTTCTAGCCATGCCCTGTTTCTTGATCCCTTCTGTTCTTATTTCTCTGATATTTTTATTTATGTCAGTGATGTTTGATCATCAATGTATGATGATCGATGTTTGTCATTGTCCTCTATTTTTTCATGGGTTCTTAGTGAATAACATTGGCTTGCTATGAGGGCAACCTTATCAACATGAAAGAATAATTGAGTCTCCTTCGACATGAAAAAAGGAAAGCATCTCCCATTGAACCTTTGACTATGAATTCTGGTTTTTTCCATTAGACTCTTCATATGTGAATTTATCATCCTTCTCTACAGAGAAAAGGATCGTCTCTGAGAAGGCCAACACAATTCTTACACAATTCTTCCTCTAATAAATGATATTTTATGTAGCTTAATGGTGCTCCATCATTTTCTTTCACGGGTTCCTTTAATGAGGGAAATTATGCCACCTATTTAATCAGCTGTCATTTTGATTGATATATTTATGCCCTTCAAATCTGGAGCTACAGATTTTATGCCTTGAAACTGTGCTCATAAAAAATTCAATCCAAAACTTTGGCACATTTGACAGTAATAATTAGAACCTCTTTGTCTCCATGGCGAAGTCCACTCAGAACACCATCCACATTCATCCGTTCCAAATATGGGATTAGGGGACTTAGATTCTGAACTATTGCCCTGTAGTCACCTTGAATGTGAGTGAACATGTCCATAACGATCTTTATTTGGTCACATCTTGGGCAAAAAGGTACACTCCCACAACATTCTTCTTCAAGTCCCTGCTCAAGTAAGCATTAACGAGTAAAACTACTGGAACTTTTTCCTCCTCTGAGCCATGTCTTTTCAGCTCAATTTGAACAATTTTCTTTTTAGCTCCTTGCAAAGCCAAGTGTAGCATCGTTCTTAACTGAGGTTTCCTCGACGAAATTGATTAGAGGCTTCCCCAGGACCTATTCCACTAACAACCCTATAAGTTCGAAATCTTTTATATTCCATCCATTTACTACTCCATAAGAATTGATTGCCAAGATTGGAGTATTTGTTGTTTCAATCAGTCTCACCATCTCATTCGTCATTGCATTCAATTCATCCATTTCCTGAAGTTTCAAATCAGTGAGTTGCCTATTTATCGAGATATTTCTGCTACTACCATCAGTTTCTTTGCAGGAACCTCACAGTATTAACTGCAATGAATGGATGGCATCCATCTCAACATCCTCCCAAGGAAAACTCTTCATTTTTACCATTTCAAGGAATGCATCAAATGAAGATCATGGATGCATTTTCTTACCATCGTCTCTGTCCTGCAGATCATGTTTGGCACCTCCCCAATTGATTTCTTTTGCAGTATGGGATCTAAACCAAAACAAAAGCCTTTTGAATTAAGTCTCACTGCGGCGATTCCACAAACTTTATTCCCTAATGATCCCACTCCAGGATAGCCTGCATAAACAAGACTATCTGTGCTCAATCCAGTGGAATCCATGTGATGCTTAGACAACCATGCAAAAATATCTTAGATCTGAGCCTCAATAGGAGTTTCCCCCAGAAGCCAAAAGTTTTCTTCATAATAAAGGGCAACACCATCTCATCTGACAAGATCCATGATGTTGGGCTTCTGAGTGACAATTCCTAAGGGTGTGTCGCAAAGTAGCATGTCGCAGAGCAATGCTTAAGTGCACTTAATTCACCTTTCTCTCATCTGAGGAGCAAATTCAACCTCCTTGTTTAGTTAAATTCCAAAAACTTACATTAAGGACTCACAAGAATACCTCAAAGGAAATGGAACATAGAATGGACTAGTGTGATGACAAACCACTAGTCCCCAAATCCTTCTTCCTTTCTGTTGCATATGCCCCTCACTACCTCCGTCCAATTCCTTCTCATTGATTATTACAACCATTACTAGAGATGCTATGGAACCCATGTTGGCCATGTATTGAGCATGGAAACCATGAGGTGCTATCAATGTATATCCATAGAAACTTAGGTGTCTAGGAAATCTCTTGTCTTGAATCACTGTTACAGGATGTCCATAACAATCACAAATCATTCTTACTCTGTTCCTCATAAAAAAAATCTTGAAACCTGAATGACATCAGTTACAGGGTAGTGAAGACCCAAATAAGATTCTAAATCATATCTTCTAATCTCAGATATCACCTCACCATGATCATCATCATGAAATTTATAAGCCATGGCACAGTCATATCCTATAAGGTAACACACCTCTTATACAATCATGTCACACAATAGCCCAATATTTCCACTAGGGATCGATTTTCAATCATGATATTTCCTTTTACAACAAGATTATAGGATTTTAATTCTCTCATTGCAGAGGTGGAAACATTTGAAGTCCCAATAGGCTCAAAATCTATCACCAACGCCACATCAATTCTATGGAGTATATCATAGAAGGGCTTATCTGAACTCTTGGAATGGACGAAAACAGGATTCAGAAGATTGTGTTCTTCAAACTTGGCAGCCTTCTGCAATGCCATGGTATTCGAAGGAGTGAACAAGGTCCTTGCATCACTGCCAATACAAAGAATTTGATGGTCGTCCACGCTGGGAACTACTGTTAGAAAAATTATATATTACAGAGCAATGGAACACATAAAATATTACAGAAATATAAACACAGAAACCACATAAAACAAGAGAGATACAGATATACGTGGTTCACCGAGTTTGGGCTACGTCCACAGAAAAATAGCCAATCCTTCCTTTTATATTATCCAGCAAACTAAAGAGATACAACCTACAGCAGATTCACTGTAATTCCTTCTTCGCTCTCAATCTCCTCTCTCTTCCTCACTCAGAATACAGATCTATGTAAACGCAATACAATTCCCTCATATATAGCGAGGGGTTGCCTTCTAGGGAAAAAAAATCCTAAATTAAACATAGCTTCTACCATCATATCTCCACCTAATGAATGGCCCAAATTGACTACGAAATCACAACATTTTACAAGGCAATTTTACATCTATTTTTAGCTTCGGGAGTGCTTCCCCCGATCCCCCTGCCAAGGGCGGGCTCCCAAAGGTCGTAGCCACCCCCCTAGACCCCCCTGTAACGAATATTTTACAGGCATCGTTGCTACCCCATTAAGAACTGGGGTCCAATGCAACGATACCTTTGAATACAGAAGATAATCAGGCTCCACACCCAACAATCTCCCACTTGGAGACTAATTATAGAAATTCCATCGTTGCTTCATTTGTTGGACAATGACTCCACTTTGGACCTGGATGTTTCTCATCTTCTTCATCATACTTGAAGACCAATTGAAACTGAGCAGCTTCTCAGCTTCTCCCTGGTTACAACTTTTGTTAACATATCTACAGGATTATGGCTAGTGTGTATCTTTTCCAACTTCAACTGTCCATCTTCCAATGCTAACCATATGAAATGGTACTTGAGCTGTATATGTTTAGTCTTGGAATGAAATGAAGATTTCTTTGCAAGATGTATGGCACTCTCGCTGTCATTGTATAGCCTACCCAACTCCTGCTTCTTACCCAATTCATCCAGAAACCTTTGTAACCAAATCATTTCTTTACTAGCCTCTGTAGCAGCAACATGCTCTGCTTCTGTTGTTGAGAGTGCAACAACACTTTGCAGTTTTGAGACCCAACTAACAACTGTTCCACCTACAGTAAACACATACCCTATTGTTCTCCTCCTGTTATCTCTATCACCCGGCATATCTGCATCAACATATACCTATAGAGCAATGTTTGAACCACCAAAGCATAATGCTTGATTTGTGGTACTTCTCAAATACCTGAGAATCCACTTCACTACCATCCAATTTTCTTTTCCTAGATTGTTCATGTACCTGCTTACAACTCCCACTGCTTGTGCAATATCAGGCCTTTTGTAGACCATTACATACATTAAGCTTCCAACTGTTGATGCATATGGAACTTTAGACATATGAGCCATTTCTTCCTGAGTCTTGGAACACTCCTCCTTACTTAATTTGAAACGGCTAGCCAAAGGTATACTAATTGGTTTTGCATTCTGCATATTAAACCTTTTCAACACCTTCTCTATGTACTCACTTTGAGACAATGTTATTTTGTGATTCTTCCTATCTCTAGTTATTCTCATACCAAGGATTTGTTTTGTAGCACCCAAATCCTTCATTGCAAATGAGTTCACCAATTTTCTTTTGAGCACATTTATTTCCTGCATGTTAGAACCTACAACAAGCATGACATCTACATACAATAACAAGATAATATAGCTGCCATCATTTTTCCTTTTGAGATAAACACAATGATCAGAGTGACATCTAATATAACCTTGTTTAGACATAAACCTATCAAATTTTAGATACCATTGCTTTGGAGCCTGTTTTAAGCCATACAAGCTCTTCTTCAACCTGCGAAACTAGTTTCTCCTTCCCTTTTACCTCATATCCTTGTGGATGCTGCATATATATCTCTTCCTCCAAATCCCCATGGAGAAAGGTTGTCTTTACATCTAACTGCTCAAGTTGAAAATCTTCAGCAGCTACTAGACTTAAAATAGTTCTGATTGAAGTCATTTTAATAGCAGGAGAAAATATCTCATCAAAGTCTATACCCTTTTTCCATGCAAACCCTTTCACCACAAGTCTAACTTTATACTTTTTTCTACCTCCATCTTCTTCCTTCAACTTGTAAACCCATTTATTCTGTAATTTTGTTTTACCCGCAGGCAACCTGACTAAGTCCCAAGTTTGGTTATGTGCTAAGGAGTCCATCTCTTCTTTCATGGATTGCTCCCACTTCTTCCTGGTTCCTACCTGCACTGCTTCTTCATAACATTATGGTTCACCAGAATCAGTCAACAGTACATAATATAATGAAGGAGAGTATCACTCAGGGGGTCCACTTATCCAGGTAGATCTTCTAACACCACTTTCAGATGTTTGAGGTGCTTGTTGCCTTTGTGGTTGTTTTTCTAGACGTTGATCATTATGATTTTAAGGCACCATCACTATTTCTATGATCTCGTCAAGCACTATGTATTCTCTGTTTTCTTTTTCCTGTTTCTTTTCCTACAACTGATCCTTATACAAAACCTTTTCATTGAATATGACATCTCTGCTCCTAATGATTTTGTGTTTTTCATAATCATAAAAGTGATAACCAAAATCATTAACACCAGATCCAATAAAGGTACATTTCTTTGATTTTGCCTCAAGCTTTATTCTATTTTCTTTATTAATGTGGACAAAGGCTTCACAACCAAAAGTATTTAAAAAAGAGTAGTTTACCTTTTTACCTGTCCATGCCTCCTCTAGAATACCACCATCCAAGGAACTTGAATGCCCTCTGTTTATTAGATAAACAACAATATCTATAGCATCTGCCCAAAATTGTAAAGGCAATCCTGCATGTAATCTCATGCACCTTGCATGCTCCATGATTGTCCTGTTCATCCTTTCTGACACACCATTTTCTTGTGGTGTTCCTGGAACTGTCTTCTCTCTGCCAATTCCATTCTTTGAATAGTACCTATCAAACTCTTTGCTGCAATATTCACCTCCATTGTCTGATCTGAGACACTTCAACCTTTTTCATGTCTCATTTTCAGCCAAAGCTTTCCATTTCCTAAAAGTATCAAATACATCAGATTTATTTCGAATACAATAAATCCAAGTTTTTCTAGTTGCATCATCAATAAAAGTAACATAATAACGAGAGCCACCAAGAGATGATACCTAAGAAGGTCCCCATACATCTGTATGCACAAGCTCTAATTTTTCGCTCTTCTTTTATTTCCCAACTTTAAGGAATCTGACTCTCTTCTGTTTTCCATAAACACAATTCTCACAGAATTTTAAATCAACATGCTTCAAACCTGGCAACAAATTTCTTGTGTGAAGAATCTGTATCCTCTTCTCACTCATGTGCCCAAGCCTATGATGCCATAATGTTGTATCTTCTCTTGTAGAGGTTAAAGCATTAACAGAATTAGAAATACCATTGCATAAATACAATGTACCAACCTTTTCTCCTTTTGCTATTACTAGGGATGCTTTAGTGACCTTCCAGGTTTTATCTGTAAAAGTAATCACACAGCCTTCACCACCCAACTGCCCTGTTGAAATAATATTTTTCTTCAGGTCTGGAACATGCCTTACCTCCTTCAATAGCCATTGATTTCCATTTTGATGTTTTATGAAAACTGTACCCATTCCAATGATTTTACAAGGTTTATCATCACCCAATAGAACCTTTCCAAAATCTCCTTGAACATAATCATGAAAATGTTTCCTATTAGGTGTGGCATGGAATGAGGCGCCCCTGAATCTACCACCCAAGCATCAATAATATTTTCTAAAGAAAGAATCAAAGCATCTTGCAACACATCACCTATCACATTTGGTTCATGATTGTTTTCTTGGTGCACATCTCCTTCTTTTCCCTTCGAAGACTTGCAGTCTTTCTTCAGGTGTCCTTTCTTCATGCATTTCCAGCACACTATCTCTGATCTAGACTTGGATCTGCCTTTTCTTGACTTACTGTGATATCTAGGGCTCTTTCCTCTTTCCATTTTTCTTCCCCTAGTCTCTGCAGTCAAAGCATTACCTGATGTCTCACCAGAGCTTTTCCGTCGCATTTCCTCGCTAAGGATTGCACCGACAACATCATCAAACTTTAAAGTACTAGATCCAGAGAAAGAGTTACTAATGGCCATAACTAAACCATTCCAAATTTCTGGCAATGAGCACAAAAATAGCAGAGCCCTAACTTCATCATCAAAAGTTACCCCTATAGAACTTAATTGACTGGTAACTGTATTAAATTCATTTAAATGATCAACAACAGATCCACCTTCTGACATTTTCATATTAAATAAATGCTTCATAAGAAATACCTTATTTTAGGCCAAGGGTTTTTCATATAGTTTGGCCAATGTCGACATTAAACCCTCTATCGTCGTTTCCTTTGAAATATTAAACACTACCGACACCACTAGGCATAGCCGTATTGTTCCAAGTGCCTTTCTATCGAGAATATCCCATTCTGTGTCTTTCATACTCGTCGGCTTCTTTGCCTTTCTGCTCAATGGTTGGTACAGATCTCTCTAATACAAATAAGCTTCCATCTGCATCTTCCACAGCTGGTAGTTTTGGCCATTAAATTTTTCGACCCTAAACCTACCATCTTCCACCATTGCTCCCACTCGAACCAGGAACCCTTCTCTCCTACGAGTTTATCAGCCAAATAGACCTTTGGCTCTGATACCAATTGTTAGAAAAATTATATATTAGAGAGCAATGGAACACATCAAATATTGCAGAAATATAAACACAGAAAATGCATAAAATAAGAGAGACACAGATATACGTGGTTCACCCAATTTGGGCTACGTCGATGAGAAACAGCCAGTCCTTCCTTTTATATTATCCAGCAAACTAAAGAGATAAAACCTACAACAGATTTGCTGTAATTCCCTCTTTGCTGTCAATATCCTCTCTTTTCCTCACTCAGAATACAAATCTACATAGACGCAATACAATTCCCTCATATATAGTGAGGGGTTTCCTTCTAGGGCAAAAAACCCTAAATTAATCATAACTTCTATCGTCAGATCTCCGCCTAATGAATGACCTAGATTGACTATGAAATTACAACATTTTACAAGGCAATTTTACATCTATTTTTAGCTTCGGGGGTGCTACGCCCAATCCCCCCGCCAGGGGGGTGCTCCCAAAGGTCACAACCACCCCCCCTGCTGTTGGATACCTATACCAATAGGTTTCATATTTCATGATTGGCAAGAGAAAGTCCAAATATGCTCTGCTTTGATTTCACAAAGATCCCATATTTCCTAGAAAGCAAGAAAGGTGTAAAGTGCTTCAATGATTGATGACCTTATTTTAAGTTTTGATGGGTGATCCAACAGTTTAATCTGGATCATGCCATGTGTTCAATTTTATGCTATAGACTAGAGAAAGAAGTCTGTCCAAACAGCCGAATCTTGGCAGACAACTAGTTTAGGTAGAGAAGAAAAGGCTCCCAACAGCCTAATCTGGGACCTTGGAAGAGATAAGGGTCGAAGTAGATAGAGAAAGCAAAAGAAAAAGCCAAAGAAAAGAAAAGGCAAGTAAGGGTCTGCAAGTCCAAGTGCACCCTCCAAGAAGAAGTAAAAATGCTAGGTAAGTAGCTGGGTAGGTAGTTGGGGTTGCAGAAAGGTTATCCCTATCATTGCAAGAATGGTGATGGTGGGCAGCAAGGAAAAAGATCACAGCAAGAAGCATGACTAATTTCCCTCACTCCCCTCCAATTTCATTTCTAACATTCCCCATCAGCTTAGACTCTTGGAAAAGACTAAGGTTTCATGGTGGTTCTTAATCTTTAAAAAGCCACATTTCTTGTCTAAAGATCTTTTCATTTTGATCTACTCTTAAAACCAAGTTTGTTTCATATAAACTTAATGGTTTCTCCCTCCACTTCCCCCCTCCTCCATAACCAACACTAACCCTACTATATAAATCCCTTATATCACCTTTTTCCCTAATATTATTAACACCAAGGTGTATAAATCCCAAAATCTTATAAATACCCACCCCCTTGGCATTATAGCCAATAAAGTCTCGAGTCAGGGATCAAATGACACCAGGTCATGTTGATGAACCTATGCCAACTACCCGTTCCCCGTCATGAGCTAATTTCCCTATTTTTCACCCCTTTGCACATAAAAAATCCATAAAAGGCCCTCAATCCCCACCCTTACCCGCTTCAAAGGGCAAAAAGCATCAAAAACCCACTTTCCGCTATATAATCCAAGGTTAAGCGCATATAATTCCTTTTTCAAAATACATTAGAAATGCGTGCAAAACACCAATTTTTATGCCCCCGCCCGCTTCCGTATGTGCCGCCCATGTCACCTCCCCGACGACCGTTAGATCAGGCCCTCCAGATCTGACGGCCCTGATCGCATCGGAGCCTGTCCGACGCCTGACAGTTAGGCGTACTATCCCCCTGTCATCTCAGTGATTCGACCACCGTCCGATTATCCGCTGCAGATCCAACGGTCACCCTGACGTCGGACCTCATCCGCTGTACGAGGCTTATCTCCCGACGTCCGTATTTTGAGGACGTCACTCCGCTGTCACACGCCCTCACCACGATGCGTCGGAGGTACAACTGACCGATACCGCCCCCGTACAGGAAGTGGTGCGATACGAAACCACTGTTGGTTCCGGTTTCCCCATCCCGCCTGCTCACGTCATCGCCGTGTCATCAACATGTCATCGCTCCGTCACCCAGGTACGCTGTCCCGTCAGTCTCTTGCCCTGCCATTGGTCCACCTGTCCTGCCATCTCACTGCCCCTGTGGACCAACCAGACCCCGCCACGTCTCCCGATGACGTCAGCATGACGTCATCCGACCTTGACCCCACCAATGACGTCCTGCTGACGTCATCGTAAAAAGGCGCCAAAGTATTAAAAAGTCTATATTATGGCCAAAATCGCGTTTTTACGTTCTTTTTTCACTCATTCGTCGTTATTTCTGCCTCATGCGCTCGCGTCCAAGTTCGCTGTCAACCTGCTAAATCGACCAGGAGACCTCCAGCGCACGAGTTCAACCTGCATTCACGACCTTTGCTCACTACTTTACCAGGTATTCTTCATCGTCTGTCCTCTGTGCGCCTGCAATTCTCTGTTAAACACTCTGAAAGCTTAAAGAGAGTCCAAAATTAGAAATTCACCACTGAATTCCTCGGCAGAGCTTTAAATTCCCAAACTATCACCTCGAAAAACACCAGCCGAGCCTTTTCCCAGCTACAATTCATTGAAAAACTAGGCCCTGTCTGCATAATCGCAGCAGGCGCATTTGAAACCAAATTTCACCATTAAAAGACACCAGAGAAAGCTAAAATTTGGTCTTAGTTGCTATCAAACAACATTTGAAATACTATAGACCCTGCATTCACCTTTTTTCCAGGCATTTTCATTCTGTGCAAAGAGAACTCTGGTGGTGTTACTCTGCATAGTAACACGGTCCTTGAGCGAGCAGAAATCCTAAAACAGGAGTCATGGACCCCCCTGTAGCTCCTATAGCCCTCAATGTGGCTCCCTTGAATGTCCCTAACAAAACATTGGACACCAGAGCATTAGCAGACTTGGACTACAAGATATCAGAGGAGATGTTAAGCAGAAGCAGGTTCCATTTGCAAATCCTAAATGAAATAAAGATCAAACATGAGAGGGGGACAGACATCCTTGGAATTTGGGATTCATTCCTCCCAATATTCAAGCTTCCTCAGGTTAATAAATTCCCTGAGCTTGTGCACATAGTTGCTGAACACTATGATGCATCCCAGAGGGCAGTACTAGACTCTGCAGGCTCAATTCTGTTCCTCATTACCCCTGAAGCCATCAGGGAGATGTTGCAGTTCCAGACAGATCAAAAGTTGGTCCCTCTGTCATTAGCTGATTTAATAGTACAGGGAGCCAGGATAACAGAGGCACAAATCACAAAGCTCAATCAGATTTTCATCAAAGCTGATACTGTGCAAATTCCTCCCATCCATTATCTCTACCTCAACCAGTTGGGCTTAGACCTTGTTGACATGATTAGTCCCATCTTGGGATATGATTCAGTGGAGTATGTGGATGAAACTGTTCTACAAATGATGCTTATGTTTTCCCCAGGAAAGAAGCCAATCCACTATGATTATGCCACATACATATCAGATAAGATGCATGATCAATTGATGAATTTATCAAGAGAAAGGGTATTTAGATACACCTCGTACCTATATCATCTGCTCCTATACTTCCAGCATGATAAGTTCTCCTTCCCAAAGAAGAGAGTAGATGAACAGGGCAATCTGAGATCAGTAGTGTATTGGACATCCGTTTTTCACATAGTAAGCTGTTCTCCATACACCTACTGCGAATTTATTGATCTTTTCATCCATCCAGCCTTGACTCTACTGTTGGGTTCACCTGCTCCTAGATTGACAGACGAAATGCAAAGACTCCTGCATTTATCAAAAGCATACAGTATTGGGGATTGGTATTTCTACCAACACCACACCGTTATCAGGCTATATGGGTGTGAGTTGCCCCCATTTAAACTACCTAGATTTGTGCCTATGAGGCTACTTGCCTTGGAATACTTCAGGCAGTTTGGTTATGTGGATATGCTCCACTTTTCAGGAAAAGGTAAGAAGGCACAGTTAAAAAACAGAAATCAACTTGGCCATTTACTTCTCAATGAGAGGGATGAAGGGTGGAGAGAGGCAGATAGAATACTTCTGTGCCTTGGTCTCAAATACAGCTTCGTATGGAAACCCTATGACCCCAATAACTTCATTACAATGAGGAGGCTCAAATACAAATTATCTGCTTATGGACATTATAGCCTTCCTAACTTAGAAAAATATGCCAACCAAAGCAAGTGGAGAAGAGGAACTTTAGAAGAAGATGTGACCCAAGAAGAGCTTAATCAAAGAGCTCTAAGAAACCTCAAGAAGATGGCTGACCTTGAGTTTTATTCACAGGTCCCCTCACTGCCAAGCACACAAACTGGAGCAGCAGCCTCCTCCTCAACTGCCCAACATCAAGCTACAAGAACTGGTGAAAACATCGCAGAAAAAGGCAAAGAGATGGAGCAGCAAGAGCAGCAAGGGCAGCAGGAAGAGCAGGAACAACAGGAACAGCAACAAAACCAACAGCAGCAAGCAGAAGGGCTGCAGCAAGGGCAGCAAGAAGAATCAGAACAGCAAGATCAACAACATCAAGAAGAACAAGGGCAGGAGCAGTCTGCCCAGCAAAAGAAAACAGTGGAGACTCCTCAGACCACTGAAAGAACATTGCCTACAAGACAAGACACCACATTTGATGCCTCGGTCCTCCAAACCCTGCAAAATGAGGATACATTTGTCTTTAGGAAAAGGGAAAGAGAAACTCCCTTGACATCCTCTATAGACCAAGGAGAAAAAAGGCAAAGACTCAATGATTTTCCAGAGGATGATATAGCAATAAGAGAGGCATTGGGCATGGGCCCACCCAGCAGGGAAACTTCAGCAAGTTCCTTCCAGCAGGAACAGGACAGGACCATGGGAGGGGAGGTCAGCTCCTCTAGCCAGCAGAAAGAAGGACAAGTAAGTATCAAGCAGCAGTTTATAGACATTAAGAGGAGGAGTGACCCTATTAAAGTACAATTGTATAGTCACTTACTGAACATGGCTCCTTCCAATCAGCAGAGACTTATGTCTGCTTTTGATGTAAGTGAAGGCAAATTGACAATGAGTCACTTTATGCCTACAGCACTTCGGCCACAATCCACTGCTGACTACCTTAGGACCAATCTAGAGGTACTTGCCAAAGACATACACCCTATGGACAAAATTGAGCTGCATAAGCAAACTGGAGAAATGGTGTATGCTTCATTGGCCGAGAAGACTTTGGATAATTACAAACTAACCAGCAGTCTGAATGCCACAGCTTCCCAGCTAGAACTGGAGAGGGCCTCTTCTCAGGCCAAAGACAATAGGATAAGAGCCCTGGAGGAAATCATTGTAGAAATTGGGCACAATCCCAATGACATCAAAGGGATACAAGAGATCCTGAAACTTAGAGATGCTGACATGGCTGCACTGAGAAAGAAGATCAAAATTCCAGCCACTATCCACCCACAGACTGATGAGGTAGCTAAGCAAAGGTATGAGCAGGATTCTACTGACCTGCTAATTTCCATTTACAAAGAGCTTGTGAAGGCACAAGAAAAATTGGGGCAATATGAAGCTACACAAGCACCTCTACAAGCATCATCAAAACAAGCACAAGAAGGGCAGACATCTCAGCCTCCTCCGCAAGTCATCAATCTTGAGGAGACTGTTCCTACTACGGTGCCTCCACCTCAGCAGGCTGAACAAACAGCCACATCTACTTCAGCAGCACCCATCAGCACAGAGCAGAGCCTAGACATGCAGAAGTTAAAGAATGAAATACAAATTTTGGAAGCCCAGATGACAGAGCTGAACGAAACTAAGGAAAAGCTGGCCAAGGTAAATGAAAGGCATGATAAGACAAAGAGGGAGGTGGGAGAAAAGGCCAAGGAAATCAAAGCTCTTAAAGACAGGATCAAGGAGCTTGAGAATGAGCTCAAGCTAGATAAAATCATAGCAGAAATCAGAGCAATGATATGGTCCAATATTGGTAAATCCATCAACAACCAATGGCCATACATCGAGACAATCCATGAGTAACTAGAGCTCATTCCAAAGGCACAGAGAGAAATCCGAACATCAAGGGCCTTATTGGGAAATATGCCTGAAGTTGCTACAAGAATGATCAATGTGCTCAATCACAAAACAAGCTCTCAGTTGGCCACCATTGGAATCACAAATAGAACTGAGACTATTCAAATGATCAAAAGGGTTCTTACTCTTAGAAGTCTAGTGCAGACATTTGACAGGAGAACCCAGGATATGCAGACAGAGGTAAATAAGTTCATGGAGAAGTTTCAAGTGTTGCAGAGTAGAGGACTCCCTAGCTTACTGAACAGCGGAGGGAAATTATTCACCCATGAACAGTATGCCAAAAGAGTAAATGTTTTTACCTCAGCACAGGTCAATGAGAAGGCCAGCACTTCAGAAGACACAGGGCCTATTACAGGACAGATTTTCTATAGTAAGATAGAAAATCTACTTTTTATAATGAATGAAATTAATCACTTGTTTGATGTAGCCCCAACTTTTTTCAAATACACAGAAGCTGAAGAGACAATGGAGGCCATCCTCAAGCATCAGCTCCCTACACAGGAATGGTGGACAGATGCTATCCAGAGAATTTTGTAAACGGTGACTCAGTCATCAAATTCTGTTTCTTCTACCAATTTTGATGAAAAGAACAGTCAATAAAGTCCGCGGGCATCATAAATTCAAAACTGAGCCAACTCAGCGCATGAAGCGGCCAACAAAGCAGAAAAGGAGAACCACAGCAGGCAAAGCCAAGAACTCATTACGCAAGCAAAAGTAAATGCGTACCTACAGGATTAATGCAGAGTAATGCAACCGACTCAGTGACTCCTTAAAGTCAAACAATCCTCTGACAGATATAAATGGCATTTACGCTGCATTTAACATTGTAATAACTTCTTGCCTACTTTCTGAGCACTACTGAAGATATTTTCTCTCTCTCAGATGACTCAATACCTGAGATATTTTGTATACATATTTCTATATAATCCCCTTCGCATGAGATAGCAATGGTTGTTGGAAATTTCTCCTGAACAGTCTCTTATGCTGTAATTGTTTTCTGAAAGTCAATAAAGGAAAGCAATGGAGTTTCGTGGATGCTTGATGTGTTGAAGATGTTCTGTGCCTGTTCATGATTGCTGGATCCCTGCGTATCTTATCATACAATAAGTCTCTGTAACTTTCTCCATGTTTATTTTGTTTTGTTATAGGTCCATACACGCTATCTGATTTCCCATATAAAGCAACACAGAAAAAGAATAACTCCCAGGATTTGCTCACTGAGCACCCTGAGTTCAGTCTATGTTGTTTATTAAGTGTTTTCTTCAGGTGTAATCTACATAAAGTGTGATTCTTAAAATGCTGCACTTTCAAATACACCTTTCATATTGACCACTGTCACAGGAATTCATACTTTGCTCCTGTGCTCTGCGTCCTCTTTCATTTCACCAACATAACAGAAAATTCCTAACAGATTTCTGCTAGTTGACATATATCATCACTCAAATTTTAACTTGTCTGTTAAATACACAACAGGCCTTGCAGTTAGGACACTACTCAACATCTGAGATCATCTCACAGCATCTAGACTCCATTGCCCAATGGAAACTCATCATCAAAGTATTACATCATAAGACCTGAAAGAGATCCTTCAACCAAAACACAAACAAAACCTAAGCGTCATAGCTAGCCTAAAACACAATTATAACAGAGATAAATCATAAAGAGAGAGCCCTCTCTGGTTGCAGTTGGGCTAGGAACTGTAACCCAAAGATTGGTTAGTGGTTACCCTGGCCGTATTCCCTTGGGAGTCATAGGGAACAACCTGGGTGATAACATAATTGGCGACTCCACTGGGGACTTCTTAAAATTTTTCAATTACTATCTATCTTCCAAAGCTACCAGTAAGCCTGAAACCAGCCAAGAGGCCTCAGAACTGTTTCTGTAATACAGGGACAGCTTTAGGGAAGAGCTAGTTAGGGAATCTTCATCCTAGCTTTGAAACGTATATAGTTATTCCAAAATTCTCATCCAGTCCTTGCACACATAAAACCTCCTATATAAGCTCTAAAAGGACAATTAGAAGCTGGCTCCCAAAAGAAACCCAAGGCACACTAGGGAAAACCCTGACCCTAATCAACCCATCATTGTTGATAATCCGAATATCATTCCAAAGAACATTAGGAGACAGCAAAAGCAGGAGAAGCCTGCTGATTCAGATATAAGTTCAGATCAACCTATCCTCATTCCCACTCCCTGCAAAGTTCTTTTCCGGTCCACCCCTAGTTCCCCTAGTTCATCATCAACACCTCAAAGTCCTCCTCTCACATCTTCACCCACCACACATACCCTTTCAACCACTCCCCCATTTGTTACCCATCCCATTAACCCTGTTACACCAGTAATCCCTGCTGTCCCATTTGTTCCTGTCAACCCTATAAATCCCATAAACATGGCCAACAGGTATGCACCTCTGCAGATACCAGCTAATGCTGCAGCTTTACCTCAAGATTATCAAAGTAAAATCTCATATTTTGACTCAAATGGCTCTCTAACAGCTATCCAGCATGCCAAGAAGATGCAAGACCACTTTGAGACCTATGAAATAGATGATGACACAGTCAGAATGAGAATTTTTGTTCAAAGTTTAACTGGGGATGTTAGAACTTGGTTCAGATCCCTCAATGCAAACTCCATCACAACACCTGATCAGCTTTACGAAGCTTTTACTGAGAGATGGGAAAAGAAGAAAGATCCTCTCCACGTACTTGGTGAATATGACACTATTAAGAGAGGTCCCCAAGAAACAGTTCTGGAATATTGTGCTAGGTTTAACAACGTTTATAATGCTATCCCACAGAACTTAAGGCCTCCTCCTGATTTAGCCCTGTATAAATTCCCTGATGGTTTTGACCCTGATATGGCTTATCAGTTGAAGGAAAGAAATCCTCCAACCCTTCAAGAAGCTCAAAGGGTTGCTGTCACAGTGGAAGCTAACCTAATTGCCAAAAGAAACAGGGCAAAATTGGAGAAAAGGACTGCCTTCAAAGAAGAAACTTCGGGCTTTGATCAAAAGCTGGATGCAATACTAAATAGCATGAAGAGATTGGGTGAAAGAGTGGAATCAGTTGAAAGAAAATCATCATGGGAAGCATCACAAAGCAACCCTCCTAGAAATCCGAATTTTAGGAGAACTCAGAACCCAAACATAGGAAAGACAAATGCTGACCAAGACATTAGACCACCTTTTCAAGAAAATTACGCAGAAACTTCAACATCAACTGAACCTAATGAAGATCCGGAGATTAACTTAATGGGTCTGGATGGTAAAAGCCATGTTTTCTTAACACAAGAGGACCATGAGGAGGATGAAATCAAAACATTCCAAACCAAGTCAGGAGAATCTTTTGACTTCAAACAAGGATATGATACTGCTGTCTATGAAGTCCATAAACAGTACAAACTAAGGAGTCGGACTGTGAATGTAAATCAGCCAGACAAGACAAAGGATAAACAGAGGTCTAAAGAAACCATGATCACAGAACCTAATGACAAAATAAACTTGCCTGCAGAAGAAATTGTAGTTGAGGAGGTTACTGAACTACTGTCCCCACTACAACAGCCCATGGCAACTTCGTCCTCTCACCCTGATCCAAATTTTACCCCTCAAGACATGAGTAAAAGGGGCAGGTCTCGAAGTCAAGATGAAATACAACAAGAAGATCTAATGAACAAAGAAAAGACTGCTATCCGTGACTCCAAAGCCCAAGCTGACAAACCTTTTGACCTAGGCACAGAGATTGGCAAGCTAAAAATAGCAATTCCCCTCTCAGAGCTAGCCAAGCATGACATCTATAAGCAGCAGATCAAGAAATCCCTTCAACTCACTAATAGCAAAGATGATGTAAATGTGCTAGATGACACTCCAGAATTACTGTTTGGCCCAGAGGTAGATGGAAAAACAATAGTCACAGGGATATTACCTTTTTATGTCAGCCTGCATGTTCATGATAAAATACTGCATAATGCAATGTTTGACTCAGGCGCCTCTCACAACCTGATGCCAAAAGCAGTCATGGAAAGATTAAATTTGGATATAACAAGACCATACAAAGACCCGTTTTCTTTTGATTCTAGCCAAGTCAAATGTTTAGGCCTAATAAAAGATTTATGTGTGTCTCTGGTTCAATATCCCAACAAAACCATTCTAATGGATGTTGTAGTCGCTGATATCCCACCTAAATATGGGATGCTGTTATCAAGATCATGGGGAGCCAAGCTCCAAGGCTCCCTGCAATTAGATATGTCATATGCCACTATCTCTGTCTTTGGGCAACCAAAAAGACTTTACAAGGAAACACTCATGAAGTATATGGTCAGCAGTGAAGAAAAGCCTCAAAATTTTCCAATATATGCTGTCCATTCGGACATAGACTCCTTCATCCTCTTCAATGACAACACAAGCATCTCAAACAATGACATTAGCACCGAAACACGCATACAAGAACAAAACATTGATCAAACAAGTATCACCTGCCAAACATTAATCAGCCCAACAATACACATTATCCCTCCTCTAGTTGTCAAAGATTGTCAAACAAGTGATGAAATTGTCCTAGAAAACAAATGGGAGAAGAAACCCCAACTCATGCTCACATTGCCATCCCATGAACAAGATTTTAAATCTCCTGTCCAGCAGGATATCCTGTGGGTCCTAGAATTTGATGGCTCAGTTAACAAGTTGGGGGCAGGAGCTGGAATTTGGATACATAACAAAGAGAAAGGCTATGCAGAAGGCAGGGCTTATAGATTAAATTTTAGATGCACTAATAACATGGCAGAATATGAAGCTCTGTTACTAGGTCTCAAACTAGCAAGGTCATTACAAGCTCCTAGGCTCTCCATCATGGGAGACTCTGATCTAGTAATTCAACAAGTAAAAGGAAGTTTTGTAACCAATGACAAAAGATTGAGGTCCTACAGGTCTGCTGTAATTGAAATATTGGAGACATTCTCTGAGTTTGTTATCACAAAAATTTCAAGGGGCCACAATCTCCATGCACACAACTTGGCAACATTTGCCAGCACCTTCAAATTCCCATTAGAACCCAATAACTGTTTCACAGCCGAGGTCAAACACAGACCCTCCATTCCAAACAATGTCAAAGAATGGCAAGTATTTGAGGATGACATGCAAATAAACAATTTCTTAACTTTGCAACAAGAGTTCACAGGATTAAATATTGACAATGATGGAGCAAGTCAATCACAAATACTTGAATCAGCAAGTCAATCACAAATACTTGAATCAGCAAGTCAATCACAAATACTTAATGGAACAAGCCCAGCACAAATACAGTTCCAACAGTCTGCTCACCCAATGTCACCTAGAACAGCAAAACAATTATTGAGTCCAACCATTTTTAACAATGAAAACATTCAGCAAATTCACCAAATTGACTGTGAAGAGGTGAGCAGTGCTGAAGCAGAAATCATACAACTCAAAGACAATTTCCTTCCAGTAGGCCTTACCCCACTAGAGGACATTTTTGATTCAAATGATGTCCCTAGGAAGCCAAAGATGCAGCCGTTAGATGCAGCAATTGAAGAATGCAACATTGGTACTATTGACAAGCCTAAAATAATAAAGCTATCTGCTTCTTTGCCCCCTGATCAAAAACCCAAATACATCGACCTCTTTAAAGAGTTTCAAGATGTTTTTGCATGGGGTTATGAGGATCTAAAGTCCTATGATACCTCTGTCATCCAGCACACCATTCCCCTCAAGCCTAATAAAAAACCATTCAAACAGAAATTGAGAAGGATCAATCCTGTGCTCCTTCCTTCCATTGAAAAAGAACTACATAAAATGTTCAAAGCTGGTATCATAGCACCAATCAGGTTCTCCGAGTGGATTTCAAATTTGGTGCCTACAAGAAAGAAAACTGGTGAAATTAGACTTTGTGTAGACTTAAGGAATTTGAATCAAGTATCACTCAAAGATAACTATCCTTTACCCAAAATGGATCACATTCTCCAAAGAGTAGTAGGGGCTTCTAGGATATCATTGCTTGATGGATTCTCAGGCTTCAATCAAATCCTAGTACACCCTGATGATCAAGACAAAACTGCATTCACAACCCCATGGGGAACTTTCAAGTATGTAAAAATGCCCTTTGGATTGAAAAACGCAGGGGCAACTTTTCAAAGAGCAATGGACATTGCTTTTGCAAAAGAGATTCATGACTTCCTAGTCATTTACCTAGATGATCTTACACCCTTTTCAAAATCTGACCAAGAACACTTGAAACATTTGAGACAGATTTTCATAACATGCAGGAAATATGGTATTTCCTTAAACCCCAAGAAGTCATTATTTGGCTTGGAAGAAGGGAAACTCTTAGGGCACATTATTTCAAAAGATGGCATAAGAATTGATCCAACAGGATACAAGCTATCCTACAAATGCCTCACCCAAGGAATGTCAAGGAGTTGCAGGGATTCTTAGGAAAAATCAACTTTTTAAGAAGGTTTATCCCGAATTTAGCAGAACTAATCAGATTATTAAACAATATGCTAAAGAAAGATTCAAAGGTCAAATGGACTGTTGAAGCAAAACAAGCCTTTGAAAGTATAAAATTGGCCTTGACTCAAACCCCAGTGTTAACCAATCCTCAGTTTGACAGAGACTTTATCATTTTCTCCTTTGCCTCCCAGCATACTATTGCTGCTGTTTTATTACAGAAAGATGACCAAGGTAATGAGAAGCCTATTGCCTTCTTCAGCAGAGCTCTTAGAGATGCCCCTCTAAAGTACCAAATTATGGAAAAACAAGCCTATGCTTTGATCAAAGCTATTAAGGACTTTAGGATTTACATCCTTTACTCCCATGTTGTGGCTTATGTACCAAGTCCTATTGTCAAAGACATTCTCACCCAAGAAAACTTAGAGGGCAGGAGAGGAAAATGGATTGCCAATATACTAGAATTTGACATTGAAATTAAACCTACAAAGCTGATAAAAGGGCAAGGTTTGGCCAAATTAATGACAGAAGCAAATTTCCAAGCCTTAGATATCAATCAACTGGACAGTGAAACAGAGCTGGCGACTCCAAAGATCAATGTAGCCTTTGAACAATCTCCTTGGTACTCTGATATCTGCTATGTGTTACAAAACCTGTGTGCTCCCCCAGGACTGTCCAGAACTAAGTGTAGGTTCCTAAAAATGAAAACATATAGATTTTGTGTGATGGATGGAAATTTACTTTGGAAAAACCATGAAGGTATATTGCTGCACTGTCTAATGGAGAATGAAATTAACAATATCATGCAAGATTTCCATGCTGGAGACTGTGGTGGACATTTGTACTGGAAGTCCACTGTGGACAAGATATTGAGGGCTGGTTATTACTGGCCCACCATGTTCTCTGATGTTAAGAAATTCACAACCTCATGCCACAAATGCCAACTGTTTGAAGGCAAAAGACAGTTGCTGCCACTTCCTTTGAAGCCCATTGCAACAGAGAGACCTTTCCAACAATGGGGCTTGGATTTCATTGGGGAAATTCATCCCTCATCTTCAGGGCAACACAGATGGATTTTAACAGCAACAGACTACTTCACCAAGTGGATTGAAGCTGCCCCATGCAGACAAGCAAATGATTCAGTAATTATTCAGTTTTTGGAAAACAATATACTGGCTAGATTTGGCTGTCCGGACAAGATAATAACAGACAATGCTGCTGCCTTCAGATCCAAGAAGATGGTGAACTTCTGCCATAAATTTCACATTACTTTGGGCCATTCTACTGCTTACTATCCTCAAGGAAACGGCCTTGCTGAATCATCAAACAAAAGTCTAATAAACATCATAAAGAAGGTGCTTGAAGAGAACAAAAAGAATTGGCATAAGAAACTAGTAAATGCTTTATGGGCAGATAGACTAACAACAAAAAGATCAATTGGGACCAGCCCATATGAGTTAGTCTATGGATTAGAAGCCAAATTTCCCTCATCACTAGGAGTGCCGGTTATGAAGCTTCTGCAAGAGAGTCAAGCAGAGCCAAATGATATGCAAAGGAGGATCAATCAGATAATCTGTTTACAACAAACTAGAGAACAAGTTTTCAGCAGAGTGCAAATATTACAAGAAAAATTAAAAAAAGCCTTTGATAGAAGAACCAAAGCAGAAGATTTCAATGTGGGAGACAAAGTTTTAAGATGGGATGCAAGAAGAGAAGAGAAAGGAAAACATGGAAAATTTGATTCTTTATGGAGAGGACCATTTGCTGTCCAAGCAGTACAAGGTAACAACACCTACTTCCTTAAAGGTCTGACTGAAACTGACTTGGATGAAGGTCCTGTCAATGGCAGGATGCTGAAGCATTATTTTGACTGTTTCCCATGATTGCAACATCAGGTTCCCTTGTATATATACAGATGTACATATTATTTCTATTTAGATTGTAAAAATGCAGTTTCCTAAGTGATCCACCAAACAGCAAAAGGCAAATAGAATCAGAGGTCTTCCAAGGAAGAAACACACAATTTTGACACATTAATACAGCAAATTTCAAAGATTGGCATGGGCAGCTAAAAGAGTAAGGCAATCTGACCTGCTGTTCTTGGTCTTTCAAAAGAAAAACCATCCCCATGTGGAGCCACTGTTGGATACCTATACCAATAGGTTTCATATTTCATGATTGGCAAGAGAAAGTCCAAATATGCTCTGCTTTGATTTCACAAAGATCCCATATTTCCTAGAAAGCAAGAAAGGTGTAAAGTGCTTCAATGATTGATGACCTTATTTTCAGTTTTGATGGGTGATCCAACAGTTTAATCTGGATCATGCCATGTGTTCAATTTTATGCTATAGACTAGAGAAAGAAGTCTGTCCAAACAGCTGAATCTTGGCAGACAACTAGTTTAGGTAGAGAAGAAAAGGCTCCCAACAGCCTAATCTGGGACCTTGGAAGAGATAAGGGTCGAAGTAGATAGAGAAAGCAAAAGAAAAAGCCAAAGAAAAGAAAAGGCAAGTAAGGGTCTGCAAGTCCAAGTGCACCCTCCAAGAAGAAGTAAAAATGCTAGGTAAGTAGCTGGGTAGGTAGTTGGGGTTGCAGAAAGGTTATCCCTATCATTGCAAGAATGGTGATGGTGGGCAGCAAGGCAAAAGATCACAGCAAGAAGCATGACTAATTTCCCTCACTCCCCTCCAATTTCATTTCTAACATTCCCCATCAGCTTAGACTCTTGGAAAAGACTAAGGTTTCATGGTGGTTCTTAATCTTTAAAAAGCCACATTTCTTGTCTAAAGATCTTTTCATTTTGATCTACTCTTAAAACCAAGTTTGTTTCATATAAACTTAATGGTTTCTCCCTCCACTTCCCCCCTCCTCCATAACCAACACTAACCCTACTATATAAATCCCTTATATCACCTTTTTCCCTAATATTATTAACACCAAGGTGTATAAATCCCAAAATCTTATAAATACCCACCCCCTTGGCATTATAGCCAATAAAGTCTCGAGTCAGGGATCAAATGACACCAGGTCATGTTGATGAACCTATGCCAACTACCCCTTCCCCTTCATGAGCTAATTTCCCTATTTTTCACCCCTTTGCACATAAAAAATCCATAAAAGGCCCTCAATCCCCACCCTTACCCGCTTCAAAGGGCAAAAAGCATCAAAAACCCACTTTCCGCTATATAATCCAAGGTTAAGCGCATATAATTGCTTTTTCAAAATACATTAGAAATGCGTGCAAAACACCAATTTTTATGCCCCTGCCCGCTTCCGTATGTGCCGCCCATGTCACCTCCCCGACGACCGTTAGATCAGGCCCTCCAGATTTGACGGCCCTGATCGCGTCGGAGCCTGTCCGACGCCTGACAGTTAGGCGTACTATCCCCCTGTCATCTCAGTCATTCGACCACCGTCCGATTATCCGCTGCAGATCCAACGGTCACCCTGACGTCGGACCTCATCCGCTGTACGAGGCTTATCTCCCGACGTCCGTATTTTGAGGACGTCACTCCGCTGTCACGCGTCCTCACCACGATGCGTCGGAGGTACAACTGACCGATACCGCCCCCGTACAGGAAGTGGTGCGATACGAAACCACTGTTGGTTCTGGTTTCCCCATCCCGCCTGCTCACGTCATCGCCGTGTCATCAACATGTCATCGCTCCGTCACCCAGGGACGCTGTCCCGTCAGTCTCTTGCCCTGCCATTGGTCCACCTATCCTGCCATCTCACTGCCCCTGTGGACCAACCAGACCCCGCCACGTCTCCCAATGACGTCAGCATGACGTCATCCGACCTTGACCCCACCAATGACGTCCTGCTGACGTCATCATAAAAAGGCGCCAAAGTGTTAAAAAGTCTATATTATGGCCAAAATCGCGTTTTTACGTTCTTTTTTCACTCATTCGTCGTTATTTCTGCCTCATGCGCTCGCGTCCAAGTTCGCTGTCAACCTGCTAAATCGACCAGGAGACCTCCAGCGCACGAGTTCAACCTGCATTCACGACCTTTGCTCACTACTTTACCAGGTATTCTTCATCGTCTGTCCTCTGTGCGCCTGCAATTCTCTGTTAAACACTCTGAAAGCTTAAAGAGAGTCCAAAATTAGAAATTCACCACTGAATTCCTCGGCAGAGCTTTAAATTCCCAAACTATCACCTCGAAAAACACCAGCCGAGCCTTTTCCCAGCTACAATTCATTGAAAAACTAGGCCCTGTCTGCATAATCGCAGCAGGCGCATTTGAAACCAAATTTCACCATTAAAAGACACCAGAGAAAGCTAAACTTTGGTCTTAGTTGCTATCAAACAGCATTTGAAATACTATAGACCCTGCATTCACCTTTTTTCCAGGCATTTTCATTCTGTGCAAAGAGAACTCTGGTGGTGTTACTCTGCATAGTAACACGGTCCTTGAGCGAGCAGAAATCCTAAAACAGGAGTCATGGACCCCCCTGTAGCTCTTATAGCCCTCAATGTGGCTCCCTTGAATGTCCCTAACAAAACATTGGACACCAGAGCATTAGCAGACTTGGACTACAAGATATCAGAGGAGATGTTAAGCAGAAGCAGGTTCCATTTGCAAATCCTAAATGAAATAAAGATCAAACATGAGAGGGGGACAGACATCCTTGGAATTTGGGATTCATTCCTCCCAATGTTCAAGCTTCCTCAGGTTAATAAATTCCCTGAGCTTGTGCACATAGTTGCTGAACACTATGATGCATCCCAGAGGGCAGTACTAGACTCTGCAGGCTCAATTCTGTTCCTCATTACCCCTGAAGCCATCAGGGAGATGTTGCAGTTCCAGACAGATCAAAAGTTGGTCCCTCTGTCATTAGCTGATTTAATAGTACAGGGAGCCAGGATAACAGAGGCACAAATCACAAAGCTCAATCAGATTTTCATCAAAGCTGATACTGTGCAAATTCCTCCCATCCATTATCTCTACCTCAACCAGTTGGGCTTAGACCTTGTTGACATGATTAGTCCCATCTTGGGATATGATTCAGTGGAGTATGTGGATGAAACTGTTCTACAAATGATGCTTATGTTTTCCCCAGGAAAGAAGCCAATCCACTATGATTATGCCACATACATATCAGATAAGATGCATGATCAATTGATGAATTTATCAAGAGAAAGGGTATTTAGATACACCTCGTACCTATATCATCTGCTCCTATACTTCCAGCATGATAAGTTCTCCTTCCCAAAGAAGAGAGTAGATGAACAGGGCAATCTGAGATCAGTAGTGTATTGGACATCCGTTTTTCACATAGTAAGCTGTTCTCCATACACCTACTGCGAATTTATTGATCTTTTCATCCATCCAGCCTTGACTCTACTGTTGGGTTCACCTGCTCCCAGATTGACAGACGAAATGCAAAGACTCCTGCATTTATCAAAAGCATACAGTATTGGGGATTGGTATTTCTACCAACACCACACCGTTATCAGGCTATATGGGTGTGAGTTGCCCCCATTTAAACTACCTAGATTTGTGCCTATGAGGCTACTTGCCTTGGAATACTTCAGGCAGTTTGGTTATGTGGATATGCTCCACTTTTCAGGAAAATGTAAGAAGGCACAGTTAAAAAACAGAAATCAACTTGGCCATTTACTTCTCAATGAGAGGGATGAAGGGTGGAGAGAGGCAGATAGAATACTTCTGTGCCTTGGTCTCAAATACAGCTTCGTATGGAAACCCTATGACCCCAATAACTTCATTACAATGAGGAGGCTCAAATACAAATTATCTGCTTATGGACATTATAGCCTTCCTAACTTAGAAAAATATGCCAACCAAAGCAAGTGGAGAAGAGGAACTTTAGAAGAAGATGTGACCCAAGAAGAGCTTAATCAAAGAGCTCTAAGAAACCTCAAGAAGATGGCTGACCTTGAGTTTTATTCACAGGTCCCCTCACTGCCAAGCACACAAACTGGAGCAGCAGCCTCCTCCTCAACTGCCCAACATCAAGCTACAAGAACTGGTGAAAACATCTCAGAAAAAGGCAAAGAGATGGAGCAGCAAGAGCAGCAAGGGCAGCAGGAAGAGCAGGAACAGCAGGAACAGCAACAAAACCAACAGCAGCAAGCAGAAGGGCTGCAGCAAGGGCAGCAAGAAGAATCAGAACAGCAAGATCAACAACATCAAGAAGAACAAGGGCAGGAGCAGTCTGCCCAGCAAAAGAAAACAGTGGAGACTCCTCAGACCACTGAAAGAACATTGCCTACAAGACAAGACACCACATTTGATGCCTCGGTCCTCCAAACCCCGCAAAAGGAGGATACATTTGTCTTTAGGAAAAGGGAAAGAGAAACTCCCTTGACATCCTCTATAGACCAAGGAGAAAAAAGGCAAAGACTCAATGATTTTCCAGAGGATGATATAGCAATAAGAGAGGCATTGGGCATGGGCCCACCCAGCAGGGAAACTTCAGCAAGTTCCTTCCAGCAGGAACAGGACAGGACCATGGGAGGGGAGGTCAGCTCCTCTAGCCAGCAGAAAGAAGGACAAGTAAGTATCAAGCAGCAGTTTATAGACATTAAGAGGAGGAGTGACCCTATTAAAGTACAATTGTATAATCACTTACTGAACATGGCTCCTTCCAATCAACAGAGACTTATGTCTGCTTTTGATGTAAGTGAAGGCAAATTGACAATGAGTCACTTTATGCCTACAGCACTTCGGCCACAATCCACTGCTGACTACCTTAGGACCAATCTAGAGGTACTTGCCAAAGACATACACCCTATGGACAAAATTGAGCTGCATAAGCAAACTGGAGAAATGGTGTATGCTTCATTGGCCGACAAGACTTTGGATAATTACAAACTAACCAGCAGTCTGAATGCCACAGCTTCCCAGCTAGAACTGGAGAGGGCCTCTTCTCAGGCCAAAGACAATAGGATAAGAGCCCTGGAGGAAATCATTGTAGAAATTGGGCACAATCCCAATGACATCAAAGGGATACAAGAGATCCTGAAACTTAGAGATGCTGACATGGCTGCACTGAGAAAGAAGATCAAAATTCCAGCCACTATCCACCCACAGACTGATGAGGTAGCTAAGCAAAGGTATGAGCAGGATTCTACTGACCTGCTAATTTCCATTTACAAAGAGCTTGTGAAGGCACAAGAAAAATTGGGGCAATATGAAGCTACACAAGCACCTCTACAAGCATCATCAAAACAAGCACAAGAAGGGCAGACATCTCAGCCTCCTCCGCAAGTCATCAATCTTGAGGAGACTGTTCCTACTACGGTGCCTCCACCTCAGCAGGCTGAACAAACAGCCACATCTACTTCAGCAGCACCCATCAGCACAGAGCAGAGCCTAGACATGCAGAAGTTAAAGAATGAAATACAAATTTTGGAAGCCCAGATGACAGAGCTGAACGAAACTAAGGAAAAGCTGGCCAAGGTAAATGAAAGGCATGATAAGACAAAGAGAGAGGTGGGAGAAAAGGCCAAGGAAATCAAAGCTCTTAAAGACAGGATCAAGGAGCTTGAGAATGAGCTCAAGCTAGATAAAATCATAGCAGAAATCAGAGCAATGATATGGTCCAATATTGGTAAATCCATCAACAACCAATGGCCATACATCGAGACAATCCATGAGCAACTAGAGCTCATTCCAAAGGCACAGAGAGAAATCCGAACATCAAGGGCCTTATTGGGAAATATGCCTGAAGTTGCTACAAGAATGATCAATGTGCTCAATCACAAAACAAGCTCTCAGTTGGCCACCATTGGAATCACAAATAGAACTGAGACTATTCAAATGATCAAAAGGGTTCTTACTCTTAGAAGTCTAGTGCAGACATTGGACAGGAGAACCCAGGATATGCAGACAGAGGTAAATAAGTTCATGGAGAAGTTTCAAGTGTTGCAGAGTAGAGGACTCCCTAGCTTACTGAACAGCGGAGGGAAATTATTCACCCATGAACAGTATGCCAAAAGAGTAAATGTTTTTGCCTCAGCACAGGTCAATGAGAAGGCCAGCACTTCAGAAGACACAGGGCCTATTACAGGACAGATTTTCTATAGTAAGATAGAAAATCTACTTTTTATAATGAATGAAATTAATCACTTGTTTGATGTAGCCCCAACTTTTTTCAAATACACAGAAGCTGAAGAGACAATGGAGGCCATCCTCAAGCATCAGCTCCCTACACAGGAATGGTGGACAGATGCTATCCAGAGAATTTTGTAAACGGTGACTCAGTCATCAAATTCTGTTTCTTCTACCAATTTTGATGAAAAGAACAGTCAATAAAGTCCGCGGGCATCATAAATTCAAAACTGAGCCAACTCAGCGCATGAAGCGGCCAACAAAGCAGAAAAGGAGAACCACAGCTGGCAAAGCCAAGAACTCATTACGCAAGCAAAAGTAAATGCGTACCTACAGGATTAATGCAGAGTAATGCAACCGACTCAGTGACTCCTTAAAGTCAAACAATCCTCTGACAGATATAAATGGCATTTACGCTGCATTTAACATTGTAATAACTTCTTGCCTACTTTCTGAGCACTACTGAAGATATTTTCTCTCTCTCAGATGACTCAATACCTGAGATATTTTGTATACATATTTCTATATAATCCCCTTCGCATGAGATAGCAAGGGTTGTTGGAAATTTCTCCTGAACAGTCTCTTATGCTGTAATTGTTTTCTGAAAGTCAATAAAGGAAAGCAATGGAGTTTCGTGGATGCTTGATGTGTTGAAGATGTTCTGTGCCTGTTCATGATTGCTGGATCCCTGCGTATCTTATCATACAATAAGTCTCTGTAACTTTCTCCATGTTTATTTTGTTTTGTTATAGGTCCATACACGCTATCTGATTTCCCATATAAAGCAACACAGAAAAAGAATAACTCCCAGGATTTGCTCACTGAGCACCCTGAGTTCAGTCTATGTTGTTTATTAAGTGTTTTCTTCAGGTGTAATCTACATAAAGTGTGATTCTTAAAATGCTGCACTTTCAAATACACCTTTCATATTGACCACTGTCACAGGAATTCATACTTTGCTCCTGTGCTCTGCGTCCTCTTTCATTTCACCAACATAACAGAAAATTCCTAACATATTTCTGCTAGTTGACATATATCATCACTCAAATTTTAACTTGTCTGTTAAATACACAACAGGCCTTGCAGTTAGGACACTACTCAACATCTGAGATCATCTCACAGCATCTAGACTCCATTGCCCAATGGAAACTCATCATCAAAGTATTACATCATAAGACCTGAAAGAGATCCTTCAACCAAAACACAAACAAAACCTAAGCGTCATAGCTAGCCTAAAACACAATTATAACAGAGATAAATCATAAAGAGAGAGCCCTCTCTGGTTGCAGTTGGGCTAGGAACTGTAACCCAAAGATTGGTTAGTGGTTACCCCGGCCGTATTCCCTTGGGAGTCATAGGGAACAACCTGGGTGATAACACCTGCAACAAATATTTTATAGGCGGCATTACAAACTGGGGTCCAATGTGGCGATACCTTTGAATACAAAAGATAATCAGGCTCCACACCCGACAACTGCACGAGTTGACACTTGAAACATATCTGTGGAATTTTCACTCTAAGAAATCATGTCAAAAGTATTCTCATTCACTACAACCATGCACCCAAATGGATGAAGCATCTTGCTCCTTTGTATTTTCTACAAATATGCACTAACTACAACTGATGGATCATGGAACAATCTCTAAATCCTTGTTATCTCTTGTTGAGTCACAACTTTTAACACCTTGAAATTTAGTCCATGCATCCCAACTTTAAGAAATTTAAGAACTTGTCTCAATCCCTCATCTCCCACATCTGCATCATCATTTTTATCAGTGTCAGTGTCTGAGTCTTCAGTAGCTTTAAGTGATAATGAAAAGGAAGCATATGCAGATTCTCCATTCCACTGCAAGTAGACCACCTGCTCCTTGTATTTCTGATTTTTGTTGAGAAAAATTCAAACATAGGAATGCCTGAAGCTCCTGCAGCGTTAAATAACAACAAAATTATATGTGATAACATAACTAGACACATGAGAGAGAAGGTGCCAAAGGTTGGTCTCAGTCCGAGACTTGCAGAGTAAGAAAGCATGGCTTTGGGTTCACAATGCTGACCTTCTTCACCGCATATACCCTTCGATGCGAGATGAACATGAACACAAGGACAATGTTAGGAATGTGTTTCATAGGATGCATGCTTGTGCCCGCAAGATCTTTGCCGCATATACCCTTTGACGCAAGAGGAACATGAACACAAGGTATGTGTTAGGAATGTGTTTCACGGGATGCATGCTTGTGCCCGCAAGTCATTATGGGACATTGGGAGTCCCACTGGGAGCCCCTCCTGGAGAATAGATCTCAAATCTGGCGGGCATGCTAAACTGAAAGTGGCATCGACCCTCGATCCTTCCAAATGCGCCCTTCCTTCTCCTTCTTCCTCATGGAAAAACCTTTCAAATGGAGGGAAATAAACCATTTTGATCTTTGGAAAAACCTTTCAAATGGAGGGAAATAAACCATTTTAATATTTGAAAGAAACAAGTAACCTTAATGAAAATTAAATAAAACCTTTAAAATGGAGGGAAATAAACCATTTTAATATTTGAAAGAAACAAGTAACCTTAATGAAAATTAAATAAAACCTTTCAAATGGAGGGAGATAAACCATTTTGATATTTGGAAAAACCTTTCAAATGGAGGGAAATAAACCATTTTAATATTTGAAAGAAACAAATCCATGAAACCTTAATGAAAATTAAATGAAATGCTCTTCTGTTTATCAAGGGAATTAAATTCCATTAAATAAAAGGTTGAGTCTTTTCTTTTGTTTAATGGGAGGTATTTTTTATTATAAATAATTATTAATTTATGAAAAAAATAGGTTTTTGTGTCACTAAATATTAATTGAGGGAGTTTTGGTTGATTTATCAAAAGTGAATTATAGTGATATCAAAACAAGTTTTGTGTGGTTAAAAAGTGAAGAAAAGTACTAAAGTCACGGTAATGATCAATCATTATTTCCAATTAAATGTTTGGTTTAATAAGGATAATTTAATGGTGAGAGAGCTTTGGTAGTGGTGGCGCATAAAAAGATATCCAATGGTGAGATAGCATTCGAAATGTTATAAAAGGACAAGAGACTATTAAATAGAAAGTAATATTAGAAAAAATAAAACAATAAGAAAGAAAATTTCTTGAGTATCAGCAGATGAAGAAGATAATTGAGCTTGGGCTAGTTGGTACTGAAGTTCTTTTGCTTCAATTTCAAAGAGACAGTTACTAGAAAATTTTCTCCATCAGATCTGTATTGGGAAATTTCTTCCCATTGAGCAGGTTCATATGCATTGGTGAAAATTTCCACGATCTTCTGCTGATATTTGGATTTTGGATTTTGTGGGAAATTTATAGCCCGATGACCTTTCTTCTTACATATATAATAGTCAAAATTCTTTGAAGGAATCTTCCTTCATTTAAATAACGATTTTGGCCTGGTTGAGATGATGTTTAATAGAGGCAGTCAACATGAGAAAGGTAATACTTTGGCTCTCACATGTTTTAGAAAATTGATATCTCTTGATATCTCTTTTTCCATAAACATTAGGGGTGAAAAAATAACATAGCTTCTAGAGCTAAGTTTGTTCCAACTTAGTTATATATTGAACCATAAAAAGGTGTTGACCTCATGGATATGATAGAAATTTGGTGGCTTATAGGATAGTATTGTCATAAAATAAGAAGGGTAGACATCAAAATAACCTTTGTGTGGTCAAAAAGTATAGTGAAGTGGTAATGTCATAAGATTAATGATATTTCCAATGAATTTTTTGTTTTAGTAAGGATAACTAATCTATGGAGATTTTCCATGATGTTCAACAGAGGGAGTCAACATGGAAAAGGTGATAGTTTGGCTCCCACGTGATTTAGAAATTGATCTCTTTGTCTATAAACATTAGAGGCAGAAAAAATCCCAGGCTTGAGAGCTAAGTTTGTTCCAAATTAGCTATATCTTGAACCACAAATTGTTGTTGACCTCATGGATATGATAGAAATTTGGTGGCTTGTAGGGTAGTCTCATCATGAAATAATGTTGTCACTTATTATCTAGTCATATATTTTAATCCTAGACTAAATTAGTCATTTAAGTTAGTCACTTTTAGTTTAGTCACTTATTAGTTAGTCGTATATTTTATCCCTAGACTAAATTAGTCATTTAAGTTAGTCATTTTTAGTTTGGTCACTTAAAATTGCTCAAATTTAGTAATAATTTACTTGAAATAATTGCAGTGACTAACATTTTTAGTCACCTAGTCATTAATTTAATCATTTTCTACTAGTGAGGGAGGAACTCATCCAACTAGCTTCACCTAAGCCTTCTCCACCTTCTGCCAAGGCATACCAACCCATAGTTCTAATATTTGTTTTGCAGCCACCATGAACAACCACCTTGGGAAAATCCAACCTCTCTGGAATGCTTAGCTTAGCCTTGGGTAGTGTGCACCTTCCTTACACATTCTCTCACTTTCATGCATCTCTCCAACACCTTATTCCACTATTCTTTCCTTCCTAAATCTTTCAGCTAATTTCCTATAGAAAACTAGGACATCTTGTAGCAAACTAGGACATCCTATAGCAGTCCCTGTAGTAGATTATTTGACCCTATTTTGATAATAAATTCTAGTTTGACCATAGGTTAGGTCCTCACCTTGGATTCCATGCCTACAAGTGCCACCTAAGACCATCTCTCCCATGCCTTTCCTCCCTGCAAGATCAGATAACATAACATAGCATTTACATTTCTGAATTTAGAAATTAAAAGACTATTTTTTTGTAAATGCAACTTGAGATAGTTAGTGCATGCATATATGAATCATAAGATGATAGAAAAACTTCCCATGTCCAATTAGGCCAAATAGCAAGATGATAAAATGAAAGGTTAGCTTAGTTCATTTTTGCAAGTAATTTGTGTCATTTCCTAGCTAGATGATTCATGTCATTTTTCTTTTAGTAACTTTCATTTCCTAGATAGACAAGCATTTACTTTCCTACATTAGAACTAGATTTACATTCACTGTCAATAGTTAGTCTCCTTCTAGTCAATAGAAGACTGGTTTGAAACCCTAGTGGTCTATCACCCCAGTTGAGAAGTGACATGAGTAGAACGTTGCATCTGTTGTGCATATAGCACTGTCACCTCCAAGTTTGTACAAAAGCCCAGGTTGATAAAGTAAAGTTAGTAGCCTTAGAAGGTGCAAAATCCTTACTGCAATACTGAGGCTCCTCAGGTACCTCTTGTATCAAAGTCACACTGGTCTTTGAACCTAAAAACATTTGAATGGCATATTGTGATAACATAGTTAGTGAGGCTAATAGCTTTTGATCCCAACCAATCATTATTGTTGGTGTTCAAACTTGCCACTAGAAAATGGTTGGAAGGACTCTTTGTTAGGGAATTCTGTTAAAAAACTAAGGAAATTTTATGAAATAGAGAAGGCATGCTTACTTGTTTGGTCAACAAAATTACATATATTATTTACACTACAAACAAGTTACATTTGTTAAGGGACATTGTTGAGGAGTATCTATTTTGTTAAAGTAATCCAGGACTTGAAACATGCACATAAGGCCGTGTTGGTATGCATAATGAACCCTTGGGATTTTTTTACTGTGTTAGACAATTCACCAGGGTAGTAACAATGCCCCACTTTTACCATCCAAGAAAGCTCCCATTGATGAAACAGGCCAATTATGAGTAGCAGTTCCTTTTGAGGGTATGTTTTCCTTTAATTCCACTTAGCAATCAAATACCCCAGGACTTGGACCTAAAATTGTTTGAATAGAAGACTGCACTAGCACAGGTAGTGAGCCAACTAGCTTTTTCAAGCATTCAAACTTGCTACGAGATAATGATAAACTTCATAGATGAACCACACTACAAAGAGGTCACCTTTGGCTAAGGGTTGCTATCAAGTATTATATATTCTATCAAAGTAACCCAAGACCTGATCCTGGCCTTATCTGTGCATAGAAGACGGTTAATATGGGTAGTGAGCCCCCCAAGCCTTTTAACTTGTTCATAATCATTGTAACCAACGTGTCATTATTGAGTAAATGGATAAAAAATTTGTTAAACCCACTTTATGTTAGAGGGTGGTTATCACTTTCTACAATGTGGTTAGTGAGCCTTACCTGTTTGGAAGATATTACAATCAGCCACATTCAAATGGGAGACATGGTGGGGGGAAACAGTAGTGCCTTCTTTCTCCCGCTACAACAAGTCCTCTTTGATCAAACATGCTTGTTTTGATGTGTGGCTTCTATTGAGCGTATTTATTCTATTAAGATCACGTGGGACTTGAATACCTAGTAGTGCTAGTACTTGAACCTAAAATAATATGAATAGAAGACTGCACTAGCACATGCACTGAGACCACTAGTTTTTTAACCTGTTATTCATTGTTTCCATGTTCACACTTTCCACTAGAACATGCTTGGATGGACTTCTGTTATGGAATTCTCTTTAAAATGAAAAGAATCGTTATATCCAATTTATATAGCCTAGTCTATAGAATAGAGGAGGCCTAAACATCTGTCTATGATTTAAAACTTCATATATGATCCATACTAACAAAATAGGTTACCCCTAAGTAAGTTCCATTTAGGAGTATCTATTCTGTCACAAGAAACCATGTTTTGAATCTAACCTTATCTTCTGCCAGCCTTTGAACATCAGTTATTATTGTTGCTTGTGTTCTAATTTGTGACTAGACAACAGTTGGGTTGTACTTTGATATCTAATTTTGTTAAATAACTAAAAGAACTATTTTATCTATTTTAATTGGCTTAATACATGAAACAAGCAAGGCATACTTTGCCTTTTTAGGGCACACAACTTCCTAGATGATCGACACTACAAACAAGTTACATTCGACTAAGTTTTTCCATAGAGGAGTATCCACTATATCAAAGTAACCCTGGTCTTGAACCTATCTTGATTTGCTACTAGTATTTGAACCTAGGCCATCATTGTAGCTAGCGTTCAAATTTGTTGCTATACCATGTTTAGATGGACTTTTTTTAGTCGACTAAGTCATATCTCACATGTGTGGGGGGAGTTTGGGATCCGCTCTGGTGATTTTTTAGGTGGTTATGGATTGAAATAGAGGTTGTTTCCCTCCCAAGAAACCCCCCATGGCTATCAAACCAACCCTCCCCCTCCTAAACCTTAAATCTAAAAAAAAAACCTAACTCAACCCTAGCAATTCTGACAATCAATGGTAATGCTAAATTCTTAAAGTATTTTTACTTAAATTTTTAACAATACCATTAATTGTCATAGGATGTTTGAGATTGGTTCCAACCTTATTGGATTTCATATGAAGAAAGTAGAATTTCATATGCACTTAAAATTTAATAGACAATTATCATGATTTTAGGATTGAACAAATCTCATTGAATTCTATTATGTATGTGGGTATGGGATTGGAATTTAATCAAGAGTGTGAAGTCCTTTATGTACCTTTGATGTTGGTGGTATTGAGTTTTGAACTCCTCTGATGTTGGTGGTAGTGATTTTCAAACTCCTTTTCTATGGACTTAACAATAATGCACCCATCACTCAAATCAAAATAATTGGCTAGGCATGTTAATATTTTTCTACCATATTATAAGGTTGAGGAGATGAACCCTTCTCAAACCAAAACAATTGGTTGGGAATGTTAAAAAATTTCAACTTTTACCAGATTATAAGTTGAGGAATCTAATTGTGAAGTTCTAGTAGTGGTGAATAGGTGATGAGTTTGATGAGTGATCATGTTGATCAGTGATTTGTAGTAGGCTAGTGGTTGCATTGTTTTTGGACTCTAGAGACGATTTAGAGCCTCATTGATTATGTATTTTTTTGTTGATATGTATTGTGCTCAATTCAATTTTGATATATTCTCCCTTACATCTAATATACATGAGAAAAATTTACATATCTGTCTTCAATGACTTGGAATCATGGTTTGAAATATTAAAAACAATTTCTTTCATTATAGATTAATTATTTATATGTATTTTTCAAATCTGGTTCATTGAATATGATTAGACCCCATTCTAGTTCAAAAATCGATTAGATAGGTGGGCTATTGTTGAGACAGGGTCCCCTAGGGTCAATTTTGGGGAAAAAGCCCAAGTTTTGGGGAAAAAAGCCCAACTTTTGTTGTAAAGAATGTAAAGTCTCCGCAAGATGTGGTCGCAGAGCACGTAGATAGTAAAGTATCATAAAGGGTTTTACCATTCCTTTATGTATGTTGTGTCAGCTTTTATAGACCTATGCATGGTCTGTGGACCATGGGATTGTATAAAAAGGAGAGTCTTACAGAGTCTAAGGCAATGATAATGATAGATAATGATGAAATGAATGTAATGGGTGAGTAGAGGAAAGAGCGAAGAAGTCTTAGAGTAGAAGAGAGGTTCTGCAGCTGTGTGTGCAGAGGCCTAGAGTTGAGTCCGCAGCTGAGTGTGCGGACCCCTGCAGCTGTGTGTGCAGGGAAGCCTTGAGTCTGTAAGAAGAATTGAAGCATTAATAAAGATATTATTCCATAAGTTCTTGTGTTTATCTATTTATTTCTGTTAGGAATGAATGCGCTATTATGTTATGATGAATGATGGGTTTATGAATTAATACTATATTGATGCGTGATTTTGCATGATTTATATTGTCATATGAATGCAAGTAATAGTAACTATTTATGTGAAGAATATCTTGTTGCCTCTTAAATTTATTGAACACTTAAATCGATCTAGGTATATACAAAGTTAGGAGTAATCACAGAGGCGCGTAAGTGGTTTATTCACCTGTTTAGGGTCCGCAAAAGATAGTCGTAGACCTTCGTGGAGGTATAGAATATTATTAAGGGAAGTTATATCGATAAGCCCTAAGGGCTTACCGATCTACACGAAGGTAGGTTTAGGGCATAAAACGACATCACGCTCATCTCTGGGTGCGGAAACTTGGTTCAAGCATCCCCCCATACTCCTTCAGGTTGTTATCACTCATATTTTCCCTGAAGTTGTAAGAAGAGGGAAAGGGGTCCAAGGTAACCACAAATCAACTTTTGGGTACAGAATCTAGCCAATCTGTACTCAGAGAGGGCTCTCTCTTTAAGATTTAGCTTTGTTTTATAAGGTATTAGGCTAGTTATGAAGTCTTGAGGGTTTTGATTGTGTTTGGTGGTGAAATTCAATAGCAGATGGGTAGAACTGACTATTTCAGGCCATTGGGCTAATGGAGTCAAAAGAGGATGGCTCAACTAGATTTGGTTTTTTCAACAAAGGATGGCTTCACAGGGCAAGATAGCTAAACAGGGAGAAAATGGAGGCTTGAAAAGATGGAATGGACTTAAAAGGGATGAAGGGAAATTAAGAATCCTTCAACATGTTTTAAGAGGAGGGAACTTGGATGATCACCAATAAAAAGTAGTTAAGAATTTTTTACTAAATGATCAAACAATAAACTAAAAAGTAAGAGCAATTAAGAATTCCTTGCCTATGATAGTTTAGAAGAAAACATTTAGAATAAAAATGATTGAAGATAGATTGCACTTAAGCACTTTCTAAATTAAACTTTTTCGTTTTAATATTCAGATATGAAACATAATTGAAATATTAAACAAGAAAACAATAACACATGAGATATAAAATACTTATTTGTCTGATGTTTGACACATGAATCCTGTGAAAAGTCCTTTGTATTAATTCTTCATCCAGTCAGCCATGCAAGATTTTGTCCAACAACGCTTTATTCCAAAGTAATAATTTTTACAGAAATGTCTAAGAATCCACCACAATACTTCAAATGAAGAAGTATTTATACTAATTTCTAAACTAAAATATCTTGAAAAAATATCAAGATTGGTTTTACAAATATCTCCAACTGTTTACATTAATAGAACTTAAATGAAGAACATTCAAAATTAATGAATCTATTTGGTACTATGTTTATGGATTTATGGTGATGAAGAAGAGAAAGTCGAATTTGGTAGCAGCTCTCAATTGATGATGAAGCATCCTAGTCACTAACTGCATCCTTTCTTTGTGCATTCTACCCCAAAAATTCTGCAAACTTAGGGTCCAATGATACGCTTGTATATTTCAATCCGAGATAGATATGTAAAAAGTGAAAGAGGTTATTGTAGATAAGAATGTTTTCGAGATAAACCTCTCTCAATTTTCCAAAATTCAGCTCCAACTGCTCACAATATTCTTTTCAAAAATATGTCAAAAACAGGACTTTGCACAAACTGAAAAATAGGTTGTGAAGACATGAACTTATCTCCCTTTTGGTAATACCTGTGTAAAAAGTGATATAGGTTTTTGTAGATTAGCCTGTTAGGAACACGAAAACCTCCATTTTATTGAAATACTTCTTGGATTTGCCACAATAGTTTCTGCAAAACTATGACTTAAACAGGAAATTTATGAAGAATGTACCATTTCTGCTCTGATTTCATCTTTTAACCTTAAATTCCTTTCAACTGTTTTTCACTTTTACTTTGGATAAAATTCATTGTAGCTAGTGGAAGTGTTTTCATATTTGTTTAACCCTTAATTTATTCATGCTTACTTTTACTTTTTACTTTTACGGCTCTGTTTTTCATCTATCTTCACTTTGACATGAATTTGTATGCTCTGTTTTGTAATTGTCTTCCCTGTTGTTTGTCTTCATGCTAGGTGATTTACTTGACTTGGTATTCAATCTGATACTCTTTGACCCTGATACACTTTGACTGTTCTTTACTGTGTCCTTTTACCTTCACTGTATATTTAGGTTTTTACTCTCTATTTCAACAGTAAATCATTTAATTTCATGTTTCCTCTGCTTATATTTTAACTGCATGTTTTATTTTCCATCTCTATTTGAATAGATTTGATAACAATCTTGGAGTAAACAGGTCTTATGACTAGTATTAAGATTGTTTATCCAAGGTTGTGGTCTTTTGTTCACCTGTAAAACAAAACAAACTGTTAAGAAAGCATTGGTTTTCATGGGAGGTTGAAAAGGTTACATTTGAGCTTGAAAGGTCTATGAAGTGAGTCCAGAATGCTTTTAGGGAGGTAAACCATGCTCGAATCGTTTAACAGAGGATTAAGGTGGCGCAGATGGGTTTCATAGGGTTTTACTGCACAATTAGGTGAAAACGAGCAAAACTGGGGTTTTTGTGTTTAAACGGGTAAACGATTGATATTGGCGGGTAAGTTTTGAATGAACAGTGGACAGATGGCGTCAACTTGATGATGTGACGTCTTGTCGTTAGCGGGAGGTGGTAATTGGTTTTTATCACACCATTGTTGGAGGGGAGGCGGTATTTGGGCTCGAGCTAGCGATTCCATAGAATGAATGACGCGTGGCGGAGGCACTGTTCACAAAACCGCTCCGCGATCACACACTAACGTTCAGTCGTGGAGGGTCGTGCGATATGCATGACAGTTGTCAGATCTGGAAGGCATGATCGGATGGTTATCGGGGATGAAAAGTGAAGGGAGTTTAATGAGGGCGGGCCCAATGCAATTAACGATTATTTAATCGTATAGGGAGCAACATGATTGGTTGGGAAGGCTATTAATTAACTGTGAGGGTTAATTAATCCTGTTTTAATGTAGCAGGGCGATCGGGGTTCTTAATGCATTACTGATTAACTTATTAATCCCTTTTTAAAACATATTTATGGTTATATTTTAATCGGGGGTGGGATATATAATATTTCGGGGTTTTTACATAGTTAAAGTTATACGGGAATGGGTAGAGTTTTATAAGGGATTTATATATTAATCAGTTAGCAGTTAATATGACATTGAATGGGAAAAGTGCTAAGTGTATAAAATTTTCATGTGTACATTAAAACTTAGGCTAAGTGAATAATGAGGGTCTTTATGTAAAATATATTAATTTCCCTAGGTAAAATAGGATTTTACTTAGGAAAAACTTATCAAGGGAATGTATGACTTATAAAGGGGTGTGATTATTGATGAATGAGCTTAAGTGCTTAAGGCATTATAAATTATTGGGCCGAGGGTCCGGTCCCTCCAGAAGTCAGAGAAATGCTCTGAGCCCCTCTAATTTGATAGATACCTTGGTACTTAGAGGAAATTAGTGAAAATTTAGGGAAAATGAGTAGGGGAGTTAATTGTTCTGACTTTGCTTGCTTGATATGTCTTTCATGTACTGTATGCCTTTGCCTTGTGATGAAAATAAAATATTTACACACACACTTATCATTCATCACATGTGATTCTGCAACTAACATCTACCTACCCTACCTACTTTAACCTAGCAATTTTACTTCTTTATTAGGGTGCACTTAGACTTGAAAACTCTCATGAAACTTTCTTTTCTTTTACATGGTAATGCCTATCTAAGTCTACACTTATTACATCCAAGGGCTCATATTAAACTGTTGAGCTCCTTTTTTCACTCTACCTATCTACTTATTTGCCAAGATTACACTGTTTGGTCAGATATTTATTCTCTATTTCTACAACATGAAATTGAAATGTGAACTAGCCAAGCTTAAACTATTTGACTACTCATGAATTGTGGCATAGGTGACAAACTGCACACAATTTTTATCATACAAAAGTAAAAAAGTAGTGGCATTTAGACTTGCACACTTTCCTAGTCTTTTCTTTTTGTTGGGGTTCATTTTCTTTCATTTTTTGACCTCTTATTATTTTTTTTACCCTTTTACTCTTTTTCTAGGGTATACCCTCTTTGCATTTTTTTATTTTTTATTTTTCATAAATATGGAAAACCTTTGCAGCAATTAAAGGTATGAACATATTTCATAACTAGATCAAGTCAATCATGATATATGACACCTATTGGTATAGGGGCATAACATGGGTGAGACTTCATTCTGTGTTTTGCAAGTTGATACTGAAAGGGCCAATAGTGTAGTGATTTGTTTGGTAAACTTAACTCTGTACCTGGGTCAGGACCCACTAAGCCAACAAATGGTTTAGTTTCCAAGACTGGGATTTGCATAAAGAGATGTGTGATGTCACATCACTGGAATCCAACAAAGAAACAAATTGAGGAGTGGTTGGATAGAAAGATCCACGAATTCGTGGCGCAAGAAAACAAAAATTTACGATTGATGAAAGAACAGTGGTTGGACAGGTATCTATACAAAGAGATACACAAAATTTTTTGTTGTTCCTTCCCGATAAAGCTATATAAGTGGATCGCTAAATTGGCAGATGGCTAGGGAAGGTGGAGGCTTGACGGTCCAATACTATGGACCACGAAGTTAGTGCAGAGATTGGAAGCCTCTGAAGATAAGATCACGTGCACTGTCAATCACTAGCTTGATCATGTCATAAGAGGATTTGTGACAGAATTCGTGGTCTATACGTCGGTCAGCTACAACGAAGCAGAAAAATGCTTCTTCAAGGGACTGTGAGGTAAGTATTTAAGATCTTTGAATACTTGGATTAAAATGATCTTGTGTGAAAAGCAGGTTATGCAATTACCTAGATGTTTGGAGCTACGCAAAGTGGAAAGTTATTCAGGGATAGAAGGAGAATAGTTCCTGAATATAGCCTGCTAATTGAGCCTCCTCTGAGTGACAACGAAGGAGCAACACAGGCTTCACCACAGAGTGTTGCCTAGTTAATAAGGCAAGGGTTCCCGCAAATACCCAATCCTCCCACACCACCTCCATCTTCACCTCCACAGCATACACCTTCGCCCACACCACCACCACCTCCAATACTGTTCAATATGGAAAATGCAGTGAAGTTGCCCATTTTCAAGGGCCTGGGAAATGAGGACCCGGACTAGTTTTGGTTTGTTGCAAAGGCCGTGTGGACAACCCAGAATATTAAAGATGATCAGATGAAGAAAGCAACAATGGTTACTACTTTACAGGATCACACGCTAACGTGGTACATTAACTACTACATTGATAACCCAATGTCTGCATTGGAAAACATTCAGACTGTATTGAATAAGGAATTTAGTAGACCTAAGTCTGAAGCGCAATCTATCGTTGGATTCAAGGAAATCATGATGAAGCCTGGTGAAACAACCTAGGAGCTAGATTAGAGATTGAAGTGCAAGATCCGTGAAGCTAACATGAATCTTACGGATGGACAACACCGCGAATGGTTTGTAGCTTCGCTCTTGCCTCACCTAAGGGTTGCTTTATCACAGCAAAATATTGGGACCTGGGCAGAAGCCCTGGAAATTGCGATGATATTTCACGAGACACCGATTCAAGATGCTGCCTTGGTATTTCATCAGATTCATGCGGAGTTGCAGAGTCTTTGCCTAGAGTTCCAAAATCTAAATAAGGATAGAGCGGCTCAACCAGAGGTATGCGAAGAAGTTTGGTGTTTGCATTGTATGAGTCAGGGGCATGATAAAGATCATTGCCCCGTCTTCGTGAATTATGTTGCAGGAGGAGGAACGATGCCTCTGAGGCTGGAAGCTCAAGTCGGACCAAGTACAGGGCCCGCAATGTGGTGTGCTATCTGTCAGGTAGCTGGAAAACATGTAACAAACAATTGTCACTTGCTACAGAAATTTGTACAAACACCGCAATAACTCTTTTGCAACTTCTGCAAATCAGTGGGCCACAATGAGTGGAACTACTGTAGCTATGAGTTGATGATGGAAAGAATGCCCACGTATCAAATGCAAACAAAGACTCGGCCTCTGGATCAAAGCGTTGGGGGAGCGCGGTGGATATCAGGGTCGTGGATGAGGCCGAGGCAGAGGAGGACCTGCGAGAGGTTGGGGACAAATTATTTGCTATAATTGTGGCGTGCCAGTACACTATGCACGAGAGTGTATGAACCTGACGTGCCTATCATGCCGATACTATACTCAGTTTGACCACGTGACAGAAGACTGCCTTATATTAATAGCTAAGATGTGGGAAAAGGGGACACAACCTCAACAACCTACCCATAACCTGCATATGGTGAGGGTTGAACCCTGCGAAGAAGATCCTAAAGTGTATATTGTGATGCGGAGTGGGATGACGATTGGCGAGGATAAAGGAAAGAAGCATGAATAAAGTGACTGGGTCTGCAAAGCTCCAGAAAAGGAGGTTGGGTTTGATTTGGAGTGCATGAAAGAAACTTTCATGGAGGCGAAGAAAAGCTTCGCTGAGGCCACTACCTCAGGAAGTCAGGATAAGCTATCTAAAGTAGTGGACCCCTCCATGCTTACCACATTCTTGGAAACATGTATGAAGCTGCTTCACAATAGCAAGGCCGTGAAAGTATTACAAGAGTTGATAAATAAGTGTGCCAAAAAAGAAAATTCTCTTAAAGGACCTTGCGTAGTCAGAAAAATTGGTAAGCATAAGGCAAGAACAGGGCGCGAGATGAGGCTCACTATGCAAATAAGAGAGTATGATTCAATTGAGGATGGAAAATCAGCAGAAGATTATCTCCATGGGAAGATTGTAGGGAGTGACAGTGGATATTAAAGGCGTGAATGCGTTGGCTGATTTCGAAGTGATAGAGATTGTCGATGGCAACAATCCTTACTCCACGCTCCTTGGGGTCGATTGGGATATTGACATGAATGGGGTGATCAATTTGAATAAGTGGACGATGTCATTTGGGAGGAATTCAATCTGTGTAGTAGTACCTTTGGACCCTGCAGAAGGACCGCGCTATACTGAACGGTCTGCGATTACAAAAGTGACAATGATTTGGACCAGATCTACAAAATAACAATGTGAGACCAAGATTGGGTGAATCTGACAACAGATGGACGCATTGCATGGGATCTCGAAATTTCATTTACATCATATTCAAATGAGGAGTTGGAACACTGGTAGAATAGGTTGCATGAAGTATCTACGTTGTGTTGTAACCTAATGACTAAATCGATGCACTGCATATTATCGCAGGTGAGATTGCCTTATTATGATGGTCTAATGGATGTAGATAAATTTTTGGATGCATTTGAGAGGGAAGTGCCTGAGAAGCATCACTTCCAGGAATTGGATTTCGCACTGCATGCTATGCCAACAAGATGGTGGGGTACGCGTAAAGATAGTTTTGACAGATGGTGTGCATACAAAAAAATGATGTTGTTGCAGTTTGGTCACCCAAAAGTGTGACTGATAGAGAAATATGATGGGAGGAGTGATCTACGTGAACACTTGGAAAAATGGACTGATGCTTATGGAGCAGAGATGCAACTGGAGTGGTTGCATTTGTTCTGTCACACTTTGGATGCAATACTAATGAATTGGTACTTGGAAACAGAGCTCCTCCATGGAACTGACGAGTGGGACATTTTGAGACAGGGATTCTTGATGACATTCAACTTTGAGGATGCATTTGAGTGCATTGATGAAGTGTTGTAGGAGGTCAAGGCAACGATCTTCTGAATACTACAGGATCCCTTGGATTTGATTCAACCAAATTGGAACACACAGCTGCACCATGTGCTAGAGTGATACAATGTGACTGCTGAAGAAGAAGACGAGGACCCAAGGAACATTAATATTCCAGAGGCATAATGTCGCCACGAAGTGGAGGGACCATAGATAGAGAATCCAGATATCACCGCGCCACTGAAAACTAGACAAGTAAACATTGGAACAAAGGCAGAGCCGAAGTTTGCAAAGATAGGGGACTACTGGGATAATGCTACGTTGGATAAGGTCACTAAGTTACTTCGTGAATATCAGGATTTGTTCCCCCCAAATTTTTCAAACTTAAAAGGAATCATAGACGATTTAGGAGTGATGAAAAGAACGTTGAAACGAGACACGAATCTTGTTAAGCAGAGGCCATATTGCCTTAATCCTAAGTACAAGGAAAAGGTCCGCTTGGAGCTGGACAATATGTTGGCAACGGGTAGAACCATTGGAGGAATACGATTGGGTGAGTCCAATGGTAGTTCAGGAAAAGAATCATAAGGATGAGATAAGGATTTGTGTAGATCTCAAGAAGCTAAACGATGCTTACTTTCATGGTCCCTTTCCAACTCTGTTCACAGATGAGGTATTGGATAATGTTGGCAGAAAGGAATCATATTCATTCAGGGATGGGTTCTCTGGATACCATCAGATAATGATAGTGCCTGAAGACAGAAGTAAGACTACCTTCGCGACTAAGTGGGGATGCTTTCAGTATATGGTAATGCCTTCTGGACTTAAGAATGTGCCAACAATCTTCTCACGCATAGTCATTGCAACATTCAAAGAGTTCATTCCCAAGTTTCTGGAGGTATATTTTGATGATTGGACAATGTTTAGACTGGTAAAGTGCCATGTCGCTAGTTTGTGCTTGATGTTGGATACATGCCAAAGGTATCAGATCGTGTTGAACTTGAATAAATGTTTATTCTACATCCCTTTGGAATCTTGCTAGGTCATGTGGTATGCATACAAGGCTTAATCATGGACCCTGCTAAGATTATGGTTATAATTAATTTGGAGGTGCCAAGGAGTGTTAAACAGTTGCACACAATGCTATGTCATACTGGATCGAAAGTTCATCAAGATTTATGCTCAGATTACCATGCCGATGGAAAATCTATTGAAGAAGGACGCTACATTCTTTTGGAATGAAGAATGTTAGGGGAGTCTGGATGTATTAAAGAAGAAAATGGTTACCGCGTCGATCCTAGTCTTCCTGGATTGGAAGAACGAATTTCATGTGCATGTGGATGCATCGTGTATTGCACTAGGAGTAGTGCTGACATAGGCCGATGAAGGAGAATTGGATCACTCGATAGTGTTTGCAAGCAGGAAATTGTCTAAGGCTGAAAAAAATTACTCTACAATAGAGTGCGAAAGGTTGGCTATGGTGTATGCGCTCCAGAAGTTTAGGCATTACTTGCTAGGCAGACACTTTAAGATGTATACAAACCATTCAGTATTGAAGTACCTAGCCAACAAGCCTGTGTTGGGGGAGAAATATGCAGCTGGCTGACGTTGTTTCAAGAGTATGATTTCAAAGTAATTGTGAAGCCAGGGCGATTTAATGGAGGGCCAGATCATTTATCGTGCATTGAAATAGGAGAGGATCCTACCAATTTAGAGGAGGGCTACTTGATGCGCAACTCTTTGCAGTGTGTGTAGCAAACAATCATTTTGCAGACATTATCCACTTCCTGACTACGAGAATGACTCTAGAAGGACACACTAGTCAATAGAAGAAGGAATTTGTGGTGTGTGCGGAAGATTTTTCTGTTATTGCAGGTCACTTATATAAAATGGGATCAAACGAGATACTACGACACTATCTGCCTGATTTTGAATGAAGCAGTATCCTACTGAAGCTCATGGAGGGGTTGCAGGAGGCCATTCTACAAGAAAAGAAACAACGCAGAAGATTTTACGCGCTGGGTTGTGGTGGCCAACATTGCATAAAGTTTCCAAAGCATATTTTAGGGTGTGCGATGCATGCCAAATAACTGGCAGGCCATCAAGGAGGGATGAGCTTCCTTTGAATTCGCAGGTATCATTATAGCCATTTGAGAAGTGGGCGATTGATTTTGTAGGACCGATTCAACCTTTGGGAAAGAAGACGGGTGTGTGTATATCATCACTGCAACTAGGTACTTGATCAAATGGGCGGAGGCACAGCCTGTAAAGGACTGTACAGGGGAAACCACAACGAAATTTATGTTTGAGTAAATGTTGACCAGGGTTGGTTGCCCGAATATTTTAATGAGCGATCGCGGTATGCACTTCCTTAATGAAACAATCAACATGTTGATAGAGGAGTTCCAAGTTTATCATTAGCAGAGTACGCCATATCACCCTCAGGCCAATCAGATGGTTGAAGCGTTTAATACGATATTGGAGGACTGGATGAGAAAGGTTTGCAATGCACAGAGGAATGATTGGGATGTGTGCATATCAGCTGTGTTATGGGCCTATAGAACTACTTGTAAGAAGCTTACTGGTCATACACCATTTAGATTGGTCTATGGCATAGAGGTTGTGATGCCTATGAAGTATATCATGCCTAGTCTACACATAGTGACGTTCACAGGGATGGCAAACTGCAGAGCCTTAGAAGAGTGGCTCGCACAGCCGTCAGAGCTCGAGGAAGATAGATTATTGGCTATATTCCATCAGATAGTTCAAAAGGAATGCGAAAAGGCATGGCACGATCAACACATCAAATTGTGCACCTTCAAGGTAAACAATTTAGTTTTATTGTATGACAGTAAGTTTGATAAATTTCCAGGAAAATTCCAAATGCACTGGCTGGGGCTATACGTTATCAAAGATATTATTGATGGTGGAGCAGTTCAGCTTGTGAAATTGAATGGAGATCCATTTCTGGGGAAGATAAATGGAAGCCGATTAAAGCCATACACTGGGGATCTAGTCCAATGACTACATGATGGTAGCACAGTCTTAACACTCCAGGCAGCTGCAAGGAAGTGGGGGACTATAAAATACATTGCCCAGGTTATAGAGCTGCATGATAAGAGGACTACGCTAAACAAGAGGATGTCAAAGTACAAGAAGAAGGGTGAAGGGAGTTGTGCTATAGGGGTGGAGACCATGCAATGTAGCCAAAAAGTGACCATTACCATCACTGTTCATGATTTAACTACCAAAAGATGGTTAGGAGGAGGGGGCGCCAACATTTAAGGAATTTAAAGCTCAAATCAAGAGTGAAATCTTTGGAAATCTTCCGCTAATATCACATTTATGGATGAATTTTAGGGGGAATGGTCAAATTTGAATTCGAATTCGCCTATAAATTATAGGTGGCCATCCAGTAAGAAACACTTTGTGTTATGAGAATTTCTGAGTTGTGCTGTCTATTGTGCATGAACTATGAGTTCTTTGAGGATTCTCTTGCAAACCCCGTGTTCGCTCAGTATTCCGAGTCAGAGAGAAAGATTATCTGGGACATCATGTTAGGACCAATTTCCATAGAAACTGCAAGCGCTGGAGAGACAGTTGCCTCTGAGGGAGTTGCCCCTGAAGTTGTGAGTATGGAGGTTCCAGAAATGGTGCCTATGGTGCCAAGGTTGCCTAGGCCGAAGCCTACACCGACGAGAGAGGTTCCCAAGCCGAAGAAGGATAAGCAGAGGAAGCTGATGCCAATGCACGAGTCACCAAGGAAACATGTAGCTACACAGGCTGAGTGGAAAGAAAAGCCTAGTGAAAAACAGAAGGGGAAAGTGGTAGATCTTAAGGCTGAGGGGGGCATGGAGGAAATAGATATTGAGGAGGTAGACCCTATTTTGAAGTTGTTGGAGTATATCCCTCCACGCCAGGGCAAAGTAAAAGTACCAAGGGACCCAGATGAGGGACAGTTCCTCCTTAAAACACCCTTGTTACTGGAAAACCTATGCTTTGAAGATTTGCACTTGGTGTGGATCCCACATTTGAAGCTTGAAGATTGGGATTTGGCAAACCTCGAGATGTTCCCCCACCTAGCGACAGACACCTTCATGAGGAGGTTGTTCTACAAGGAGTCTGGTGTCACCATGCTGGAGCTGGTGGAATGGATTCATGGAGTTAACAAGTCGGGGTTACTGAACCTGCTATGGGTGCCTCACTACCACCGCACTCTGATAAACCTAACTTTCATCAAGCAGTTTTTATGCCTGGTGCACGACGGGTGCCTGTGGATGAGTGAGTCAATCCCCATAACTGATATGTTGATCCATCATATCAAATTATTACCTCATTCAGGATTGAATCTGGTCAAGGTGTTTGGCAGAAAAATGAGCGAGCGTGACCTCACTGAGAAGATGAATGACGAGTTCAAACTTGTCAAGAAGCCGCGCAGGTATTCCATTACCAGCATTAGTGACCTCGCGTGAAGGTTGCCACTCAAATTTGGCTTGCAAAGTCATGAGGAAGTGCCGTGTGGATGAGGTGCTAGCACCGATAGTTTCTTTAGCAGCTAAGTGCATGGAGGGCGTATAGTTCACCTGGGCACGCTACCTGTGTAGCGAGTTCCTCGCGAACTACAGAGAGGCACAGGACAAAAGTAAGACTTTTCATTATTCATGGCTATTACTCTCGATTGTGATAGTCACGTGGGAGTTGCCGGAGGATAGCCAGTTCCCTCTGATCGAGACAAATTTACCAGAAGTATCCAAGTTTGCATCTCTATGGGCTAGAAAGGATGTTGTGCAAGTTAGAGAAAGAAAAGTATTTTGGGTACTGATGGAGGCGATCATCCACGCAACATCAACCAAAAGTCGTGGTTTTCGCCAACTGTGTATAAGCATCTACCTAGGTACGTGGAGTTCAAAGAAGACTTCCATCATGTTTATGTCTGAGTGCAAAAGGATCTGGATCAGAAGTGGTTTGACTTACCCTACTTGGCTTCGGATGACACTATTATAGAGGTCCTCAAGCGTTGGCCATCAGATTAGCATGTTGCATCCGATGAGGCCGCTGGGACTAGCAAGTCTGTGGAGAAGAAGAAAAAAGAAGTAGTGAGACAGAAGGTTCAACTGTTGGCTGAGAATAGGAAGAAAGAGGTCGAGGAGAAGGCCTTAGTAGACATGGAGTGCACCGCAAAAGAACAGGCAGAGAAGGAAGAGCGCAACTCCAAAAGGAGTCAGAAGTCTCCTTCACCCCAAACGGAGGAGGAAGAGCAGTCAGACCAGGGCGACAGAGTTCCTTACGAGTGAAGCAGTATAGGGAGCAGGAAAAGGAAGGACCATGCAAAGGATGAAAGCCACCAAGTTGTCACTAGATCCAACTACCTTGACAGAGGGCGACTTGGATGATATTGGCGATAAGGTGCGGGATAAAATAGCAGAACTGTTGTAGAAGTTTGAGTAGTCCATGGAGGTAGTCACAACACTGCAAGAAGATCCTAACCTACAAAGGTTAAACATAGAAGCTCGTGAATTGCAGCAGTAATATGATGAAGCAAGAGCGATGATGCACATGGTCGCTATATCACAGCGATTGGACAAGCTGCATGTAGCAAAACAGTTGCTCGAAAAGGTGGAGGTAGCGCAAAGGAAAGAGGCAGTCTCCAAGGCTAGATTGGGGCCTTAGTTGGATGAGGCCTATGTTATCTCTACCACCATTGAGGAAAAGTTGGCAAGCCTGTAGAAAACGCAAAAAAATATCAAGGAAGACAACCCAAGACCAGCAATAGAGAAGCGAATGGAATAGATCAAATAGGAAGCCACGCAGAGCGCGCTTGAGGTAGCAATGGTACAAGTCGAGCTAGGAGGTCTCTGCAGTAAGATCTCTGCACCAATAGAGTGACTCGGGGGTGAGTCACAATATTTATGTTGGGGGACTGTTGGGATTGGGTCCCTTATGGTGAATTTTGGGGCAAAATCCCAAATTTAGGGGCAAAAAGCCCAACTTTTGTTGTAAATAATGTAAAGTATCCATAAGATGTGGTCACAGAGCATGCAGATAGTAAAGTATCATAAAGGGTTTTACCCTTCCTTTATGTAAGTTTTGATGGCTTGTATAGACCTTCCCATGGTCTGTAGACCATGGGATTGTATAAAAAGGAGATTCTTAGAGAGTCTAAGGCATAATGATAGATAATGATGAAGAAGAATGTAATGGGTTAGTAGAGGAAGGAGAAAATAAGTCTTAGAGTAGAAGAGAGGCTCTGCAGCTATGTGCACAGAGGCCTAGAGTAGAATACGCAACTGAGTGCGTGGACCCCTGCAGCTGTGTGCGCAGGGAAGTCTTGAGTTTGTAAGAAGAACTTAAGCATTAATAAAGAGATTATTCCAGAAATTCTTGTGTTTATCAATTTATTTCTATTATGAATGAATGCACTATTATGTTATGATGAATGATGGGTTTATGAATTAATACTATATTGATGCATGATTTTACATTATTTATATTTTCATATGAACATAAGTAATAATAATTTTTACACGAAGAATATCTTGTTTCCTGTTAAAGTTATTGAACACTTAAGCCAATTTGGGTAAATACGAAGTTAAGAGTAATCAAAGAGGTGCATAAGTGGTTTATTGACCTGTTTAGGGTCTGCGAAAGATAGTCATAGACCTTCACGGAGGTATAGAATCTGATTAAGGGAATCTATATCGATAAGCCCTAAGGGCTTACCATTCTACGTGAAGGCAGGTTTAGGGCATAAGACGACATCATGCTCATCTCTAGGTTCGTAAACTTGGTTCCATCATCCCCCCATACTGCTTCGGGTGAGAATTCAGTCCATGCTCTATAGTTTGATGCCGAAAGGGCCATTAGTGTAGGGATTTGTTTGGAAAACTCAACTCTGAACCTGGGTTAGGACCCACTAAGCCAACAATTGGTTCAAAACCTAGTTATAGTTTTTAAAACTATGCATAGATATAGGGATGGATCTCTATGAATTTGGGACAAACCTTTGGATTTGGTTGAAATCAATGAATTTTGAACTTTATGGTTGAATTTAAGTGAAAATTATGATGTAGCCTAGACATTGTGCCATTTTCATAATCGTTTCAAGCATTCTAAATTGCCACTATGTTAGAAAAATTTGTTGAATAACTAGATAAAACTTACACTTATTTTAGTGAACCCACATTTTTTTTTTATTGGCTTCGTGTTATCATGATATGCCTATTGCACCCTGACCTACTTGGGAGAGACTACAACCAGTGACATTCAAGTTGGATTTTTTTGGCTAATAGGCTACGTGTGGAGAGTATTTTTTCCGCAAAAGAAACCTAGTACATGCACTTAGCCCTCAATGCTAATATGTGTGGTGGCACACCCACAAGCATGAGCACAAGAATAAGTGTGTGCCATTGCTGAGACTTGAACCATGGTGGGGGTCATATGCAGTGCCCCACTTGATTGATCTAGCATTCCACCTTATTTGCAAAACCCACTTATGGAATAGAAGGGGTGAAATTATGTGTTTAGGTAACTTCAAGCTCAGTGCAACCGTGTATAAAGGTAAATTGTGTATAGTTATATAATGACTCTTTGATTATAGAAAAATAGTTGACTATGGTAAATATAGAAGAAACACTACCCATAAAATAATACAAATACATGTCATTTATAAATTTAGCTTGAAGTTACTCAGTAAAGGCCACTCTTCATTCATTGGCAAGTAAAACTTAAAACCATTATAGGTAAATTACCATTTGGTAGTCAATTTCAGTAAATTATTCTCAAATAAGTCCCTTACGGTGGATTTTAGGCACTGTAAAAGCTGGGAGATTGTGAATAAGGGGTCTTGGGCCAAGCAAATCCCATACTCACTAAGGTACTGTTGTGCTATACAAAAACCCCCCCATTTCAAATTTTTAATCTTAGTCTAAAAGATGCTAAATAAGAAATAGGTTCCCCTTAGGATATAAAAAAAGCAATAATTTTTTTTGAGTAAAAATAGATTTTCCATACTTTTCATATAAAAGTTGCTTTATGAGTGTTTGGAACTGCTCATTGCAAATTGCAACTGCTTAAGATCAATGAACATCCATTTGAAAGGTTGCGATGCGATCAAAGTCATCGCAAATTACTCATCACAAAGTTTTAAATTGAAATGATCCATTTATAAACATGCGATGCGATATAACTATCACATTTCGCATATCGGCAATCCTAAGGAATAAGTTAGGGCACTTCGTTGAAACTTTGTGATGCGATAAGGCTATCGCATATCACATATTGCCAATCCATAGGAAAACATTGAAACCACTCCATTGAAACTTTGTGATGCGATATAACTATCACGATCGCATATCACATATCGCGCTCCCAATAGAAGCAAGTAACATATAATATGAATACTCATGATATAATGTTAAATCAATTATAAAGGAAAACATGATTTACGAAGGAAAAACATGATTTGCCAAGTATGAAAGGAACCGACCAACTCTATGTTCCAGCTCATCGCTCATCACAATCGCAACAATACAAAGAATTCTTTCGGACATAACACTTGTAACTCTCGATTTGTGATATGCTATATCTCTACAAGTATTAAAATAATACAATCTCTAATTGCAAAATCGCAGAGTTATGACACTTGTTCTAAAAGGACCATTGCAAAACTTGCGATGCGATATATATTAATTCGGCATTAAAGTTTCATGTCATGAGGTTACGGTAAAGCATTAAGAGGCAGTTATGGTTACAATCCTTTAAGGATTTCATCCTTTATGGCTATGTACAATATGAGATCTTTTGCATCTAATGCGAATAACTGCTTTTAATATGTAATTAGTTGTATTGACTGCTCTCAAAGTTTTTTGCCTATCATGCTCCTCTTTCTCATTTTGCAGTGTAAATCCAGAATCACACAGTCAATCAAGATGCCTAAGAATGCTTGAAAGACAAAGGCTCCCCTTACAATGGAAGAAGGACAAGGAAAATTGGTGTTAATCTCAGATACTACCTATCAAGGCCTTGGTAAGATCTCGTGGGAAGGCATATATGCTTTGCTTGAAAGTGAGAATCCAAAGGAGATAGAAGAAGAAGCAAGCGCTGATTGAATTGATGAAACAAAAAACATGCTCAGTGATTTGGCCAGCTCTTTCCTCCATCGAATGCCTGTGCAAAGATTTTGCCATATAATGATATGGTAAGATAGGTAATCGAGAGCATTAACATAACGACAGAGCTTTCTTCACAGCTGATGGAAGGATGTTCAGATCCTTCAAACCTGAAGACATCAAGAGAATGTATCACTTTCCAGATCCCCAATGACACTACAACAAATCATTCCTGGAAGCTTTCGCCAAGGAGAATCAGATAGAATCAGAACCTATCAAGCAGTGGAGACACTTTCCTAACAAGCACAAACATGAATCATCTGGTATGTATTCCGTGGACTCCTTAGTATCTCCATATTGTTATGCTACTACTATGATGTGTAGACTCTTTGGAAGCCCCGATTCTGCTAGATTTTCTATTGAGATGGTTCCATTGATAGAAGCAGCGATAAACTCCTTTGTCATGGATTGGGCAACTATCCTATCGGATAAAATGGCTAGTCAAATACTGGATTATAGAAAGAACAGATTTGTCACTACTCGAGTTATTCCCCCGTTCTATATCAGTGCTTATATAGTTGACACAATTTGTTTTAATTCCGACTTTCCCATCCTAGGTTGGAAATGGACTATTCAGGATCCAACCCCCATTCATATTTACCATAAATACTTATGGAAGTTTGAATACAAGAATCATTTATACAGGATTTGCCATGGTTTCATTTTACCTGTCCATCAAGCTATCTTTAACAAACCTGCTCCTCGGCTGTCTGACGAAGCTAGCTTTGATTTAACCTCAATCAGCAGTTGGTTTGGGGAATAGAGGTTCACCTATATTAGGGTTTTGGGCAGCATTACAGATCCTCATGTCCTTCCACTTTACATTCCAGATAAGCTATTAGCCAGGGAAGTATCCTACCAGATAGTGGAAAAAGGGATGTCTAGAAATTTTAAAGACTCCAAGAAACAGTTGTGGCCTCCCTTTCCTCTTTTCTGCGGCACCTACTCATTGCATCATGTTAAACATGCCAAGAAAGAAGAAGACAAGACAAAGGATATGATTCTAATTGTTATCCCTAAAAGGAAATATGAACCAAATAAGTTTGCTTTCAATTTCACCACTCAGATGAAAGTTAATAAATTATTGCATGAGAAAGATAAGTTTGATGACTTATTTGCTTCATCAGAGTTATTCTCAACAGTAAGTCATCTAGAAAAATTAAAATTGGGTGCTAAGAAAATGGGCAAATTCATTGAATACAGGACACAAAGGTTACTAACAGTACCTTTGGATTTATTAAGTACTACACCAATCATTCAGCAAGCACAACACAATTGGGAGTAGGTTATAGAAAAGATTTCTGGAGAAGTTGAAAAAATTGATAAGGCGATTGAACGACTAAACACTGATTTTCACATTGATCCCATATTGATTAAAGAATGGGAGCAATTTGATCAACAGATCAAAAGTCAAAATGATCCTCAAAACATTATCACACCAATGACTCCTGGAACACAATGGCTCATTATTCTTGATATTGTGATTAAAGAGACACCTAGCAAAGACACAGCTAGAAAAGAGATAGAAATAATCCCTGAAAATCCTTCAGGAGAGATTACATTGAACATTGAGGTAATTTCACCCTTGGATGTGTTTTACAGCCCAAAACACAGGGCTGTAGTCAAGAGGCAGAGGAAAAAGAGGAAAATAGACCAAACATCATCCACAACTCCTCAATTTGAATTTATGAATGTCATATCGAAAGATTCAGAGGTCAATCCTTCTGAGGATTTGACTAAGTTGTCTCAATTTGCAGGTGCAAACACAGTTGCTAAAATTGATAGGGCAACTGAAGTGAATCAATTGATCAAAGAAAAGGATCAAAAGATTAATCATCTTGAATAACAATTGGTAGTAGAGCAGCAAAAGGTTAATCAACTTGAAGAACAATTGACAATAGAGAAGCAGAAGAATGAGAAGCTTGAAGAACAATTAAATCTAGAAAAGCAGAAAATTGACCAGTAGGCTATGCAAAGACAACAACAACTGTCTCAAGAGCTCGAGAAGCTTAAATTGACACATCAGCAAGAGATTAAATCTAAAGAAGAGCAAATCACACAATTACAACTCTATAGAACAATTCAAAGATTATCCCAAGGTTGAGGAGTTTAAGTAGGAAGCCTTAGAGGCAAATAAGGCTTTATCTCAATAGCTGAATCTACTCTGCCAGAGAATATCTCTTATTAATCCATTATGCATCACAATGACATCACTGATTGACCAAGCAGTTAATACGAGGCTAGAATTTGAAGATGCGGATGATAAAGTAAAAAATTATCTCTCCTGGCAAAGCACAAAAGATGGAAGAGCTCCTAAATTACCTAAAATTGAAGAGTCTCATAAAGAGATATTGTTTTAAAAATGGGAACACAACTGATAAAAGCAGAAAGACCTACCTCTAGGGCCAGGGCTATAATGAATAATATTATTGGGCTGGTGAATACAACTTATATGGTGCCAATTTAATTTCTGATTGTTCCCTAGGAAATATTCCAAAGGCAAAAGTTTTAGAGAAGCAATGGAAGTAAGATTTGGACACCAAGGAGGAGCAGCTCAATAGAGTACAAGGTCTTAAATGGGATGCACATTGGTCCTTTGTGGTTAAGCCACATAGACAACAGATGAATATCAAGTGCCTTGTTGATGCCATTGATCGCATGATGCCCGAGCTCTCAGATGCCATGTACACAGGACAGTTACACTCCAGGATGAGTCATCCTCCAGAAATCCAAAACATGCTCTAGATTTGTCGGTTGAAGATACAAGAGAAAAAAAAGATGCGATGAATCTCTTCAAAGGCTATCACAATTCTATTTTTGAAATTCAAATCCCATATTTTGAGGAAGGCAGTTCCAACAACTCTCAGCAATTTTTTTGGATAGTTTGTTTTTAATTTTACTATAAAGACCCTTTCATGTCATTTTAGAAAGGGTCCTCAATTCGTATAAAACTAGACTTGAGAAGTTTGCACTTCTACACTTATTAGTTTATTTTTTATAAGACATGGATTGACGTTCAGACGTGTTGTGAAAGAGCTTCATAAAGACTTGCATCTTAGTATCCTCTTGGAGTTTTCAGAATAAGGAGATTGAACTAGATTGTTACTTGAATAACAAGACTCAAATGCATATGGTACTTCTATCTCTGTTATTTTTGCCTTATTTTATGTAATTAGCATTCCATTGATTTTATATTATCGATATATTCTCATGTTTCAAACAACTCTGTATTATTTCACTTTTGAATGACCTAGAATTGTTATATTGTGCATAGATGTCAATGATAAATATTAGTATGTTATGTGATATGTTTTCACATTAACTTGTTTAGTTTCTTATTCAAAGTAATCATCATTTAAGTACATCTTTCTATAGATAAGTGAATAATCTATATTATCATTTGTCTGCTAGGAATCATCAATAATCGCATTATTATGAGATCACTCGGGTTATATAGATATATCTATATATTTTAGAGCTTATAGATTAATCCACCTATCATCTTTTTATACATTTAAAACACCCATTGATCAAACCATACTTTATTGGGAAACTAGTCCCATAATATCCAGTCGGAGCCACCATACCAAACGGAAAAGGAGCTACACTAAGGTCCGGACCAAGTGGTTATCCCCCAATGTTGGTGCTACAATTTTAGAGGCATCAACATTTTTGGCGCTAGAAGGAGGGCCTGACTATGAATGGTGAGTAAATCTAAATCTACATTCCATTCTAAGAGAAAATCTCCCTCACCATCACCTCCAACTTCTCCTTCGCATTCTAAATATCCTATTCCTAAGCGAGAAGTTGAAAATAAAAATACAAAACCCACTGCTGAAAACATAAACAAGCTAGACAGTTCTTCTCCTGAACCTCCTAAAATACAATCTTTGATTCATAAACACCAGTGGATTTCAATATCCCAAGAAGAGTCTGAGTTATCCCAAGGGAGTGTTACTTCCCAATATATTCCATCGCAACCGTTTACTAGGGAAAAGAGTGAAAAGCTTGGCATTCCACCAGTTGAATTCCCTCTACCAATTCGTAAAAAGATAGAAAGACACCATCATAATCTAACAGTGAGACTTCGTCCATATTCCATCCATACCATTGCAAGGCCATCCATCTGTTTCCCAACTTCAGATCATAGTCAAAACATGTACAGGAGCTTCAACATCCTCTACCCAATCACTTTCAACTGCTTAGTCACCCTCTTCTACTATTTCCTCAAGAATGACACATAATCAACCTCAACCAAGGCCATGGACCAACCTAGGAGCTGTCAGAAGGCCTGCACCTTTGACCTAATTTCCAACACATCCGAAAAAATGGCTACCTAAATTTAATCCTGACAATGGTCTGTTAGCGGAAGAACATATAAACAATTTCATGTTATCGATTAACTTGAATGGAGTAACGAAAGAAGATGTTGTTGTTAGACTATTTCCATACACTCTACAAGGAGCAACAGGATCATGGTACTTTTCGTTACCACCAGGTTCTATCAATAGCTGGGATGCTTTCCAAGAGCAATTTCTAACTAAGTTTGGAGACGATAGGTCTACAAAAACTTTGATTAATGACCTCTCCAACCTGAAAGCTGAATCAAAAGAGCCCATTAAGGACTTCAACTCACGCTTCAATAAGTTGTTGAATAAAATACCTATGACATCCAAGCCTAGTGAGGAGGTCTAAAATGAATGGTACATTTCTGCTTTGCCTTCAAACATAGCCATCTTCGTTGATAGGGTTGCCAAACCAACATTAGCAGAAAATATGAAGGAAGCAATAGTTGTTGAAAAATGTATCCTTGCTTTGGAAAAGAAAAACACTCTAGAAGAAAGGAAATCCAAAAAAGTTACCTTTAGAGATGATTCAAAGAAGAAAGCAACCAAGGATCCATATGACATGGAAGGTTTACAAAATGTTCTTAAAACTATGTCTAATGAAATGGTTGAAATAAAAAAGCAGGTAGCTGAAACTTGTACGAAAAGACCATTTAGGAATTTTAAAAGAGATCAACCAAATGATCCTAAACCACCTAATGCTATATCTAACACATAATCCAACCTAGATGATGATGAATAAGAAGATACAATTTTATCAGCTGAAGAAATGGAAGAAGATGAAACAGTTGAATGTCATGGAATGTGGGACTTTTTCCTACCCAACTTTGATAATGAAACTGAATAGGAAGCTCTGCCAGTAAACACCAGAAGTAAAAGTATAGTAGAGCCTAATCAAGCAAATCATAAGAAGAAAAATTCAAATCCTGTTACTAAAGAGAAAGTTCCTGCAACAAAAGCTCCAGTTGCATCTCCCCACAATCAACCATCTTCATCCAATCCTCCCTCATCATCTAAAATGCTAGTAGTTTCAAATTCCATGGATTATAACATAGTGGAAGATATGAAGAAGACCCGAGCAAATATTTCTCTGCATGAACTTAGCAAGCTCAAGCATCAACAAAAGTTGCTACTTAAAGAATTAAATGTAGTACCTTCTTCTCCTCTTCCAACTAGTGTATTATCAAAGGCTGTTAGAGGATCAAGTAAGCCACCATCTGATAAGGTGGATGCTACCGATGTCATTTTGATTGGGGATAGGTCAAATTCTCATACTCCTCCTTTTATCTTGACTTATGAGATCTACAATAGAAATTTGCATAATTGATTGATTGATTCAGGGGCTTCATCAAACATAATGCCAACATCAGTTTGCTCCAAGTTAAATATTGAACCCCAGAAGTCCACAATTCATATTGTCCAATTAGATCGAACTAAGGTTCAAGTTTTAGGAGAAACAATTTTAGTTACTATCAGATTATCTGCTGATCCCAGATTTGTCCAAATAATTCATATATTAATTGCTGACATCCCCGAGTTTTATGGTTTGATCCTTAGTAGAGATTGGTCTGAAAAACTTCATGGTTATATTTCAACTGATTGGTCTAACATGTGGCTTCCCTATAATGGTAAACCAAATCAAATCAGAATTGATCGCGAAAAACATTTGACTCACGCAATAACTGAGTTTGAAGAAGAAAATCAACCTGTAGCCTTCAATAATAACATTCTTAGAAACTATTCGGCTGAATCATTTTTTGGGAATTTCAATGATCAGCAATCTATTTTTCCTATTAATATTGTCATATCACAAATCAAAAATGTCTCTCGTACCGATACTTCTAAGTATGTTAGTGTTGAAGATGAACTTGTAGATAAACCTAAATCTAATGACAATGCAAGAGCAAGATGTATTTTAGTCAATCCTGAAGGAGAAAAAATGATGTCATCATGTAGCTTAGAATTTGAGTGTACCAACAATACTGTAGAATATGAAGCATCGATTCAAGGTCTCTATAAAGCAATAGGACTGAATATCCAATATATGAAAGTATTTGGTGTTTTCGAAATTGTCATTAAACAAGTGAGAAATACTATACATTGTCTTTTGGGGCATTTGAAACATTATCAATCACTTGTTCAAGATCTCATAACTCATTCTCTAGCATTTGAAATTTCTTCTATTCCTAGATCACAGAATGTAATAGCAGATCTCCTGGATAATGTTGCTTCTAAACTCCTTCGATCTGAGGATTATAGTCCAGATAGATTCTCTATTGAATTAATTTTTCGGCCATCTGTCCCAGATAATGTCACCAATTGGCATGTGTTCAATCAGGAAGAGGATATGTTAAATTTCTTGACATCTGAAGGATCTTATGATGATCAAATTATCGATGAAAGTGATCATGATCTTCAATTAAAGCAGAGACTCAATGAAAATCCTATTCCTAAATATGTGGTCAAGCTAGAAGATCTTTACGATATTAAGGATAGATTCAAAAAGGTCACTAATGCAAAACTTCAAAGTTCAACTTTAAGGTTTGAATTAGTAAATCTTGGTACTGATGCCAAACCACAAAATGTCAATCTAGGACTTGGACTTTCATTAAATGAAAGATTTGCTTTCATCAATTTATTCAAGAAATACACAAATCTTTTTGCTTGGAATTATGAAGATCTAAAAACTTATGATACCTCTATCATTCAAGACATAATTCCAATGATCTCTGATGAGAAACCTGTACAATAGAAACTAAGGAAAATTCACCCAAATCTTGAAAGTCAAATCAAAGTAGAGTTGAATAAACTCCTTAAAGCCAAAATAATCTTTCCTGTCAGACATTCTAAATGGGTCTCAAATTTAGTACCTGTGAGGAAAAAGAATGGTGATATTAGGATTTGCATAGATTTTAGGAATCTCAACAAAGCATGTTAGAAAGATAATTTCCCATTACCAACAATGGAGCAGATACTTCAATCAGTAGCTAGCTCAGAGTTAATGTCTTTTCTTGATGGTTTTTCAAGATACAATTAGATCCTGGTACATCCAGACGATAGATTAAAGACTACATTTAGAACCAAATGGGGAACATATGCTTATCAGAAAATGCCTTTTGGTTTGATAAATGCTGGAGCTACTTTCCAACAAGCCATGGATATAACCTTCAAAGGTTTGATCAATAGGACAGTCGTTGTTTACTTAGATGACATAACTATCTATTCTAAGAAAAAGAGCAATCATCTGCATGATTTAAAGCAAATATTTGAATGTTGCAAAAAATATGGGATTTCCTTAAATCCCAAGAAATCATTCTTTGCTCTTAATGAATGTAAAATTTTAGGGTTTATTGTATCCAAAAATGGCATATACATTGATCCTGACAAGATAAAAGAAATTTCTAATATCCCTTTGCCACATAATAAGAAATCTATGCAATCATTTTTAGGACAGATAAATTTTGTGAAAAGATTTGTTCCTGATTTTTCTCATATTGTTTTACCCTTGCAATCCATGATTAAGAAAAATTCAGTCTTCAAATGGGGACATAACGAAAAAGAGGCTTTTGACTCGATCAAACAAGTGATCATTAATGCTCCTGCATTGAATACTCCGAATTTTTCTAGTCATTTCATTTTGTATACTTTGGGCACTGAAACATCTTATGTTGTTGTTTTAACACAAATCAAAGATAAAAAAGTAGAACCACCCATATCTTTCCTTAGTTATAATTTGCAGGGTGCTGAGCTTAATTATTCTGAAGTAGAAAAACAAACCTTCGCTGTGTTTAAGTCTATTAAACATTTTAGACCATTCCTCCTAAAAACACACACTAAAGTAATAGTCCCATTCTCTGTAGTGAGACAATTTCTAGTTCAAAGAGAATTAGGAGAGAAAAGAGCTAATTGGGTAACAACTTTACAAGAATATGACATTGATATTAAAACAACCAAAATTGTTAGAGGACAAGGTTTTTGTAGATTACTCGTAGGAGCTTCCAATATACCAGATCATGAAGATTCAGATAGTACTGCACAAGTAAACGAGATAAGTATCATTGACTCTGAATCTCAATATGCTGATCTGATCTTTTATTTAAAAAATGAATATGCTCCCCCTGAATTCAACTACAAAAACAAACATGCCTTAAGGTTAAAAGCCAAAAACTATGAAATCATCGATAATGTGTTATTCAAAAGAAACTATGATTATGTTTTGTTAAGATGCCTTTAAAAAGCTGAAGCACAAACGGTTTTGCAGGAACTACATGATGGCCTAGCAGGTGGACATTTTGGAGGAGAAACTACAACCTACAAAATACTACATGCTGGATATTATTGGCTGAGTTTCCTCAAAGATGCCCATGACTATGTGAGGAAATGTAAGATTTGCCAAATTGCTAGAGGGAGACAAAGGAAAACAACCTTTCCTTTACAACCAGTTAACATTGAGCAACCATTTGAACAATGGGGGCTTGATATTATAGGAGAGATCATTCCATAGTCTTCCAAGCAACATAGATACATCCTCATAGCCACAGACTACTTCACAAAGTGGGCAGAAGCAATTCCACTAAAGGTAGCTAATTTTGATGTGATTATCAAATTTATTGATCAGTTCATCATTACAAGGTTTGGTTTACCTAACGTGCTTATCTTTGAAAATCCATCTTATTTTTCTGGAAATAATAAAATTGAATTTTCTCTTAAGAGAGGTTTTAAGTTAAAATACTTTGCAAATTACTATCCTCAAGGAAATGGATTAGTAGAGTCAACTAACAAAATTCTAATCAAGATTATTAAAAGAACTGTTGATCAAAACCAAAAGAATTGGCATAAATCTTTAATATTTGAATTATGGGCAAATCGTATAACTCAGAAGGCCTCAATAGGTACTTCTCCTTTTAACTTAGTGTATAGGAAAAAAGCTATAATTCCACCAAATTTAGCCCTCCCATCTCTAGCCCTCGTACAATTCATTGAAGAAACTACTTCTTCCTCTATTCAATCAAGGTTTGATCAAACTCTTAAATTGGATGAGGAAAGAGAAAAGGCCAAAATTACTCATGCTAAACATCAGCAAGTCGTTAAATCTTCTTTTGATGCAAGTTCATCAGCTCAAAAACATTACAGATTGGTGATCTCGTTTGGAAATGGGACAAAGCACATGAAGACAAAGGTAAGCATATCAAATTTCAGAAGATGTGGCTTGGACCATTTTAGATCGTTGAAAAGATAGGCTCATCAACGTTTCTACTGCAAGACTTATCAGGAAACGGAGATTCTCTTCCTGTGAGTGGGCTTATCTTAAAGAAATTCTTTTCCTAAGGAGGTAACCCCTTCTTACTTGTACATATTCTTTATGCAAATTTTGTTTTCTTTTAAAAATAATGTTGTAAATAATAATCATTGGCTTTTTACTATTTTGAAAATCTCTTTGAAAGCATATTGTGACTACTTTCTTTTAAAAAGTAGAAATTTTCAAGGAAATGATTACAGTTTTGGAAATTAGATAAAAACATGAAACTCTGAAATACTCTTTAAATTTGTGAAATCTTTCAAACCTTGAAAACACAGTAAATCATTTCGAGTTTTATCAGTTGAGAGAGGTTATTTATAAAAAGGTAAATTCTTTCTCCAACTAAGCATCTATAACTCTATAAATGTCATCCATAAACTCTTAAGGAGTCAAGCATTCACCCCATACACTAGGTTTATGATAGTTTAGGGTGTAATTCTAAAATATATTTGATTTAAAAGATAAGAGGTCTCATTACGAGCCTATTTACCATGATCATAGGGAACTAATTAAGCTGACATTACCAATACTGCATACCAAAACAGGGTAATGGCTTATAATCAATAGACAAGGTGTCTCATCACGAGCCATCTTGTTCAGTTTAATTACAACCAGTGAATGTCATTGTCATCTTCTGGCTATCAAACCAGGGCAATGGCTTTTAATAAAATAAAATATGAAAAAATATATATGTAGATATATCTTTCTGAATTTATCTTTAAAAGATTATACTCTTAGATGGATGGGACAATGAATAGTTGATGGTTAAATGGCAGAAGTGGCACTACCTGTGACAAAAGAGTAAATTTAAAAGCTAAGTTTGAGGAGCCCCCTACTTTATCTTTAACAACTAATCAAAGCTTGAAGAAACCAAAAAAAAAAAATATTTATGATCAGGGTTTGTAAAAGAAATTGCAAAATTGATATCTTTGTTTTATTTAGAGTAAAATATTTATCTAACCAATTCCAAGATAGTTCCCTTTTCCTCAATTGATTCTACTTAAGAAAGTGTTAGAAACTTCATTATTTTATTCAGAGATAACTGGTTCTTCCAATGAATTGCCAATCGTTGTGCTATACAACAACCCCCCTATTTCAAATTTTTAATCTTAGTCTAAAAGATGCTAAATAAGAAATAGGTTCGCTTTAGGATATAAAAAAAGTAATAAAACTTTTTGAGTAAAAATATATTTTCCATACTTTTCAGGTAAAAGTTTCTTTATGAGTGTTTGGAATCGCTCATCGCAAAAACGCAATTGCTTAAGACCAATGAACATCCATTTGAAAAGTTGCGATGCGATCAAAGTCATCGCAAATTCCTCATCGCAAATTTTTAAATTGAAATGATCCATTTATAAACATGCGATGCAATATAACTATCGCATTTCACGTATCGACAATCCTAAGGAATAAGTTAGGGCACTCTGTTGAAGCTTTGCAATGAGATATAGCTATCGCGATCGCATATCACATATCACGCTCCCAATAGAAGCAAGTAACATATACTATGAAGACTCGTGATATAATTTTAAATTAATTATAAAGGAAAACATAATTTACGAAGGAAAAACATGATTTGCCAAGTATGAAAGGAGCCCACCAACTCTACATGACAACTCATCACTCATCGCAATCACAACAATACAAAAATCGTAGAGTTATGACACCTGTTCTAAAAGGACCATTGAAAAACTTACGATGCGATATATATTAATTCAGCATTAAAGTTTCACGTCATGAGGTTATGGTAAAGCATTAAGAGGAAGTTATGGTTACAATCCTTTAAGGATTTCATCCTTTGTGACTATGTACAATATGAGATCTTTTGCATCTAATGTGCATAACTTCTTTTAGTCTGTAATTAGTTGTATTGGCTAATCTCAAAGTTTTTCGCCTATCATGCTCCTCTTTCTCATTTTGTAGTGTAAATCCAGAATCACGCATTTAGTCAAGATGTCTAAGAAAGCTCGAAAGACAAAGGCTCCCCTTACAGTGGAAGAAGGACAAGGAAAATTGGTGTTAATCTCAGTTACTACCTGTCAAGGCCTTGGTAAGATCTCATGGCAAGGCATATATGCTTTGCTTGAAAGTGAGAATCTGAAGGAGATAGAAGAAGAAGTAACAATTGATGGAACTAATGAAATAGAAAACACGCTCAGTGATTTGGCCAACTCTTTCCTCCATCGAATAGCGGCTCGTGCAAAGATTTTACCATATAATGATATGGTAAGATGGGTGATCAAGAGAATTAACATAACGGACAGATCTTTCTTCACAGCTGATGGAAGGATGTTCGGATCCTTCAAACCTGTAGACGTCAAGAGAATTTATCACTTGCCAGATCCCTAGTGACACTACAAAAAATCATTCTTGGAAGCTTTCACCAAGGAGAATCAGATAAAATCATACCCAATCAAGCAATTGAGACACTTTCCTAACAAGCACAAACATGAATCATCTGGTATGTATTCCATGGACTCCTTAGCATCTCCATATTGTTATTTTCCTGCTATGATGTGTAGACTCTTTGGAAGCCCCTATTCTGCTAGATTTTCTATTGAGATGGTTCCATTTATAGAAGCAGCGATAAACCCCTTTGTCATGGATTGGTCAACTCTCCTATCGGATAAAATGGCTAGTCAAATACTGAATTATAGAAAGAATAGATTTGTCAGTACTCGAGTTGTGCCCCCATTCTATATGAGTGCTTATATAGTTGACACAATTTGTTTTAATTCCGACTTTCCCATCCTAGGTTGGAAATGGATTGTTCAGGATCCAACCCCCATTCATATTTACCATAAATACTTATGGAAGTCTAAATACAAGAATCATTTATATAGGATTTGCCATGGTTTCATTTTACCCGTCCATCAAGCTATCTTTAATAAACCTGCTCCTCGACTATCTGACGAGGCTAGCATTGATTTAACCTCAATCGACAGTTGGTTCGGGGAAGAGAGGTTCACCTATATTTGGGTTTTTGGCAGCATTACAGATCCTCATGTCCTTCCACTTTACATTCCAGATAAGCTATTATCTAGGGGAGTAGCCTACTAGATAGTGGAAAAAGGGATGTCCAGAAATCTTAAAGACTCCAAGAAACAATTGTGGCCTTTCTTTCCTCTTTGTTGCGGCACCTACTCATTGCATGATTTTAAACATGCCGAGAAAGAAGTAGACAAGACAAAGGATCTCAGTCTAGCTGTTATCCGTAAAAGATAATATGACCCAAATACGGTTGCTTTCAATTTCACCACTCAGATGAAAGTTAATAAATTCTTGCACGAGAAATATGAGTTTGATGACTTATTTGCTTCAGCAGAATTATTCTTAACAATATGTCCTCTAGCAAAATTCAAATTGGGTGATGAGAAAATGGACAAATTCATTGAATACAAGACACAGAGGTTACTGACAGTACCTCTGGATTTATTAAGTACTACACCAATCATTCAACAAGCAGAGCACAATGGAGAGCAGGTTATAGAAAATATTTTTGGAGAAGTTGAAACAAGTGATAAGGCCAGTGAACAACTAAACATTGATGTTCACATTGATCCCATATTGATTAAAGAATGGGAGCAATTTGATCAACAGATCAAAAGTCAGAATGATCCTCAAAACATTATCACATCAGCACCTCTCGGAACACAACGGCCCATTATTCCTGATATTGTGATTTAAGAGACACCTATCAAAGATACAGCTAGAAAAGAGATAGAAATAATCCCTAAAAATCCTTCAGTAGAGCTTACATTGAACATTAAGGAAATTCCACCCTTGGATGTGTTTTACAGCCCAAAACACAGGGTTGTAGTCAAGAGGCAGAGGAAAAAGAGAAAAATAGACCAAAATTGATCCATAACTCCTCAATTTGAATTTATGAATGTCATATGGAAAGATTTAGAGGTCAATCCTTCTGAGGATTTGACTAAATTATCTCAATTTGCAGGTTTATACACAGTTTCTATAATTGATAAGGCAACTGAAGTGAATCAATTGATAAAAAAAAAGGATCAAAAGATTAATCAACTTGAAGAATAGTTGGTAGTAGAGCAGCAAAAGATTAATCAGCTTGAAGAATAGTTAACACTAGAGAAGCAGAAGAATGAGCAGCTTGAAGAAAAATTAAATCTGGAAAAGCAAAAAATTGACCAACAAACCATTCAAAGACAACAACAGCTGTCTCAAGAGCTCGAGCATCTTAAATTGACACATCAACAAGAGATTAAATATAAAGAAGAGAAAATCACACAATTACAACTCTCTATAGAATAATTCAAAGATTATCTCAAGGTTGAGGAGTTTAAGAAGGAATCCTTAGAGGCAAACAAGGCTTTATCTCAACAGCTGAATCTACTCTGCCAGACAATATCTCTTATTGATCCATTATGCATCACAACAAGATCACTGATTGACCAAGTAGTTAATACGAGGTTATAATTTAAATATGTGGATGATAAAGTCACAAATTATCTCTCCTGGCAAAGCATAGGAGATGGAAGAGCTGCTAAATTACCTAAAATTGAAGAGTCTCATAAAGATATTGCTTTAAAAATGGGAAACACAGTTGATAAAAGAAGAAAGAGCTACCTCCAAGGCCAGGGCTATAATGAATAATATTATTGTGCTGGTGAATGACAACTTATATGGTGCCAATTTAATTTCTGATTGTTCCCCAGGAAATCTTCCAAAGGCAAAAGTTTTAGAGAAGCAATGGAAGCAAGATTTGGACACCAAGGAGGAGCAGCTCAATAGAGTACAAGGTCTTAACTGGGATGCACATTGGTCCTTTGTGGTCAAGCCACATAGCCAACAGATGACTATCAAGTGCCTTGTTGATGCCATTGATCACATGATGCCCGAGCTCTGAGATGCCACATACACAGGACAGTTACACTCCAGGATGAGTCATCCTCTAGAAATCCAAAACATGCTCTCGATTTGTCGGTTGAAGATATAAGAGAAAAAATAGATATGATGAATCTCTTCAAAGGTTATCACAATTCTATTTCTGAAATTCAAATCCCATATTTTGATGAAGGAAGTTCCAACAACTTTCAACAATTTTTATGGACAGTTTTTTCTTAATTTTACTATAAAGACCCTTTCATGTCATTTTAGAAAGGGTCCTCAATTTGTATAAAACTAGACTTGAGAAGTTTTCACTTTTTCACTTCTTAATTTATTTTTTATAATCCGTGGATCAAGGTTCAGACTTGTTGTGAAAGAGATTTATAAAGACTTGCATTTTTGTATCCTCTTGGAGTTTTCAGAATAAGGAGATTGAACTAGATTGTTACTTGCATAACGAGACTCAAATGCATGTGGTACTTCTATCACTATTCTTTTTGTCTTGTTTTATGTAATTAGCATTCCATTGATTTGTTATTGTTGATATACTCATGTTACAAACAACTCTGTATTATTTCACTTTTGAATGATCTAGGATTGTTATATTGTATGCAGATGTCAACGATAAATATTAGTATGTTATGCGATATGTTTTCACATTACTTTGTTTAGTTTCTTGTTCAAATTAATCATCATTTAAATACATCTTTCTATAGATAAGTGAATAATCTATATTATCATTTGTCTGCTAGGAATCATCAATAATCACATTATTATGAGATCACCCGAGTTATATAGATATATCTATATATTTTAGAGCTTATAGATTAATCCACCTATCATCTTTTTATACATTTAAAACACCCATTCATCAAACCATACTTTATTGGGAAATTGGTCCCATAATATCAAGTCGGAGCCACCATACCAAATGGAGAAGGAGCTGCACTAAGGTCCAGACCGAGTGGTTATCCCCCAATTTTGGTGCTATGATTTTAGATGCATCAACATTTTTGGAGCTAGGAGGGCCTGACTGTGAATGGCGAGTAAATCTAAATCTACAGGCCATTCTAAGAGAAAAACTCCCTCACCATCACCTCCAACTTTTCCTTCGCATTCTAAATCTCCTATTCCTAAGTGAGAAGTTGAAAATAAAAATACAAAACCCACTACTTAAAACCTAAACAAGCCAGACAGTTCTTCTCCTAAACCTCTTGAAGTACAATCTTTGATTCATAAACTCCAATGGATTTCAATGTCCCAAGAAGATTCTGAGCTATCCCAAGGGAGTGTTACTTCCCAATATATTCCATCGCAATTGCTTACTAGGGCAAAGAGTGAAAAGCTTGGCATTCCACTAGTTGAATTCCCTCTACCAAGTCGTAAAAGGGCTAGAAAGACACCATCAAAATATAACAGTGAGACTTTGTCCTCATCATCATCCATTCCATCCATACCATTGCAAGGTCATCCATCTATTTCCTAACTTCAGATCACAGTCCAAATAGGTATAGGAGCTTCAACGTCCTCTACCCAATCACTTTCAACTGCTTCGTCATCCTCTTCTACTATTAGCACAAAAATGGCACATAATCAACCTCAACCAAGGCCATGGACCAACCCAGGAGCTGTTAGAATGCCTGCACCTTTGACCTAATTGCCAGCACATCCTGAAAAATGGATACCTAAATTTAATCCTGACAATGGCTTGTTAGCGGAAGAACGTATTAACAATTTCATGTTATCGATTAACTTGAACGGAGTAACGGAAGAAGATGTTGTTGTTAGACTATTTCCATACACTCTACAAGGAGTAGCAGGATCATGGTACTTTTCATTACTACTAGGTTCTATCAATATTTTGGATTCTTTCCAAGAGAAATTTCTAACTAAGTTTGGAGATGATAGGTCTACAAAAACTTTGATTAACGACCTCTCTAAACTGAACGCCGAATCAAAAGAGCCCATTAAGGACTTCAACTCACGCTTCAATACATTGTTGAATAAAATACCTGTGACATCCAAGCCTAGTGAGGAGGTCCGAAATGAATGGTACATTTCTTCTCTGCCTTGAAAGATATCCATCTTCGTTGATAGGGCTGCCAAACCAACATTAGCAGAAAATATGAAGGAAGCAATAATTGTTGAAAAACGTATCCTTGCTTTGGAAAAGAAAAACACTCTAGAAGAAATGAAATCCAAAAAAGTTACCTTTAGAGATGATTCAAAGAAGAAAGAAACCAAGGATCCATATGACATGGAAGGTTTACAAAAATTTATTAAAACTATGTCTAATGAAATTGTTGAAATAAAAAAGCAGGTAGTTGAAACTTCTACGAAAAGACCATTTAGGAATTTTAAAAGAAATCAACCAACTGATCCTAAATCACCTAATTCTATATCTAACGCAGAATCCGAACCGAATGATGATGAAGACAAAGATACAGTTTTATCAGCTGAAGAAATGGAAGAACATGAAACAATTGAATGTCATGGAATGTGGGACTTTATCTACCCAACTCTGATAATGAAAGTGAACAGGAAGCTCTACTAGTAAACACCAGAAGTAAAAGTATAGTAGAACCTAATCAAGCAAATCAAAAGAAGAAAAATTCAAATCCTATTACTAAAGAGAAAGTTCCCGCAACAAAAGCTCCAGTTGCATCTCCCCATAATCAACCATCTTCGTCCAATCCTCCCTCACCATCTAAAACGCTAGTAGTTTCAGATTCCATGGATTATAACATAGTGGAAGATATGAAGAAGACCCAAGCAAATATTTCTCTGCATGAACTTAGCAAGCTCAAGCATCAATAAAAGTTGTTGCTTAAAGAATTAAATGCAGTACCTTCTTCTCCTCTTCCAACTAGTGTATTATCAAAGGCTGCTAGAGGATCAGGTAAGCCACCATCTGATAAGGTGGATGCTACCGATGTCGTTTTGATTGGGGATAGGTCAAATTCTCATACTCCTCCTTTTCTCTTGACTTATGAGATCTACAATAGAAATTTGCATAACTGCTTGATTGATTCAGGGGCTTCATCAAACATAATGCCAGCATCAGTTTGCTCCAAGTTAAATATTGAACCCTAGAAGTCTGCAGTTCATATTGTCCAATTAGATCAAACTAAGGTTCAAGTTTTAGGAGAAATAAATTCAGTTACTATCAGATTATCTGCTGATCCCAGGGTTGTCCAAAGAATTGATATATTAATTGCTGACATCCCTGAGTTTTATGGTTTGATCCTTAGTAGAGATTGGTTTGAAAAACTTCATGGTTATATTTCAACTGATTGGTCTAACATGTGGCTTCCCTATAATGGGAAACCAAATCAAATCAGAATTGATCGCAATTTTTTTTTTGACTCACACAGTAACTGAGTTTGAAGAAGAAAATCGCCCTGTAGCCTTCAATAATAATAGTCTTGGAAACTATTCGGTTGAATCATTTTTTGGGAATTTCAATGCTCAGCAATCTCCTTTTCCTGTTAATAGTGTCATATCACAAATTGAAAATTTCTCCTGTACTGATACTTCTAAGTGTGTTAGTGTTGTAGATGAACTTGTAGATAAACCTGTAAATAATCCTTTATTTTGGTCTTTGTATTTTGATGGATCTAAATCTAATGACGTTGCAGGAGCAGGATGTATTTTAGTCAGTCCCGAAGGAGGAAAAATGATGTTATCATGTATATTAGAATTTGAGTGTACCAACAATACTACAGAATATGAAGCATTGATTCAAGATCTCTATAAAGCAATAGGCCTGAATATCCAATATCTTAAAGTATTTGGTGATTCTGAAATTGTCATTAAACAAGTGAGAAATACTATCCATTGTCTTTCAGGGCATCTGAAACATTATCAATCACTTTTTCAAGATCTCATAACTCATTTTCTGGCATTTGACATTTCTCCTATTCCTAGATCACAGAATGCAACAACAGATCTACTGGCTAATGTTGCTTCTAAACTCCTTCCATCCGAGGATTATACTCCAGATAGATTTTCTATTGAATTAATTTTTCGGCCATCTGTCCCATGTAATGTCACCAATTGGCATGTGTTCAATCATGATGAGGATATCTTAAATTTCTTGACATCTTAAGGATCTTATGACGACCAAATTATTGATGAAAGCAATCATGATCTTCAATTAAAGCAGAGACTCAATGAAAATCATATTCCTAAATCTGTGGTCAATCTAGAAGATCTTTATGATATTAAGGATAGCTTCAAAAAGGTCACTAATGCAAAACTTCAAAGTTCAACTTTAAGGTTTGAATTAGTAAATCTCGGCACTAATGCCAAACCATAAAATGTCAATCTAGAACTTGGACTTTCATCAGTTTATTGAAGAAGTACAAAGTTATTTTTGCTTGGAATTATGAAGGTTTGAAAACTTATGATACTTCTATCATTCAACACACAATTCCAATGATCTCTAATGAGAAACCTGTACAACAGAAACTAAGGAAAATTCACCCAAATCTTGAAAGTCAAATCAAAGCAGAGTTAAATAAACTCCTTAAAACCAAAATAATCTTTCCTGTCAGACATTCTAAATGGGTCTCAAATTTAGTACCCGTGAGGAAAAAGACTAGTGATATTAGGATTTGCATACATTTTAGGAATCTCAACAAATCATGTCAGAAAGATAATTTCCCATTACCAACAATGGAGCAGATAATTCAAACAGTAACTGGCTCAGAGTTAATGTCTTTTCTTGATTGTTTTTCAGGATACAATCAAATCCTCGTACATCTAAACGATAGATTAAAGACTACATTTAGAACCAAATGGGGAACATATGCTTATCAGAAAATTCCTTTTGGTTTGATAAATGTTGGAGCTACTTTCCAATGAGCCATGGATATAGCCTTCAAAGGTTTAATCAATAGGACGGTCGTTGTTTACTTAGATGACATAACTGTCTATTCTAAGAAAAAGAGCAATCATCTACATGATTTAAAGCAAATCTTTGAACGTTGCAAAAAATATGGGATTTCCTTAAATCCCAAGAAATCATTCTTTGCTCTTAATGAAGGTAAACTTTTAGGGTTTATTGTATCCAAAAATGGCATATACATTGATCCTGACAAGATAAAAGAAATTTCTGATATCCCTTTGCCACATAATAAGAAATCTATGCAATCGTTTTTAGGAAAGATAAATTTTGTGAAAATATTTGTTCCTGATTTTTCTCATATTGTTTTACCCTTGAAATTCATGATTAAGAAAAATTCAATCTTCAAATGGGGACATAACGAAAAAGAGGCTTTTGAATCGATCAAACAAGCGATCATTAATGCTCCTGCATTGAATACTCTGAATTTTTCTAGTCATTTTATTTTGTATACTTTGGCCACTGAAACATCTTATGTTGTTGTTTTAACACAAATCAACAATCAACAAGTAGAAGCACCCATATCTTTCTTTAGTTCTAATTTGCAGGGTGTTGAGCTTAATTATTCTGAAGTTGAAAAACAAGCCTTTCCTGTGTTTAAGTCTATTAAACATTTTAGACCATTCCTCCTAAAAACACACACGAAAGTAATAGTCCCATTCTTTGCAGTGAGACAAGTGCTAGTTCAAAGAGTATTAGGAGAGAAAAGAGCTAATTGGGTAAAAACTTTACAAGAATATGACATTGATATTAAACCAGCGAAAATTGTTAGAGGACAAGGTTTTTGAAGATTACTCGCAAGAGCTTCCAATATACCATATCATGAAGATTCAAATAGTACTGCACAAGTAAACGAGATAAGTATCATTGAATTTGAATCTCAATATGCTAATATGATCTTTTATTTAAAAAATGGATATGCTCCCCCTGAATTCAGCTACAAAAACAAATGTGCCTTAAGGTTAAAATCCAAACACTATGAAATCATTGATAATGTGTTATTCAGAAGAAACTATGATTCTGTTTTGTTAAGATGCCTTGAAAAAGCTGAAGCACAAACGGTTTTGCAGGAACTACATGATGGCCCAGCAGGTGGACATTTTGGAGGAGACACTACAGCCCACAAAATACTACATGCTGGATATTATTGGCCGACTTTGTTCAAATATGCCCATGACTACGTGAGGAAATGTAAGATATGCCAAACTGCTAGCGGGAGACAAAGGAAACCAGCCTTTCCTTTACAACCAGTTAACATTGAGCAACCATTTGAACAATGGGGGCTTGATATTATAGGAGAGATCGTTCCACATTCTTCCAAGCAACACAGATACATCCTCACAGCCACAGACTACTTCACAAAGTGGGTAGAAGCAATTCCACTAAAGGTAGCCAATTTTGATGCGATTATCGAATTTATTGATCTGTTCAACATTACAAGGTTTGGTTTAGCTAACGCACTTATCTTTGACAATGCATCTTATTTTTCTGGAAATAATATAGTTGAATTTTCTCTTAAGAGAGGTTTTAATTTAAAATACTCTGCAAATTACTATCTTCAAGGAAATGGCTTCACAGAGTCAACTAAAAAAAATCTCATCAGGGTTATTAAAAGGACTGTTGATCAAAACCAAAAGAATTGGCATAAATCTTTAATATTTGCATTATGGGCAGATGGTATAACTTAGAAGGCCTCAATAGGTACTTCTCCTTTTAACTTAGTGTATGGGAAAAAAGTTGTAATTCCACCAAATTTAGCTTTCCCATCTCTAGCCCTAGTACAATTCATTGAAGAAACTCCTTCCTCTATTCAATTAAGGTTTGGTCAAATTCTTAAATTGGATGAGGAAAGTGAAAAGGCCAAAATTCCTCATGAAAAACATCAGCAAGTTGTTAAATCTTCTTTTGATGCAAGTTCAGCCAGCTCAAAAACATTACAGATTGGTGATCTCATTTCGAAATGGGACAAAGCACATGAAGACAAAGGTAAGCATACCAAATTTCAGAAGATGTGGATTGGACCATTTGAGATCGTTGAAAAGATAGGCTCATCAACATTTCTACTGCAAGATTTATCAGGAAAGAGAGATTCTCTTCCTGTGAATGAGCTTATCTTAAAGAAATTATTTTCCTAAGGAGGTAACCCCTTCTTACTTGTACATATTCTTTATGCAAATTTTGTTTCCTTTTAAAAATAATGTTGTAAATAATAATCATTGGCTTTTTACTATTTTGAAAAGCTCTTTGAAAGAATATTGTGACTACTTGCTTTTAAAAAGTAGAAACTTTCAAGGAAATGATTACAGTTTTGGAAATTAGATAAAAACATGAAACTCTAAAATCCTCTTTAAATTTGTGAAATATTTCAAACCTTGAAAACACAGTAAATAATTTCAAGTTTTATCAGTTGAGAAAGGTTATTTATAAAAAGGTAAATACTTTCTCCAACTAAGCATCTACAACTCTATAAATGTCATCCATAAACTCTTAAGGAGTCAAGCATTCACCCCATCCACTAGGTTTATGATTTTTTAGAGTGTAATTCTAAAATATATCTGATTTAAAAGACAAGATGTCTCCTTACGACCCTGCTTACCATGATCATAGGGAACTAATGAAGCTGACATTACCAATATTGCATACCAAAACAGGGTAATGGCTTATAATCAAAAGACAAGGGGTCTCATCATGAGCCAGCTTGTTCAATTTAATTACAACCAGTGAATGGCATTGTCATCTTCTGGCTATCAAACCAAGGCAATGGCTTTTAATCAAATAAAATAATAAAATAAAATATGAAAAAATATATATGTAGATATATCTTTCTAAATTTATCTTTAAAAGATTATACTCTTAGATGGATGGGACAATGAATAGTTGATGGTTAAATGGTAACCCTGTCGAGACTATAGATGTTTGCTGGCAATAGTGGCACTACCTGTGACAAAAGAGTAAATTTAAAAGCTATGTTGGAGGAGCCCCCTACTTTATTTTTAACAACCAATCTGTTATCACAAAATCAAGCACTGAAGGGCTGCTGATCAGTAGATTCTGTGTAACTGTTTCAGACCAATCTTTTGACTAAGGCTTAGCCTCCTTAGCCTGAGAGGGCTCTCTCAAAGGGTTATTGATTTTGATTATCGATAAGATGGCTAACTCTTGCAAGGTGAATTTAACAAACATGATGGCTGGACAGACATTACAAAGACTTCCATTGGGCTTATGGAGTTTAATCAAACTTCGGTAAACTATAACACTACTCATACATAGAAGTCAGGGCATGTGATTTTTAAACACTCAAAACACATCTCATAGAAAACCTCAGCTTACAAATACACACAGGAAATCAGAGCAGCAAAGTGAATTCTAAGTGATTGTGTATTTATACAGCTGTAAAAAACATTAAAGACAAAGCAAAACCACATATCTTGAGCATTGAAACACTGTATGAATCCTGAGAAGACAAGCAGCCAATTGTATTACTGAAACTGTTCTTTTCACAAGCCAAAATAGCACTCTGTTTTCATAAAATATCCAACCCCAATTACCTAGATCATTCAGCTATATATAGACACATACTTCTAACTACTTAGAGCTTCCTCCTCCAGCATGAGGGGAGCTCGATGACTGTCACTAATGACCCCTATCTGCTATTGAACTGACTCATTAAATACAATAAGTGCTAAACTGGAATTTTAAAGAGTCCTAATTAAACTAAAACTCTAATTCTATCCTCCTCGTAGAATGATTCTTTCTTGCTCCTTGACACCTGTCTCCTTTTAGCTTGGCCGAGATGACTGAGAGGATGATTCAATGTTCTACGCTAGCTTTGGATGCTGAATGCTTTGATGGTTCAGTGATGTTAGGAGAAAACCCCTGTTTTTCCGGTCCCTGTCTTCCACCACCTCTTCGAAAATGTAGCAGCATGTCTCCAGCTCTTTAATATCCCAAAAATGATGAGCATCACCATATTTCCAAATGTGCTGGAAGCTTCGTTGATGAACAGGTGTGCAAGCCAAAACTCCTCGTATGCAACTCCTTCCAAACCCTAATGACCGGTAATAAAGTGCCTTTATAATAAAAACTTTTAACTCGAGACAAAACACTTCACTTTACAAAAAAGGTACACCTGTCATCATTTGAATGGCTATGCTAGCTTCATGTGGTCTCCTAAATGTCCCTTAGATGTTTCCTTTGAAAATTTTCTGATCCTCCCATCAAACTGTTTGTCTTCATTATAAAACAACACCTACAGCAGTTTCGTAGCGCGCTACGAAACTGCTGAATTGTTTAAACAGCTTGCCTTTTTAGATTTTCCAAAGCAATTGCAATTATGTCTCTGTTTAATCCAAGCTCAAAATCTGGAAGTGATCTGCTGTTCAAATCAAAAGCTTTTGATCTAGGATGTTTAACACAACCACCATTTACTTTAGCAAACCAGCTTTCTCCTTTAGAAAGTTGAAAAAACTCCTCAGTAACAAAACCTTCCAGTGTATCAACAGTTACAATCTGGCTGGAGCTGGAAGCCTGACTGCTCGAAAGTGAACCATCTTCAACCTTGATAAATGAGTCTATATCTAGCTCTATATTCAGGGTATTTTCATTTTTAAACCCACCCGAGCCAACAGAATCATGAGTTATCAATGAAATCTCTTTCTATGTTCAAAAGCTTCTCAATAATAGGCTGACCAAAGCTCTTCATTTGCTCCAAAATACCGTTGCTCATAAGGAAAGCCAGGAAAACAACATTCTGTGTTACATTTTGTAATTTTTTAGGAACTAAAGGTTTTATCCAATCATGAACTGCATTGTCCAAAACACGGATGACTTCTACAACAGCGTGCTGTTGCTTCCAAATTGAAGAAAAAGCTGCTCACCTGATACTACTGGGCGTTTCCTTATAGATTCATCTTTTATAATAGGCAAAATCTTTTCCTTCTGTTTTGTATTGTTTGTATTGTCAACTTCACCTATGTTTACGTTGAACCCGGGCGAAACCCTGACATCATTTTCAGAATTCTGAACATGACTTATCTTGAGCCTCTGAGTTCGTTTCAATCTACGAGAAGTGGTTGTGACAGAAGCAGACATAGATCCCAGAAGGTTATGCTCTTCAACGCACACAATAACATCATCACACAAATCCACTACATAACGTATGAAATTGCAAGAAACCTGTTTCCTTGACGCATCTTTGAGATGACTACCTTGATGCTAATAGAAAACAATTATGCACCGCTTCAAAAGACCAACATACAAACCTGGTTCAAATTTGTCTTCCTCCATTTGCGCATGAACGGAATGATCTATAACACCCATCTCCTTCAATATTCTACCCATCGTTCGCTTGTCCCCATAGAAACCAATTGTCGGCAAAGATTGTTGATTCAAGGAGTTGAAACTGATTCTGATATCAGGGTACTGATTTTCTGCAGAATTAGGTACAATTCCATTACAGAGATGAAGAATCTGCTCTTCTGGAAGATTAACGTTCTCTACAAAGCTCAAATCCTGCTTGTCAGATACAATTTTCATAACTTGAAAGAGAGAGACCTCCGAATCCTTGCTTGAGGCTTGATCAGTGGCAGTCTGGTTCGGTAACTCAGGTTGAGGGCCTTCAGAATTCATAAATGCGATTGGGGATTGGTTACGGGTGGTAATCGTTTGTACTAGTGAACCCAGCATCTCATCTGGAATCAATTCTGTAGGGCTTTCAAATACCGAATTTATCAATGCACTTAGGTTTTGGTTATTGATAAAAAATGTATGAGGTGGTGAATATAGTGTCTCATCTGGAATGGCTTTTGGGTAGCTTTCCATTGCAGATTCTATCACGTTACAATAATCATGCTGTAAGGACGTCGAGTCCTCCAGCATCTCTTCATTCCCCACCCATATAGTATCATCAGAAGTAAAAAATTCAGGCCCAGAGAACATTTCTTCTTTATTTGTAGGTGAAACAGGGCTATTCTCTGCTTCCTCTGTGATTCCGGTGTCTAAGACCTCAGGTGAACTGAGAATTGCCTCCTCCTCCATTTCATTAGGAAAGGGATACCCACCACCCATTGTAAGTAAAGATAATCTGCGGAGAAGAGACGAACCAGAGTTGGTAACATAAGGCAAGACAGTACACCCTGCTACAATTTGGCTGCGAGATTCTGTTGGCCTTGGAAGCCCTAACAATTCCAAAGCAATGGAATACGTGAGAGGATAAAATTGTGACAATAATTATAATGAATATGTACAGTGGTTTGGAATAACTTGTGCCAATCCTCGCACTGCGTCCCAATTCCATCCTTCGTCTTATGCCTTGCGCTGTCTACCTTTTCCTTGATTGATTGAACAAGAGCCTTGTCATGAAACAGCACCAAGGCCCACCGAATTCCCCTGCGAATCTCTCCAAAAAGACACTCCAAACTCCAACGGAAGCCTAGACCTGTTTGTTGAGAAGTCCGAACACGCAGCTACAGAGTTGTAAGCCTTAAATTTGAGAGTTGTAATATGAAGCACACAGACAGAGAGAACTTCATCAGTGAATCTCCAAAAATAGAGCTTCATCCAGGAAGCTTTCCACTGTTTGTGTTGAGAAATTCACACATGTGCAACAAGATAGCTGTGAGGCCAGGGAAAGACCCCATCCTCGCCTTTAGCACCTAGAATTGTTTCTAACACACGTGTTGTTTTACTGCCCCATGCATTTGGCAAACCATTCGCCACAGATCCTCATTTTTTGTCAACTGATAAAAACGCTTGCAAGCTGATCTAGCACTGTGACATGTTGAGTCAGATATTCCCACAGAATCCATAGGAGACAGCTGTGAAATATTGGCTATGGATTCGAACAATTCCCCAATTTCGTAGCGCAGCCAATGCGCTACGAAATCACCTAAAAGATGTCGCGCTGCAAAACTGATAAAGGGATCTATGCGCTGCGGAAACACTTTGTCCTTAAGCCAGTCTGAGCAATTTTGGCAACAGAATTTTCAGTGATAACAGTGGCTCCACTTGGGATAGTGTGCCCTTGTGGTACACTAAGAACTCGCAGGTCCAGTGCCTTATCGATTTATGACAAACAGAAATTTGCTTGACAAGCATCCCTTTCAAGCTTCTGGGGCCTTCAGCTCGGGCTTTAGCTGGATGATCACTGTAGGAGAAAGAAAACTACATCTACTGAAAAAAGAAATGCTCAGTCAACCTTGAGCTTATTTGCATTCACCTACCTACCTACCCTAACAATTTAAACTTCTTTCAGCTCAATTAATGTGAAATTTCCAATGTAGCCAATCATTTGTCTTATCTGATGTCTGATTTCTCTGACTACATCGGAGTTCAGAGCCATTATGATATGGCGATGACCACTGCCACTGAAATTGCCTCTGACCTTCATAGAAAAGCTGAAACACTGGAGAATAAAACTCTTCCATATATTTGGCTATAGGATCCCAGAATGCATGATCAGTTTGATGATTCTTGTAACCTTCTGGTTGTGCAAACTGATCTTCAACCACAGTGTACAGTTCCTCAATCATGAAAGAGAAAGGAAACAACACTCTCTCCTTGTGTTCTGCCATTGAAAGCTTCTGAAAATAATGATCATGATTATGAAAACTATATGCCTGAATTTGACCTTCTAAACCTTCAATGTCTTTCTCAATGTCCTCAGCAACTTCATCCAAAAATTTCATCTTATCTTCTGTCTGGCAGTCAAATGATTTTAGATACGAGGACAAGGACAAAGAAAAACTTTCATTTGTATCTCCATTACTATGATCATTATTCCATTGTTTGAAACCTTGAATTGAAGGAGAGTTTTCCACCACATCTGATCTATCTATCCATTCATCCAAAAACATAAGCCAAAAGTCTTCAAATGACTCAATGGATTTGGCAGGAAAGCTTTCAATCCACCGTTTACATTTCCCTTGAAGTGAATCATAGAACAACATAATGCAAACATCCTCATGTTTAACTCTAAGAAGCTCAGGAAATTCACAGAATTCTGATATATGCTTCAAAGTTAAACTCAAATCTTCTCCATTGAATTTTGGACCATTCCTTACAAAATATGCATCCTTGGGAAAATGATTTGGGAAACCATGAATTCCTGAAAAATTTATGCATGCATACCTTGAAATAAGAATGGTAGCATCTGGGTCCTTCATAACTCCAGTGGAATCACCATGAACCTATGAATTTCGAATTCTTCAACAATGGAGTCGCCAAGGTAGTTTTGCAGCCTCAAAAAAACCTTCTGAGCTCGTGCTACCTTCAGAAGTTCAGCTTCATGATTTCGGGAATGAATAGACTTCAGGCTCCCGGCAGACGCACCAAAATGTTATCACAAAATCAAGCACTGAAGGGCTGCTGATCAGTAGACTCTGTGTAACTGTTTCAGACCAATCTTTTGACTAAGGCTTAGCCTCCTTAGCCTGAGAGGGCTCTCTCAAAGGGTTATTGATTTTGATTATTGATAAGATGGCTAACTCTTGCAAGGTGAATTTAACAAACATGATGGCTGGACAGACATTACAAAGACTTCCATTGGGCTTATGGAGTTTAATCAAACTTCAGTAAACTATAACACTACTCATACATAGAAGTCAGGGCATGTGATGTTTAAACACTCAAAACACATCTCATAGAAAACCTCAGCTTACAAATACACACAGGAAATCAGAGCAGCAAAGTGAATTCTGAGTGATTGTGTATTTATACAACTGTAAAAAACATTAAAGACAAAGAAAAACCACATATCTTGAGCATTGAAACACTGTATGAATCCTGAGAAGACAAGCAGCTAATTGTATTACTGAAATTGTTCTTTTCACAAGCCAAAATAGCACTCTGTTTTCATAAAATATCCAACCCCAATTACCTAGATCATTCAGCTATATATAGACACATACTTCTAACTACTTAGAGCTTCCTCCTCCAGCATGAGGGGAGCTCGATGACTGTCACTAATGACCCCTATATGCTATTGAACTGACTCATTAAATACAATAAGTGCTAAACTGGAATTTTAAAGAGTCCTAATTAAACTAAAAATCTAATTCTATCCTCCTCGTAGAATGATTCTTTCTTGCTTCTTGACACCTGTCTCCTTTTAGCTTGGCCGAGATGACTGAGAGGATGATTCAATGTTCTACGCTAGCTTTGGATGCTAAATGCTTTGATGGTTCAGTGATGTTAGGAGAAAACCCCTGTTTTTCCGGTCCCTGTCTTCCACCACCTCTTCGAAAATGTAGCAGCATGTCTCCAGCTCTTTAATATCCCAAAAATGATGAGCATCACCATATTTCCAAATGTGCTGGAAGCTTCGTTGATGAACAGGTGTGCAAGCCAAAACTCCTCGTATGCAACTCCTTCCAAACCCTAATGACCGGTAATAAAGTGCCTTTATAATAAAAACTTTTAACTCGAGACAAAACACTTCACTTTACAAAAAAGGTACACATGTCATCATTTGAATGGCTATGCTAGCTTCATGTGGTCTCCTAAATGTCCCTTAGATGTTTCCTTTGAAAATTTTCTGATCCTCCCATCAAACTGTTTGTCTTCATTATAAAACAACACCTACAACAGTTTTGTAGCGCGCTACGAAACTGCTGAATTGTTTAAACAACTTGCCTTTTTAGATTTGCCAAAGCAATTGCAATTATGTCTCTGTTTAATCCAAGCTCAAAATCTGGAAGTGATCTGCTGTTCAAATCGAAAGCTTTTGATCCAGGATGTTTAACACAACCACCATTTACTTTAGCAAACCAGCTTTCTCCTTTAGAAAGTTGAAAAAACTCCTCAGTAACAAAACCTTCCAGTGTATCAACAGTTACAATCTGGCTGGAGCTGGAAGCCTGACTGCTCGAAAGTGAACCATCTTCAACCTTGATAAATAAGTCTATATCTAGCTCTATATTCAGGGTATTTTCATTTTTAAACCCACCCGAGCCAACAGAATCATGAGTTATCAATGAAATCTCTTTCTGTGTTCAAAAGCTTCTCAATAATAGGCTAACCAAAGCTCTTCATTTTCTCCAAAATACCGTTGCTCATAAGGAAAGCCAGGAAAACAATATTCTGTGTTACATTTTGTAATTTTTAGGAACTAAAGGTTTTATCCAATCATGAACTGCATTGTCCGAAACACGGATGACTTCTACAACAGCGTGCTGTTGCTTCCAAATTGAAGAAAAAGCTGCTCACCTGATACTACTGGGCGTTTCCTTATAGATTCATCTTTTATAATAGGCAAAATCTTTGCCTTCTATTTTGTATTGTTTGTATTGTCAACTTCACCTATGTTTACGTTGAACCCGGGCGAAACCCTGACATCATTTTCAGAATTCTGAACATGACTTATCTTGAGCCTCTGAGTTCGTTTCAATCTACGAGAAGTGGTTGTGACAGAAGCAGACATAGATCCCAGAAGGTTATGCTCTTCAACGCACACAATAACATCATCACACAAATCCACTACATAACGTATGAAATTGCAAGAAACCTGTTTCCTTGATGCATCTTTGAGATGACTACCTTGATGCTAATAGAAAACAATTATGCACTGCTTCAAAAGACCAACATACAAACCTGGTTCAAATTTGTCTTCCTCCATTTGCGCATGAACGGAATGATCTATAACACCCATCTCCTTCAATATTCTACCCATCGTTCGCTTGTCCCCATAGAAACCAATTGTCGGCAAAGATTGTTGATTCAAGGAGTTGAAACTGATTCTGATATCAGGGTACTGATTTTCTGCAGAATTAGGTACAATTCCATTACAGAGACGAAGAATCTGCTCTTCTGGAAGATTAACCTTCTCTACAAAGCTCAAATCCTGCTTGTCAGATACAATTTTCATAACTTGAAAGAGAGAGACCTCTGAATCCTTGCTTGAGGCTTGATCAGTGGCAGTCTGGTTCGGTAACTCAGGTTGAGGGCCTTCAGAATTCATAAATGCGATTGGGGATTGGTTACGGGTGGTAACCGTTTGTACTAGTGAACCCAGCGTCTCATCTGGAATCAATTCTGTAGGGCTTTCAAATACCGAATTTATCAATGCACTTGGGTTTTGGTTATTGATAAAAACTGTATGAGGTGGTGAATACAGTGTCTCATCTGGAATGGCTTTTGGGTAGCTTTCCATTGCAGATTCTATCACGTTACAATAATCATGCTGTAAGGACGTCGAGTCCTCCAGCATCTCTTCATTCCCCACCCATATAGTATCATCAGAAGTAAAAAATTCAGGCCCAGAGAACATTTCTTCTTTATTTGTAGGTGAAACAGGGCTATTCTCTGCTTCCTCTGTGATTCCGGTGTCTAAGACCTCAGGTGAACTGAGAATTGCCTCCTCCTCCATTTCATTAGGAAAGGGATACCCACCACCCATTGTAAGTAAAGATAATCTGCGGACAAGAGATGAACCAAAGTTGGTAACATAAGGCAAGACAGTACACCCTGCTACAATTTGGCTGCGAGATTCTGTTGGCCTTGGAAGCCCTAACAATTCCAAAGCAATGGAATACGTGAGAGGATAAAATTGTGACAATAATTATAATGAATATGTACAGTGGTTCGGAATAACTTGTGCCAATCCTCGCACTGCGTCCCAATTCCATCCTCCGTCTTATGCCTTGCGCTGTCTACCTTTTCCTTGATTGATTGAAGAAGAGCCTTGTCATGAAATAGCACCAAGGCCCACCGAATTCCCCTGCGAATCTCTCCAAGAAGACACTCCAAACTCCAATGGAAGCCTAGACCTGTTTGTTGAGAAGTCCGAACACGCAGCTACAGAGTTGTAAGCCTTAAATTTGAGAGTTGTAATATGAAGCACACAGACAGAGAGAACTTCATCAGTGAATCTATAAAAATAGAGCTTCATCCAGGAAGCTTTCCCCTGTTTGTGTTGAGAAAGTCACACATGCGCAACAAGATAGCTGTGAGGCCAGGGAAAGACCCCATCCTCGCCTTTAGCACCTGGAATTGTTTCTAACACACGTGTTGTTTTACTGCCCCATGCATTTGGCAAACCATTCGCCACAAAACCTCATTTTTTGTCAACTGATAAAAACGCTTGCAAGCTGATCCAGCACTGTGACATGTTGAGTTAGATATTCCCACAGAATCCATAGGAGACAGCTGTGAAATATTGGCTATGGATTCGAACAATTCCCCAATTTCATAGCGCAGCCAATGCGCTACGAAATCACCTAAAAGATGTCGCGCTGCAAAACTGATAAAGGGATCTATGCGCTGCGGAAACACTTTGTCCTTAAGCCAGTCTGAGCAATTTTGGCAACAAAATTTTCAGTGATAACACAATCAAAGCTTAAAGAAACCAAAAAATGTTTTTCTTTATGATAAGGGTTTGTAAAAGAAATTGTAAAATTGATATCTTTGTTTTATTCAGAGTAAAATTTTTATCTAACCAATTCCAAGATAGTTTCCTTTTCCTCAATTGATTCTACTTAAAAATGTGTTAGAAACTTCATTATTTTATTCAGAGATAACTGGTTCTTCCAGTGAATCGGCAATTGTTGTGCTATACAACAACCCCCCCATTTCAAATTTTTAATCTTAGTCTAAAAGATGCTAAATAAGAAATAGGTTCCTTTAGGATATAAAAAAAGAAATAAAACTTTTTGAGTAAAAATAGATTTTCCATAATTTTCATATAAAAGTTGCTTTATGAGTGTTTGGAACTTCTCATCACAAATCGCAATTACTTAAGACCAATGAACATCCATTTGAAAAGTTCCGATGCGATCAAAGTCATCGCAAATTCCTCATTGAAAAGTTTTAAATTGAAATGATCCATTTATTAACATGCGATGCGATATAACTATCACATTTCACATATCGGAAATCCTAAGGAATAAGTTAGGGCTCTTCATTGAAACTTTGTGATGCGATAAGGCTATCGCATATCGCATATCACCAATCCATAGGAAAACATTGAAACCACTACGTTGAAAATTTGCGATGCGATATAACTATCGTGATCGCATATCGCATATCATGCTCCCTATAGAAGCAAGTAACATATATTATGAAGGCTCGTGATATAATGTTAAATCAATTATAAAGGAAAACATGATTTACGAAGGAAAAACATGATTTTCCATGTTTGAAAGGAACCTGCCAACTCTACGGGCCAGCTCATCACTCATCGTAATCACAACAATACAAAGAAGTCTTTCGGACATAGCGCTTGTAACTCCCGATTTGCGATATGCGATAAATCTACAAGTATTATTTAAATAATACAATCGCTAATTGCAAAATCACAGAGTTATGACACATGTTCTAAAAGGACCATTGCAAAACTTACGATGCAATATATATTAATTTGGCATTAAAGTTTCATGTCATGAGGTTACGGTAAAGCATTAAGAGGCAGTTATGGTTACAATCCTTTCTGACTATGTACAATATGAGATCTTTTACATCTAATGTGCATAACTGCTTTTAGTTTGTAATTAGTTGTATTGGCTTCTCTTAATGTTTTTCACCTATCATGCTCCTCTTTCTCATTTTGCAGTGTAAATCTAGAATCACGCAGTCAGTCAAGATGTCTAAGAAAGCTCGAAAGACAAAGGCTCCCCTTACAGTGGAAGAAGGACAAGGAAAATTGGTGTTAATATCAGATACTACCTATCAAGGCCTTGGTAAGATCTCGTGGAAAGGCATATATGCTTTGCTTGAAAGTGAGAATCTGAAGGAGATAGAAGAAGAAGCAAGAGCTGATGGAACTGATGAAATAGAAAAAACGGTCAGTGATTTGGCCAACTCTTTCCTCCATCTAAGAGCAGTCTGTGCAAATATTTTACCATATAATGATATGGTAAGATGGGTAATCGAGAGCATTAACATAACGGACAGATTTTTCTTCACAACTGATGGAAGGATGTTCGGATCCTTCAAACCTGAAGACATCAAGAGAATGTATCACTTGCAGGATCCCCAATGACACTACAACAAATCATTCCTGGAAGCTTTCACCAAGGAGAATCAGATAGAATCAGACCTTATCAAGCAATGGAGACACTTTCCTAACAAGCACAAACATGAATCATCCAGTACGTATTCTGTGGACTCCTTAGCATCTCCATATTATTATGTTTCTCCTATGATGTGTAGACTCTTTGGAAGCCCTCTGTTAGATTTTCTATTGAGATGGTTCCATTGATAGAAGCAACGATAAACTCTTTTGTCATGGATTGGGAAACTATCCTATCGGATAAAATGGCTAGTCAAATACAGGATTATAGAAAGAACAGATTTGTCACTACCTGAGTTGTGCCCCAATTCTATATGAGTTCTTATATAGTTGACACAATTTGTTTTAATTCCGACTTTCCCATCCTAGGTTGGAAATGGACTATTCAGGATCCAACCCCCAATCATATTTACCATAAATAATTATGTAAGTCTAAATACAAGAATCATTTATACAGGATTTTCCATTGTTTCATCTTACCCATCCTTCCCGCTATCTTTGATAAACTTGCTCCTCGGTTGTCTGACAAGGCCAACATATATTTAACCTCAATCGGTAGTTGGTTCGGGGAAGAGAGGTTCACCTATATTAGGGTTTTTGGCAACATTACAGATCCTCATGTCCTTCCACTTTACATTCCAGATAAGCTATTAGCTAGGGAAGTAGCCTACCAGATAGTGGAAAAAGGGATGTCTAGAAATCTTAAAGACTCCAAGAAATAGTTGTGGCCTCCCTTTCCTCTTCGTTGCGGCACCTACTCATTGCATGATTTTAAACATGCTGAGAAAGAAGCAGACAAGACAAAGGATTTGAGTCTAGATGTTATCCCTAGAAGACAATATTATGCAAATAAGGTTGCTTTCAATTTCACCACTAAGATGAAAGTTAATAAATTCTTGCACGAGAAAGATGAGTTTGATGACTTATTTGCTTCAGCAGAGTTATTCTCAACAGTAAGTCATCTGGAAAAATTTAAATTGGGTGCTGATAAAATGGACAAATTCATTGAATACAAGACACAGAGGTTACTGACAGTACCTCTGGATTTATTAAGTACTACACCAATCATTCAGCAAGCAGAGCACAACAGAGAGCAAGTTATAGAAAATATTTCTGGAGAAGTTGAAACAAGTGATAAGGCCAGTGAAAAACTAAACACTGATGTTCACATTGATCCCATATTGATTAAAGAATGGGAGCAATTTGATCAATAGATCAAAATTTAGAATGATCCTCAAAAAATTATCACATCAGCGCCCCCCAGAACACAACGGCCCATTATTCTGGATATTGTGATTGAAAAGAAACCTAGCAAAGACAGAGCTAGAAAAGAGATAGAAATAATCCCTGAAAATCCTTTAGGAGAGATTACATTGAACATTGAGGAAATTCCACCCTTGGATGGGTTTTACAGCCCAAAACACAGGGCTGTAGTCAAGAGGTAGAGGAAAAAGATGAAAATAGACCAAACATCATCCACATCTCCTCAAACTGAATTTATGAATGTCATATGGAAAGATTTAGAGGTCAATCCTTCTGAGGATTTGACTAAGTTATCTCAATTTGCAGGTGCATACACAACTGCTACAACTGATAAGGCAACTGAAGTGAATCAATTGATCAAAGAAAAGGATCAAAAGATTAATCAACTCGAAGAATAGTTGGTAGTAGAGAAGCAAAAGATTAATCAGCTTGAAGAACAATTAACAATAGAGAAGCAGAAGAATGAGCAGCTTGAAGAACAATTAAATCTGGAAAAGCAAAAATTGACCAGTAGGCCATTCAAAGACAACAACAGCTGTCTCAAGAGCTCGAGCAGCTTAAATTGACACATCACCAAGAGATTAAATCTAAAGAAGAGAAAATAACACAATTACAACTCTCTATAGAACAATTCAAAGATTATCCCAAGGTTGAGGAGTTTAAGAAGGAAGCCTTAGAGCCAAATAAGGCTTTATCTCAAGAGCTGAATCTACTTTGCCAGAGAATATCTCTTATCAATCCATTATGCATCACAACGACATCACTGATTGACCAAGAAGTTAATATGAGGTTAGAATTTGAAGATGCGGATGATAAAGTGACAAATTATCTCTCCTAGCAAAGCACAAAAGATGGAAGAGCTGCTAGATTACCTAAAATTGAAGAGTCTCATAAAGAGATATTGTTTCCAGAATGGGAGACATAGTTGATAAAAGTAGAAAGAGATACCTCCAGGGCCAGGGCTATAATGAATAATATTATTGAGCTAGTGACTGACAACTTATATGGTGCATATTTAATTTCTGATTGTTCACCAGGAAATATTCCAAAGGCGAAAGTTTTAGAGAAGCAATGGAAGCAAGATTTGGACACTAAGGAGGAGGAGCTCAACAAAGTACAAAGTCTTAACTGGGATGCGCATTGGTCCTTTGTGGTCAAGCCACACAGCCAACATATGACTATCAAGTGCATTGTTGATGTCATTGATCGCATGATGCTCGGGCTCTTAGATGCCACATACACAGGACAATTACACTCCAGGATGATTCATCCTCCAGAAATCCAAAACATGCTCTCGATTTGTCGGTTGAAGATACAAGAGAAAAAATAGATGTGATGAATCTCTTCAAAGGTTATCGCAATTCTATTTTTGAAATTCAAATCCCATATTTTGAGGAAGGCAGTTCCAACAACTCTCAACAATTTTTATGGATAGTTTGTTTTTAATTTTACTATAAATACCCTTTCAAGTCATTTTAGAAAGAGTCCTTAATTTGTATAAAAAGAGACATGAGAAGTTTGCACTTATGCACTTCTTAATTTATTTTTTATAAGTCATGGATCGAGGTTCAGACTTGTTGCGAAAGAGCTTCATAAAGACTTGCATTTTTGTATCCTCTTGGAGTTTTCAGAATAAGGAGATTGAACCAGATTGTTACTTGCATAACGAGACTCAATTGCATATGGTACTTCTATCACTATTCTTTTTGTCTTGTTTTATGTAATTAGCATTCCATTGATTTGTTATTGTCGATATATTATCATGTTTCAAACAACACTATATTATTTCACTTTTTAATGATCTAGAATTGTTATATTGTACATAGATGTCAACGATAAATATTAGTATGTTATGCGATATGTTTTCATATTACTTTGTTTAGTTTCATATTTAAAGTAATCATCATTTAAATACATCTTTTTGTAGATAAGTGAATTATCTATATTATCATTTGTCTGCTAGGAATCACAATAATCGCATTATTATGAGACCACCTAGGTTATATAGATATATCTGTATATTTTAGAGCTTATAGATTAATCCACCTATCATCTTTTCATACATTTAAAACACCCATTCATCAAGCCATACTTTATTGGGAAATTGGTCCCACAATATCCAGTCGAAGCCACCATACCAAATGGAGAAGGAGTTGCACTAAGGTCCGGATCGGGTGGTTATCCCCGAATGTTGGTGCTACGATTTTAGAGGCATCAACAGGTACACAAGAGGCTTTTAAGTCTTCTTTGGGAGATGAATGCAACACATGATGTCTTTTAGGGTTTGGTTAAAAGAGTAGAGCCCTCTCTTTCTTTCATTAACGAGAGCTTATAGGTTTGTGGAATATTACATAAATTCTTGAGAGATAACTTATTTGCAGTTTTTCTTGAATCGCTAGGGATTACAATAACAAACTCATGATTGGGAGAACTTTGGGTTAGAGCCTCGTTTTATTTCAACTAAAATACACATGTAATGTTAGCATGTGTGGCATTCAGGTTTTCTATTTTAATTTATAAAAAATAAAAATAGGAACAAGGAATAAAATAAATTTAAATATTAATTTTTGGTGAGCATGTAAAATAATGACAAATATTAATGCATTGGAGAGTTAATGGATTCAGAGTTGTTTTCATATGGCATCTTTGATAGTCTATAGTAGTTATAGTTGGATTACCAATTAAATCTATTACACACAACTTAAAATTGACAAGCCACGAGAAGAGTATTTCATCATCTTGCTCATTATTTGTTCCCATCAAACATAAAATGCAATGTATTGTTTAAATTAATATTTCTTTATTTAAGCGGTAAATTTTGTAGTGACCTAGGGTAATTTTTGTTCCTTCCTAGGGCTTTAATTCTAGGGTTTTCAACATAAATTCAATAGATCTTTACACAACACCAAACATTTCGTTAAAAGAAAATTTTTTCCAGTCAATGGTAATATGATCTCTCGATGAAACAACACACAAAATTGTCTTATTAAACAACCAACAATTGTTCCACCAATATTTCACAACATTGTCTGTCAAATAATTTTATTTTTTTTAAATTACTACTCAAATTGTACTCTTCTACAATCTATGAAATCTGGACTGATCTGTAAGATTATCTATGGAAAGAGAAACTGTAGTTGAGGATCACTTTGCAGATGTTTCCTTGCTTCACTGAAACCTCAGGAAATCTTTTGCCAAATCTCAGCAATACATAATTTTCCCTAGGGAATGTGGCTAAGTTGCACATAAACTGATAAAGTGCCTTAAATGTGCCTTTAAGGTATGAACAATGTTGTCTCAAAGATCTATCCAACCATACCTCAAAATATGACCGAATAACCTTAGAATGGGAATAAAAAAACCTCAACATAGGGTTCCAATGCTCAACCAAAGTGCCTCAAGGGAGATGATGGGTTTACATCAGGGGTGGTCGAGTTGATTCTATTGCAGCAAATTTTGGCCCTGCAGCTAGGTCGCAGCTCATGCGGCATGTGGATGTCTGTGGTTGGCCTCAAGATGTTGAACTCTACTTTAGGGAGACCGAAGTGTCTTAGTATTGCTCCCTAGAAATTCCAAAATACCCTTCACAATTCTACTACCCAAAATATGTTTGTCACATAGGGGAAAGCACTCAAAAAATAGTCCTGAGAAATCCAACAGATTTGATATTTGGTACTTGAATGGACACCAACTTTGATGTCTCTAGATAGATATATTCTTTATTTTTTCTAGAACATAACAAAAGAAAATATTAGAGTATGTTTACTAACTAGGGTGGAATCTTTCACGGGGTCTACCAAGTGTCCTTAACCAAAGTTCTACCAAGTGGTCCCATGAGAATAGTGAAAAGGAATAGGTAGAGATCGAAACCTTGCCGAGGTCCTCTAGAGGCCTTGAAGAAATCAAAGGGGCCCTCATTGATAAGAAGAACAAAGGAGGAAAAAGAGAAGAAATGTTACTCCCATTTGACTTATTTGGCTGAGAAACTAGTTTTAAGTAAAATATTTTGAAGAATGTTCCATCTAATCTTATTGTAGGCTTTAACTAGGTCAATCTTGAGAACATTGAATCCTCCTCATATTTAGAGAGTGGGTATCTTCTTGGACTATGTTGGATTTAGGGGCTTAGACCCAGGTTTAGAGTTAGCTGCACTAACCAACAAAACCCTATATGACCAGCCCTTTCAACAACGATATGCTTGCACAGATCGCAGTCTCACCAGAGGCAATATTGGGGGATGCTAGAACCAAGTTTCTGCATCCAGAGGGACTATTCAGTGTCGTTATAAGGTTTTTAACGGTCTAGGGCTTAATCCAACCTTCATGAACCCTTAACCTTATTGGTACAATCGTAAAGTGTTTTCCTACTTAACAGGGCTGCGAACTGTACAAAACTATTATAACATGTATTATTCAACATATAAAATAATAAATGGACCTTCACAATGCAATTGTAGAATAAAAATATAAAATGAACTACAAACAAGCTCAAACATAGAACTTATGTGAATATACAAAGATACACATATTTTTCCTCAAATTTCTTCTTTATTAGCCAAGTTGTCTCAAATACAATCTTTTTGACCTTGCGGACACAACTGCAGGGGCCTCTGCACTTAGATGTAGACTTACCAAGGTCTCCATGCACATAGCTGTAGGAGCCTTCCCCTTCACATAATTACAGAAAGATCTTACAAAATAGACTAAAAAATATTTCATTAATTCCATTCTATATCTTATACTTGCTACAACATCCCTTTATATTTGCTTGTACCCTCACAATACCATGGTCCACAAACCATGGGTGAAGCGAAAAATCCTTTAGATAATCCCATCCCTTTACAAAATAAGGGGCTTTGACCCACCCTAAATCCTCTTTGATTCTTATAACCCTATGCCAATCGCACTCCACTCCTCAAAATGCGGAGTCTTTACAAGACTCAGACAAAAATTATACCTAGGGGACCCCTACCCAAGAGACTATCACAAGGAAATTAGAAATTTGGTGTTGTGGAAAATCTCCTTGTTCATCTAAAATCAATACTAGTAATTGAGTTTTAAATCTCAAAGAGATAATCCTGGTTATAATCTTATATGCAAAATTTCACAAGGTATTGTCCTGAAGCTATTAAAAATCAAATCTCATTTCTATGGCATGTTTTTTATTAGAAAATTTGTGTTTAAGGCTTTGAGCATAGCCCTTGCTTTCTTTGATTCTTCAACCACTTCTAGGAAGTCTATTTTAATGATCTCCCATGCCATCTGGAAAAATTCAGTAGGGAACCCATCGAAACCATGCTATTGAATGCGATTAAGCAAGTTCTTAATGGCCTTATTGGAGACCATGCTTGGAAAAATTTTAGAATTACATCTTTTCTTCTTCAAAACTCTTTTCATTCTCTGAAAGGAGTTTTTTGAAGTAATTTACTACTTAGATATAGAGATTATTGTGCCTTTCCATTTCATTATTTCTACAGTGCTTGTTGTCTTTTTAGATATGTGTTTAATTGATCTTTGACAAACACAGGGTTATGAAAGAATATAAAGTTAAGGTCGGCTACTTGAAGCCAATGAACTCTATATTTATGATACAAGATAATTTCCTCTTTTTTTAAAGTTCTCATCCAACTTGGCTATTGACTGAACTTCCTTATTTTTAAAATCTATAGATAGATCACTATTTCAAGAGATGATTGAAGGGTTTGCATTCCTAGATCCAATGATTCCTTCTCTTTTAAAAATATAATGATCAAATCACTATTTCAAGAGATGATTGAAGGGTTTGCATTTGTAGCTTCAACGATTTCTTCTCTTTTGAGAGTATTATGAGAGATCTCCTTGTTCCAAACTATTAGTTTGGATTTTTGAGATGTAGGAGTTTCTTTTCCATGATAAACATTTTGGATGCCACAAGTTGATAATCTTTGCACAACTTCAAAATTGTAAAAAGGATATCAAACTGAGAGGGCCACATAAGCTCTAAATTCAAGGGATCATTGCGTGGTTTGTCATCATTTTCTATGATTAGAGAGATCACCGAAACATCTAAGAGGACTTGAGCTACTAATGATTTGAGAGGGTTACTCTATGGATGGGAAGATCTAAGTAAAAATCACCCTATATCCCGTCTTTGTTAAGAATAAATATGTGTAATATTTCCATAACAAAACCTTTCCCATTTATATATTTATTCCAAGTGAAATATCCATTTCTATGGGTAATTTCCATGTGGGAATTGATGAGCCTCGTAAATGGGTAATTATATGGGCTCATCTTACCTCCTAACCTAGTCAAATCAACCATTCTCTTAGCTTATTGTATGATTTTTTGATTATATTTATGCTTATAGAGTGAGTTGACTTAGTTATGATGCCATGTGGTCTAATATGTGTTTAATGCAAATTATTGATGAATTTTGAGGTCAAAGTCAAGGATCCAGTGGAAAAATAGCAGCAATAACTCGAAGTGGAAAAAGGAGAGGACTTATAGGAGGAAATCCCCCTCATCTGTTACTCCTCACTTCGAATTCCCCTTCATTCAGCTCGGAGTAGAAGCAGCCGGGGAAGTGGAGGATGACTGATGATTATCTCGAGTTTTGGGAGCCAAGCCTCCCTGATTTTAAGGAAGCTATTGGTAGCTTCATTTGTATAAGTATAGAGGCCTAGGGCCTCACTAGGGTCAGATTTTCATTGGATTTTTGTTGGATTTTTGTTGTATTTTTGCTTATGTAAACTATGCTCAACTTCGAGCTTATTATTTTGACAGTTCCATGTAATCTTGTTATTGTTTTTGAAATAAAGATGGAATCCTTTTTGAGTTAGCACTGAGTTACCTCAGAGGGATGAAGCTCTTGGATTAGGGCCCAATCCAAGAAGCCAAGCTCCTCTTTACTTGTATTTGTATGTTTTATTTCAGTTCGTAGATTAGGTTGCTGTTAGATGAATTTTTTTATGGTCAAGAATAGGTTGCTTTTGATGATTCAATAGTTTGCTTCCATTTTTGCTTTCTATAGCAGGTTAAGTAGTGGTAAAAAAAAGATTCAAAAGGCTAGTAATAGTGCCTTGAACTCTTTTCCTCCCTTTGGGACCATGATTTGAGGCAAAGACCCTCTTGTTGCCCCCAAAACACAGATTTTCCTCATTCATAGGACTTCTAGTGTTTGCAGCTTTTTGGTGGTTAATAGTTCAGTTTTGCTTTGCTTCAAAACTTCTTCATCATGCTCACTTCTTGGTTTACAATAGTCTTCTTTCATGCTTTCCTTTCTTGCAGTAGTTATCAGCATTTCCTTTCATAGATCACAGTTTAGACTAGTTTGATGCAAAACTTTGTTTTCCTAGATGCACTTATTTCATTGCTTGCTTAATCTCATTGGTTGACTGTCAGTTTTTTATGCAGGAGATATCTTCTAGCAATAGGTCAACCTACCATCCATCCCATCCTCCATCTGGTCCATACCCTACAGGTCACCCAACTCTCACCTTAATTCTGCCTTAGTTTCCTGCACCTTCCATAGAATTTCTTCCTCTCTCTTGAGAAAATCCAATCATCTTTCTCTCTCCTAATGATTCTTGGTAGACCCTAGGTGCCCTAACACTTCATTCCAAAATTCATCCACCTTTTCCACCCACTCTCACACCTTCAAAAAATTTAAAATTTCTCTTGGCCTCCTCTTGTAGGCCTCCTGTAGAACGTTATTTTTCCTCCTGTAGATTTCCTATGTCCTCCTATAGATTTTCCTGTAGGCTTCCTTTTGAAGGTCGAATGTGGGAAAAGCCTCCAGAAGGCCACCTGAGACCTCCTAGGACCCATCCACACCATCCTACATCTTCTCAAATCCCAAAACCGCCCTTTGACGCCACCTATTCGCTGCCACATTCACAAACAAATAAATTACATGCATGACAAATTCACATAAAAATACATAAAAATCCAAAAAGATGTTTTTTGCTCATTTACTTCTAGAAATAATCTAGTTAGATGTTGTTTACTTCCTTGAGTAGGTAATGGTATTCTTTTCATGGTTTTCATAGTGCTTTCTGCAAAAGTAGGATTAGTTGGTTAATTCAGATTTACTTGGTTTTCTTTACATTTCAGTCTTTCTCCTTTCTGTAGTTAGAGTAGTATCTGTAGAGTAGTCTTTCTATCCTTTCATCACATATAGAGCTTCTTTTGGAATCCATAGAAGTTGGCTTGAGCTCCTAGTGATCTTGCACTGGCTGACCAAGTGACAACCTACAGTAAGAACTAGCACTTGTGCATACAGCACCATCACTTCCAAGTTTGTTACGAACTACCGGGTTGATAAGAGTAAAGTAGGCAACCCAGAAGTTGCAGCATTATTGCTGCAATACTGGTGCTCACCACTTTTTGGCACTGTTGCCAGGGAAGCGTCAGAGTATTTTGTGATTACTACTTTCTTCTATTTTCTATTGCAACATTCAACTAATAGTTTATTTCAGCAAAAGTAGAGTGGTCCTTTCTTTTCCTTCAAGTTCTGCATTTCTTTGCTTTCCTTTTCAATTCTGCAAATTTCATTTCAGCAAGAGTAGACTAGTCATTCTTTTCTTTCAAGTTCTGCATTTCCTTGCTTTCCTCTTCAATTTTGCAAATTTCATTTCAGCTAGTTGTAATTTGTTTTGTTCAATCAATTTCAGTTTTGTAGGTACTATTAGTGTGGGGAAAAAAGACACAAAAACCAACCAAAAAGATTTCCTTTCATGCCTCGTAGGAATAGAGATAACTCAAGAAAAATTTTTCCCAACACCCCCACTGCTTCACATAGCCAACCTTCTCTCTTCTTTGGTGGCTGCGATCAAGAAGAACCCTTAGGTGAACAGTCAGACATATTTGAAGAATCTATAGGGGAAGAAGAAGAAGAAAACATTCCTTTGGAGCCAATGGCTGAACATAGAAATGCTAGGGGGAATGGAGAAAGAATAGAGGGTACCTTTCCCATTCCAGAGAACAATGGGGACACCAAAACGAAGAATATAAGCCCTTCCGCCCTACCTCATTTCCATGGTCTGACTACAAAAGATCCTGACACCTTTTTGTTTGAGTTTGTTGTTATCTGTCGAACCTATGACTATGTAGAAGATGAGCAAAAGTTGAAACTGTTCCCTTCTACTCTCAAGGATGCAACATTGTGCTGGTTCATGGGATTACCTGGAAATAGCATCACAACTTGGGCTCAGATGTAGCAAGCCTTTAACAACAAGTATCGAGACTATTGTAGGTCAAAATATACTAAAGAAGAAATTTTCCGAATGACTATAGGAAGTGATGAGTCCCTGGAAGACTATGAGGAGAGGTTCCAACTCAGTTACAAAAGGGCCGAGTGTACACTTGACCCTGAGTCTCTGAAGCTAGTCCTACTTAGGGGAATTCGGGAAGATATTTTAGACACCCTCCATCTACTGGCCGGGGAAGACATCTACCAATTGTCCTATGAGGACATAAAGACTGTTTTTAGAAACCATTCTAGAGCAGCCAGAAAGAAAGGTAGGGGGAGTCAACCCATAGCCAGTACCTCTTCCTCTAACTCATCCATTAAAGGAGAAATTGGAAACATGCTAGAAGACTTCAAGAGTGAGATGTTGCATACTCTTTCCATGCAAATGGATACCTTACATATCAAAAGGAAACAAGAGGAAGCAGAGAGGGCTTTGGCCATTTTTTGCCCTAGATGCACCAGGAGGCATCCTAGGAATGAATGCCCATTGAACTCTATAGAAGTTTATTCAGTCTGTGAAGAAAATCATTCTACAGACAAGTTCCCTTCCTTACCCAGACTTAAAGCTGTATATCAAGGGATTGACGGAGTCACTGAACAACTCTATTACATAAACCAAAGGAGGCCGCATGGACCTAGACCATATCAGCAGGGGATGCAAGGGACATCTCAGGCATACTGCAACCCCAACCAAGTCACTTCCATACCTTCTTGGGCCCCCCCACTCATCCTTCCTGGTCCACACCTCCTCCTTGGTCCTTCACATCTCAATACCATGCCTAACCAACCAGCCATTCATTTCAATCCTATGCTCACTCACCACCTTAATGTAATGCACCTCATCAGGAGTGGACGCCCCGATACAACTCTCATCCTGCTCTTTTGCCTCCACCACCTGCCCAACCACAACTGTTACCTCCTGCTCCACAAAAGCAACCCCAAATGCCTACCCAACCAAATCCGAACCTGAACAACAGACAGGCTCAACGAGTGTATAGTGGGGAATCATCATGCCCAACTTATGTTGTGGAGATTCAGGAAATTAACTTGCGATCTGGGAAAGTTCTCCCATATAGCCAGCCTCCACCCAGGGAGGTTGAGGAAGATAAAGAATAAAGTGAACCTAAAGCAAATCCACCCTTTCCTGAGAGACTATCCATGATAGTCCAGCTTACCCCAAAAGAAACTGAACTCCTGGGGTAATTGAAACATTTATGTGTGAAGGTACCACTTCTCCAAGCCATAAAAGATGTGCCTATCTACAATAGGTTGATCAAAGAGAAGTTCTTTAGGCATCCAGGAAGGCACAAGAGAGATGCCCCAACCAACAATGTCATAGGGCAACTATCCAACCTGATGTTGGGGCAAGCAATATGTCCAAAGTATCTGGACCCTGGAAGCCCAGTAGTCGATGTCCACATCAATGGCACCATGATCCCACACACCTTGATTGATCTGGGAGCTACCATTAATGTGATGACAAAGGACACAATGCTCAAACTCAACCTTCAGGGCTCCTTGAGGAAGACCATGGCCTGTTCTACAACTTGCATATCGTTCCACCATGACCCCTAAGGGCGTTGAGGAAGATGTGATGGTCTCCGTTGATTCTTGGGAGTACCTTGTTGATTTCTTATTTCTCCAACTAAAGGAAAAGCTCACTGGGTATCCTCTCATTCTAGGAAGACCCTGGTTGGCTACTGCTGATGCCTACATCAGCTGTCGAGCTGGGAACATGACCATAAACAATGGGCATATGTCCAAGTAGTTAATCCTATATCCTCCTACCCAACCCTTGCTAGAACATGATCTACCTCTCTGGTTGGAGGAGGAAGATGAGGATGAAGTCTATTCTACACCGCTTTGTGCATTATAAATCACGATGGGGAGAAACCGCAAGATGAGGATGATATGATTGAAAATATGATTCAGAATCCACCTCCCAGTGTATCGCCCTTAGAGGAAATAGTAAGAGAAACACAAAACCACCCCTCAAATGATCTTTGTGCAGCCAAATCCACCTCTTTCCATGTTAAGAATATAGATTTTGGCCTAGAAAGAACCTTGAAAATCAATCCATCCCTATCCAATTCCCAGGAGAAGGAACTGTGTAGCCTGCTGAGAAAACACCTAGATGCCTTCACCTGGAGTTATAAGGAGATGAAGAGAGTGCACCCTTCAGTATGTACTCATCATATATACATCAAGGAGGGTTGCAAGCCAGTTAGGAAGCCTCAAAGGAGGATGAATCTAGCACTTAAAGATATTGTTAAGGAAGAACTGCAGAAATTGCTTGATGCAGGATTCATCTATCCCATCTCTGACAGTGAATGGGTCTCTCCTTCGGTGCTAGTGCCAAAGAAAAATGGTAAGTGGAGAATCTATGTCGACTATCAGGAAATGAACAAAGCCACTAAAAAGGACCATTTTCCTTCACCTTTCATAGATCAAGTGTTAGACGGTCTAGCAGGGAAAAAGTTTTTCTCTTTCCTAGATGGGTTTAGCGGGTACAATCAGATTCAAATCATCCTGGAAGACCAAGATAAGACCACTTTCACTTGTCCTTGGGGTACCTTTGTATACTGGGTCCTTCCTTTTAGTTTGTGTAATGCTCTAGCCACTTTCCAAAGAGCGGTACTGAGTATATTCTCTGAATTAGTTCATGATGCAGTAGAGATATACATGGATGACTTTACTCCTTATGGCTCTGACTTTCAGGAAGCTTTATCTAACCTAGGAAAAGTTCTAGACAAGTGTATTGAGATGAACCTATCCCTCATTCTAGAAAAATGTGAATTTCTAATGACTGAAGGGACCGTGCTAGGTCATGCAATATCTCAACAAGCACTGCAGGCGGACCCCAACAAAATTGCCATCATCCAAAGGGTCCCACCTCCTCAAAAGGTGAGAGATGTCAGAAGTTTCCTAGGCTTAGCTGGGTATTACTGGAGATTCATTAAATATTTCAGCAAGCTAGCCTCCTTTGTTTGGCCTCTTAGGTAAAGATGTCGAGTTCATATGGTCGAAAACTATTAAGAGGCCCTAGATACCTTGAAGAGCAAGCTCGTGACTGCCTCAATTCTTAGAGGCCCAAACTGGGCCCTACCTTTCCACATTCACATGGATGCCTCGAAAAAAGCAATAGGAGCAGCCTTGGGACAAATTGATGAAAAGTTACCTTATGCCATATACTTTATAAGCAAAAACTTGTCAAAGCCAGAGTCAAACTATACGGTGACCTAGAAGGAACTCCTAGCTGTCATGCATTCTTTAAAAAAATTCAGACATTATATCACAGGATATCAAACGTTTGTGCACACTGATCATACTATAATTAGATATTTAATGAAAAAACTAGATGTAAATGCTTGGATTATTAGGTGGTTGCTTTTACTGCAGCAATTTGACTTGACCATTATTGATAAGCCTGGTAAAGAAAATGTTGTTGCTGACTTTTTGTCTAGAGTAAATTTGCCTGTAGGTGAAGAAGGAATTGTGGATGACAAAATGCTAGATGAGCATCTATTTGCTATCTTAGTAGTCTCTCAATGGTTTGTTGATATAGTAAACTACTTGGTTTCAGCACAGTTCCCACCACACCTGTCCTCAAAAAGAGAAGAACAAGATAGTAAGGAAAAGTGCCCCTTTCACCTGGATCGAGGGCAATCTCTTCAAACTTGGCCCAGATCAAATCTTGAGAAGATGTGTCAAGGATGAGGAATTATTTGACATCCTCCTGACCTGTCATGACGGGCCTTGTAGAGGTCATTTTGTAGCAAAAAGCACTGCCTTCAAGATACTACAAGCAGGCTACTACTGGCCCACTCTTCATCAGGATGTGAGGAGATATACCAGCCAGTGTGATTGGTGTCAGAGGATGCGGAAACCTACTCCAAATGATGAGATGCCCATGCAACCTCAAGTGACCTTTGAGCCATTTGAGAAGTGGGGCATGGACTTTGTGGGTCCTATCAGCCCTCCTTCAAAGCAAAAACAATACATCATTATGTGCACCATTTACCTAACAAAGTGGGTAGAGACAAAAGCAATCAAAGAAGCGACAAAGGAAAAAGTAGCTGAATTTTTGAAAGAGAACATATTCTACAAGTTCGGGTATCCAAGAGAATTGGTCATAGATCAAGGTAGTCAGTTTACTTGCAATTTGATTGAAGACCTGCTCACACATCATAGAATCAAGCACAGGACTTCGACCCCTTACCATCCACAAGCCAATGGGCAAGTGGAGGTCACTAACAGAGCATTGGAAGGGATCCTGACAAAGGTAGTGAGTAGCAGCAGAAAATACTGGGTGGACAGATTAGTTGAGGCCACTTGGGCCTACAACACAACATGGAATACTACCACAGGGTTCACACCCTATGAGCTGGTCTATGGGAAGAAGGCTTTGCTGTCAATAGAATTTGAATTCAATACCCTAAGAATGGCAGCTCAGCTAGACCTAGACCTCAGCCATGCACAGAAAGAAAGATTACTTTAGCTCAATGGATTGGATGAACACAGAATGCAGGCCCTTCTCCATATAGAGGTAGTTCAGCTTCAGAGAAAGATATGGCATGACTAAGATATCAAGGAGAAGAAATTCCAAGAGGGAGATTGGGCACTACTCTATGATTCAAGATACAAATATTTCAAGGGCAAGCTAAGGACAAGATGGCTGGGACCCTACACTGTGGAGAAATGAAATGACAATGGTTCAGTTCTAATCAGAACCATTGATGATGAAGCCATCCCCATGATTGTAAATGGACACCGGTTGAAAGTCTACAAGAAACCCCTCTCCAAGGGAGAGTTCATTGAAGATTTGAATAAGACAATGATGGTAGTGGAGCATGTCTTAGCCTCTACTTAACCAACTCACTAAAGAAAAAAAAAAAAAAAAATAAGGACTCAAGTGAAAGCTTCCATGAGGCGCTTGAGTCCCATCATTGGGTTGAAAACCTCTTCTGAGGCGGACCAGTGATATCAAAAAGAAAAAAATAGAAAAATAAGATCCTAGGGTGAAAACCTCCCTAGGAGGCACCTAGGGCAGGCAATTAGGGTGAAAACCTCCTTGAGGCGCCCTAGTTGTTTTCAAAAAAAAGGGAGAAAAAAAGAGAAAAAGAAAAAAGAATTTTCATTTGCATTGCAGGTTTGCAAGAGGATTACATGAAGCATCAGAAGGTGCTAAGGGAGCCCTGCAACCAACATTAGCACCTATCCTACCTTCTCATACCTTTCTCCATCATTCTTGGCATTTCTTTCACCTCACTGTGTTTTTTTTTTCAATAATTGTGCTTTCTACAAGAGGCTCTGTGTTTTCTACAGGAGGCTCCTGTAGGAATTACAGAGAGCCAAAAATGGGTATAAAAGGAAATTTGAGGGATAGGGAAGCTTCATGAATAAACTATAAACCTTCTTGCAGTCTTCAACCCTCCTTGCCACCATTTCCAATCCTGCATCACAACCCTAAGAATCATTCTTCTTCCTGTCCAATAAAAACACAGAAAAACCAGTTTTCAGGAAAAGAAAAGAAAAAAACAAAAAATAAGAGAGGAAGCAGCCCCATCCACCTCACCTGAAGCCTACAACAATGTAAACTTTGAAACGGGAACTATAAACTCAAAACTGGAACTCTGGCCAAAAAACCCCAAAAAAACATCAAAAACAGTGCTAAAAACGAAAAGTGTGTATACTGGAACGATGTTTTTTTTTTTAGGTGTCAATTTTGAACGTGTTTTAAAAATGGCGGTGACTACGAAATTTACTACGAAATTTTCGTGCAAAATATAGCTTCAAAAAAAAAGTGATGATACTGGAATAACGTTTTTTTTTTTAGGGTCAATTTTCAAACTTTTTAAAAAATGCTAATAAAACCAATTTTTTATGTCTCAAACAAAGTTAATGTTTAAGGAAAAAACACATTAATGTTTCTGGTAGAATATCATTTTTCTTTCCTAAGTATAAATTTAACATGTTTTCAACCACACCATGCTAGATACAAAAGAAATTGAAATTTTTTCAACTATAAAATTAAAAAACCATGACATTATGAACAAATTATATCACTGAATGAAATCAAAAGTATTTATTTGTATACTGAATAAAACAGACATTATATCTCTAATTTGATATTGCATTGTAGATATTTAAACAATAAAATTTATCATACTTAAGACATAATCCAACAACATAAAAATGCTTCATAACTTCTCATTTAACAACATATGGAAAACATTAATTTTATTTGAAGATATGATGCATACATCAGTTATATAATCTGTCTTAAACAATTATTCAAAATCACTCATATTTTCTTGCACACCATCACAATTCACATCTTCAGATGAGTGACTGGATGCCGACGAAAATGTTCCATATTCTTCTCTTTCATCAACTAGTGCCCCATCTGAGTCCACATGCATGCCCAACATTCCAGGTTTCAAAAGTCTTCTAGATCTACCACTGGTTTTAGCAGACTCCCATGTCAACACTATTCTTTCTGGTAACAACCTTTTCAGAATCTTTGTCGTCTTGAAGCGAAGAGTTCCTCTCTTTGTTAAATTGAAGTCATAAACAAGTATGTCAACATCCTCCAATTGTAATATGTCTGTGCGGCGGCGATTTATATTTGTACCCTTTCTTTTTCTTTTTCCACCATTTTTTTTGTCAACTACCATCTCTGGCTTATACACACCATTGAATGGGTGTGTATTTGTGGCATACCAATGTACTTCAACACCTGTAACATCCTCATTTTCTGTAAAGACCTTTATAACTTTAGCAACCCAAAATGGATAGCCTTTGGGATCTCCATCTGCTAGCACTACAATCATGCAACCCTCCTTAATATCATGTACTGAACCCCTATAAAGGTCTTCCATGGCTTCACGTTGTGCACGAGATCTTCTGGAACCAATATACATCTCTCTTTCCATTGCCTGTGAAGAATTAATAATACCTTGAGTTTGTTGCTGTTCAACAATGTTTACTTCCTCTTGTTCATTCGATGCATTTTGTGGCCAAATAAATGGATTTTTCAAAGGTATATCTTCATTGGTTGTTGTTGAAATGATATCACTTTGATTATTGAAAAATGACTCCCACCAAACTGAATCAGCAATGTCAAAGTACTCATATGTATATCTAATACATTTTTTAATTTCTTCTAGGCAATCAGAATAATTTATATGTCTATTCTGTCTGCATGCATTCTGAACTTCACCAACTGATTGTAATAACAATATTTTTGATGCAAATACTGGACGATGTGGAATGAACTTAAAAATTGCAAACCTGATGACGGTGCCCATTCTGTAGTAGTTGAAAACTTCTTGCCCCATATTAGTGTTTTCCCATCAATTTTTTTTATACGAAATTGATGTTGGAAGCTAATATCATTAAGTTTTTGAATGCATTTCCCCTCACCATATGATCCTAGAATAAACCTTCGCATGTCAATAGTTTCTTCCAACACTTCAAAAGTAGGCTTTGGCATGTATGATTTCTTAATACATTCAATTAGTGATGGCAAGCTCCCAACTTCCTTCCTCCTCAATGTGACTGAAAAACAACTGAACATCTGATCAATATGGTCATGAGTGTGCCCAACAAGAAGGAAACCAACCTTTACCTTTTGAAAAATTCTCAATTCAACAAGCATGTTCAGATACCCAAAAACACCCTGATTTTTGTTTTCACGGCAAGTGTTGTCCAATTGTAGATACAAAACTTCAGGAAGATTACCAGACCAATGAGAAATCACATCATGAATTATGGTTATGGTCAGATTTGCATCATTATGAATATTTGGAGCTGTGAAGTACACCCTTGGCAACATTTTCCCATTGAAGACCATACAACCGACCAAGTGAAACTGAATAAAATTTTCCTCTTGTAGATTTTTGGGTGTGCGAACAAAATGTGGTAAAAGTGTTTTCTTCTGGTCCATACCATCAATTATCAAACCCAAATATTTATTTGGATTATCATAACACTTCTTTCGATGCTTGTACAACTTCTTCCTTTCATTTGTTTGTTGTTCGCGATGCTTCTGAAGTTCTTTGACAATTAAATCTACACAACATAAAAGAAATTCATTAAGAAATATGTTTTCATAGTTGATGACTATACAATTTTAAAAGTAAAAGTTATGAACACTTACCTCTTTCTGAGCCTTCACATTTGTCCCTTTTTGATTTAAGAGAAGCACATGTACTGCAAATCCCCATCCTTGTCTTCTTAGGAATACGAACATTATTGAATTCTTTCTTCCATATCTTCACACAATATTGATATGTAATAAATTGGCCCTGTCCCTCATCACTTTTTGCATATTCTTTGTATAAGTTGTAGATTTCTCGTCTTGAAAAATTATCTGGAATATGTATTGTCTCTCTATTTGGCATACACTCTCCATGCTTTGAAAAGAAATCTTTCATCCATGACATTGCAGTATTTGATAATGGCCCAAACTGTCTTTTATAACGTACTTCTGAATAAAATGTGGGATCCTTTTCCAAATTTTCTTGAATTCTCGAGAGACGAAAATTCCCAATTGAATGAAACATTTTGAAAGCTTTTCTACACAATAATAAATTCCTAATATGATAATCATAACCTGACAATGTAGATTGCATGCAGCCAACTAAATATGAGTTTTGCATGCTTTTATTCATTGACAAATATCTCTTCCTGCTTTCTAATGCAAATGTGAAATCCATACGTTTCAAGCAATTTTTTTGGCAACATTCACTTGAAATGAGAGCGCTGATAGAACTTCTTCTCGTCAGATATTCTGCTCTACCCCTTGTATAACTAGAATAGTTTGCATTGATACGAAAAGGTCTGCTCCTACTGGACCTCGATACAATATTTCTTGGCAACATCTCCATCATTGGATCATCACTGCTGCTCTCATCCTGTTCTTCATCACTGCTGCTCTCATAGTCCTTAGAATCAGGACTAAGAGGACATTGTAATACTCCAATCTTTTGAAAATCATCATCCCGCACTTCATCATTGCTGCTCTCATAGTCCTTAGAATCGGGACTAAGAGGACATTGTGATACTCCAATCTTTTGAAAATCATCATCCCGCGCTTCATCGCTGCTGCTCTCATAGTCCTTAGAATCGGGACTAAGAGGACATTGTGATACTCCAATCTTTTGAAAATCATCATCCCGCGCTTCATCACTGCTGCTCTCATAGTCCTTAGAATTAGGACTAACTGGACACTTTGACACTCCATTCTTTTGAAATGCATTATCACACTCATCATCACTGCTGCTCTCATAGTCCTTAGAATTAGGACTAAGTGGACACTTTGACACTCCATTTTTTTGAAATTCATTATCACACTTTTCATCACTACTGCTCTCATAGTCCTTAGAATTAGGACTAAGTGGACACCGTGACACTCCATTATTTTGAAATTCGCCATCATGCACGTCAAAACTGTTGCTCTCATAGTCTTCAGAATTAGGACTGAGTGGACACCATGACCCTCCATTCTTTTGAACTTCACCATCACACTCTTCAAAACTGCTACTCTCGTAGTCCTCAGAATTAGGACTAAGTGGACGTCGTGACACTCCATTCTTTTGAACTTCACCATCATGCTCTTCATCACCGCTGCTTTCATAGTCCTTAGAATTTGGACTAAGTGGAATCTGTGACTCTTTATTAATTTGAAATTCTCCATCCCCTCTTTCATCAGTGCTGCTCTCGTAGTCTTTAGAATCGAGACTAAGTGGAAGAATTGACTTTCTATTCATAGTGGAAGAATTCCCGCTATATTCATCAATATGAATAGAGTTGTTACGCGATGAAGATGTTGATGGTGTATAAACCGAAACTTCACCATCAGAACAATCAATCCCTTTCAAATAGAAGATGTTGAATGATACAAATGGAGTCTCCTAAGAATATTATATAGCTTAAAGAATGAAATATTCCCTCCAAAATTATTCCCCCCAAAAATTTTCGCGAAAATATTTCCCTCCAAAACTTTTCGCGAAAATATTTCCCTCCAAACATTTTCGCGAAAATATTTCCCTCCAAAAGTTTGTTAGATTTATTTACCTTTATTAGTTTATTCTACAATTCATTGAAAAACATAAACTAATTTTTTTTATGAAATCAATCACTGAAATTCAAATTGTAAACTACAACTTCTATATTAATTATTCTAATAGTTAAAGTATATAATATTTACTAAACAACTAATTTTTTTTTTTTTTTTTAATTTTTATAATATATTCTAAAACAAATTAATCCCACATTCAATCCATTGTAAAATAACTCTACAATATTCGCTCTATAATAATTTAAAACAAATTATCCCACATTAATCGTATAGAAAAACATCTTCGTAATTTCACTTATATATTAAATTTCGTTATCACTATTACTTACCTCACATCCAGGTTTTCTGAAGTTCGTTGAAAGACTTGTGAATTTGTGGAGCAGCGATATTGCTATCAACAACATATTCAATGAAGAATTATCACAATTGAAAGGTAAGTTCAATTTCTTTTCAAAATTTTCATATTAAATTAATTTAACGAAGAAGTTTTTTTTTTTTTTTTTTAATTAATAATTTTTCCAAGCCAAAATAACAATTATGTCAATCGTGAGCATGGTGGGCCCAATCAAACTCAATCACCCAATAACCGTGGGTAGGCCGTCGTCATGCCCCCTTCCCCCAACCCATTACCGATCTTTCCCATTCACCCATGCCCTCTTCCCCCTTCTACCCTACCCATGCGCCAGCCCTTGCCACCCCCAACTCACCCACCCATGCACCCTTTCCCCAACTCTTCCTTCCCTACCCCACAACTCTACTCCCTATAAGCCCACCCCCTAACTCCCATTCCCCTCCAATCTCAACTCCTCCCCCCCTTCCTTAACGCCTGCCCCATGGGCCCCACCCCCTAACTCCTTCCCCGTGCCCCCTCTCCCTCCACCCCCTTCTGCCCTCCCCCAACCCACGCCCTACCCCCACCTTCTGCCTCTACCCATACCCCACCCTACACCCTAACCCCTACCCTTACCCCCCCACCCCATCACCCACCCCCCCATTCCCCCCCTGCCCCCTACCCTTACCACCCCACCCCATCCCCCTTCCCCCTTAACCCCCCCCCCCCATCCCCATTCCCCCCCGCCCCATCCCCCTACCCCCCCTTACCCCCCCCCCCCCCCCGCCCCATCCCCCTTACCCCCCTACCCGCCCATTCCCCCCTGCCACATCCCCCGGAGGGGGAGGGGTGGGTGGGGTGGGCCCGGTAGGGCGCAGAGGGTGTGCGGGGTGGGGAGGGGGCGGGGGGGGGGGGGGTAGGGGGATGGGGTGGGGGGGTAGGGGTAGGGGGCAGGGGGGAATGGGGGCGTAGGGGGATGGGGTAAGGGTAGGGCGCGGGTAGCGTGGGGGGGGGGGGATGGGGGGTAAGGGTAGGGGGGGGGTAGGGGGATTGGGGGGGGTGGGGGTAGGGGTAGGGGCAGAAGGTGGGGGGGATGGGGTAGGGCACGGGGGTAGGGGTGGGCGGGGGGTTGGGGGGCGGGTGGTGTGGGGAGCGGTGGGCGCAGTGGGGAGGGGCGGCCGCGGGGAGGTGTTGGGGGGTGTAGGGGGTTTGAGGGGATGGGGGGGAGGGGGTTTGGGGGCGGGGGGCGAGGGAGGATGGGGCGCGGGAGTGTGGGGGGATGGTAGGGGGTAGGGTGAGGGAAGGGGAGGGGGGGCCGGGGAGGGGGGGAAGCTTAGGGGGTTGTGGGGGGCGCGTGGGTAGGGGCTCGCCCATACTTGCCTAAATGTCTACTTAGCCACATTATCCCTCACCTGACCTCCCTCTCGCCCATCGACCCGCCTACCTGTTAGAGGTGGCTAGGCAATTCTGCTTATGCAAATAAAAAATTTATGGTATATTTTTGTTATTAATTTAAGTTAATATGTTTTTTTATTTTACTAATTTATGTGTTTTTTTTTAGGAAAATGGCATCAAGGAAAATTTCTGTGAATCTTTCTGGACCAAAGAGTCTTAAAGGTGTATCTTCAAAAACATTGGTGAACGAACTCCACCTGAGCTCATGCCTACAAATATTTCAAGTGCTTCAAGTGATAAGAAGCTAATCTCAGATTGGAAAAGTTCAAAAGAGGTGCAATTTCCATCAAGAGTCTGGTATGTGAAAGAAAGAGAGAGCACAACTGTGAATATATATCTATACATTGATATACCCCATAATAATGAAAATTTGGAGGTGATGGGAAGAGTCATAGATATGTGTTCAGTACCAAACACTGAAGTTGTTTAAGTACTTACAAAAGCTCCCAAGTCACATGAAAGGATTAAATACCGACTATCATATTCATTATATGACACGAGAGAGGTATCTACAAAGTTGTGTAAACAAATCGTAAATGAGATGACACAAAACATCGTAAGTATTGTTATTTGTATTTTTATTTTGCGTTTTGAAAGTGTCTCGCTATATTTTTTTAACTTTGTTTATATTAACATATGATATTTTGTTTGGCAGAATTTTGTTGAAAGCTGTTCAATTAGGTTGGGAGGCATTCATTTCATAGAGCATGATATCATGAAAGTTGTCAGCCATTTTTACTCAGTGTCAGAAGAATATATGGAAAACATGGAAAATGTAGTAATTGATGATGCTACAAAACTACATCCAAAGAATCAGAAAAAAAGGCCTCTGGCGGATAAATCTAACAAGGGTAAACAAGTTACTTTTGAGGACGATGAAGTTGAAATTGACAATGAAGCATATGTTGCCATTACTGAAGATGACATTGGAACTGAGGAAGGTCGTAAAAGACCAAAAGTAACAATGCCCAAGAATAGATCTCTTGAGAATGTTATGACGAAAAAAAGTAGAGTTGAAGATATTGAAGTAGTCATTACCAGCAGTCAAGAACCTAGTGAAACTTCAAAAGAAAGCAGAGAAATCATTACACTAGGAGCTGATTTAGATGATGGAATAATCAAAACAAAACAAAATTCCATTCGATAGAATTTGACAAAGAGAAACTTAATTGATGGTGGTCGTACATTTCAGTTAAATGTCAGACAAACCTATAAGGCAAGTGAAGGACAATGCCAATATCAAGTCAAAAAGCCACATCATCTGCATGTTCACAACTTGAAGACATTGATGAGGTACAATCCATATGCTCATGTGGTTAGTTATGTGCTTCTTGTTGATCCACTTCAAGTTCCCAACAAAGAATCATTTGATAAGTCAAAATGTTTTGAATACAATTATTATGTGCTTGGGGGGAACCATTCTGTTGAAGTTCAAAGACAATTGATGTAGGAATATCCTAATAACCCACGTTTTGAAACAATGAAATGTATCATTTATGCTGGTTTAAATGAAACAGAAGCAAAGTTAGTGGCATGGGATCATAATTCAGATAATGAATATAGGATGTCTATGACTTTGATCCAAAAGGTTAGATTTATTCATAGTGAATTCCTAGAAAAATGTGGTGGGGATAAGATAAATATTACTGCAAATTTCCGAAAGGAATGTTGTATGGAAATAGGCTATTGAATTGAAGAGAAAACCAATTCAAAAGGTGGAAAAGACAGCAGATATAGCGATTTATTCAGAGGTGTTGATAACATTTTCCAATTGGCATTTAGAACTGGAGATATTTGGAATTTGATTGATGACATTTTTAGCATGTGGGAAGACATTGGCATTAAAAACCAGAGGGTCAAAAAGTCCAAGCCATTGATATGTAGCAACAATAAATCAGCTCCTGAATTGAAGCAACTTCCAGACGATATGAACATCACGCCTTGAAGGGCGATGCAAGGAGTGAAAGATGAAAAAATTGTCAAAACAATATTATCTCGTGTGAGGTCAATGGAATTATCATTGGAAGAAATGTCTGAAGAATTTCAAAAGTAAGTTTGCTGAATTATTTTTACTTATTTCCAGGATTATAGTTATCTTTTAAATAAAACATGTTGTTATTGGTAGTATTTGTTATACATATCATTATATTAACTTTTTCTTACTTTATCTATGCAGTCACAAAGTTTACATGAAAATTCAGGAACAAATGGTTAAATTGTTGAATGAAGATAGTTGGGATGATGTTGTACGCAACTATCCAGATTCAAGTTCTACATCAACATTAAAAGCTTTTTATCTTGCATTTAAAAAAGTAACTTGATTTATACATTCAGTTTTAATCATCTGTGTACTATTTTTAATTTAAAACTTACACATACATTTGTTTGTTTGGTAAAAGATGAGGAAAGAAGATAATGGAGCACCAGACAGTTTCAAGACTTTTATTGAAAAAATAAAGATTGAAAGACTGAGAAAGCAACGTATTAAGAATGTTGAACTTGATCCAACTCTTAATCATTTCATTTGGAATGGGCTAGACACTATTCAATATCAAGTAATACAAGGCGACTGTGAAGACATTGCTAAACTCGTACCAAAAAGGGATTATGCCCTGGTTATTGCAGATATTTCCCATAGTTTCAATATTCCAAACATTTACTATGATAGTGACCCTTATACTTATCAAGCTTTTAATAAAGTGGTGGTGGGATTTATGGAAGTGACGTCATCACCATTATGGAGATTTGTGACATTTCATTCAGACACACAATTGGCAATGGTATTGTCAAGCTTCAAGGGGAAAACAAATTCAAGGATGCAGCTTACATGGTAAGATGTTTAAAGGTATATTTGATTAATGTTGAAAAATTCATTTATGTACAAGTTAATTGAACTTTTACTATTTTATGTTACAGGCAAAAGTCAAATCTTCTTAACAATGAAGATCAACAATTTATAAATGACTGTGAGTTCATTCATATTGATAGTTGGGCAAAAGATGATAGTCATATGTCTATGATTTTTAATCGGGTGGACAAAAAGAGTCATAGCCAAATACTGACTTATGATGTTGTTGTGAGAAAACTAACATATGAAGACAAAGAAACGAAAGGAGAGATAGTTAACATTTATCAGAAACCACAATTATTGATTAACTATCTTATAGACATATGTTCAAATGAAGGAGATTGGGTTCTGGATTTATTTTCTGGCTCAGGTAGGTTTTGCCACATGGAATTGAATTTCAATATGTTCTTTTTTTTAATTAATATGTCATTGTACTAATTTACTTCATTATTTTTTTGTGCTTGATAATTAGGTACAACACTAGCATGCTGCCTTCAAAAAGGAAGAAACTGCATTGCAATTGAGAAAGATCCATTACAATGCAATTTCATTCAGCAAAGAATTAATGCTCTTCAATTTCTTCCAGATGCAATGCAAGAAATTGGGTTGAAGAAAGGGGACTTTAGTGAATCACGTGTGGCAAAAAAGGCAAAGGAACCCCAACCACCATTACATGGAATGTTTGGAAAGACATATATTGGGAGATTTGCAGACATCAAAGACCCATTAGAAGAGGAAATTGCGCAAAAGGAAGCAGAAAATATTGTGGAATATGACAATGATGAAACTCTAGAGGACGAAGAGTTTGGATTACGTGACATTGTTAATTAAATTTAAGTTATAACTGGAAATCAAACTTTGCAATGTTTTGACTCTGACATTTCATGAAAAGAATAATCAATGAATTAAAGTTGTTATGTGTTCAATATTTGTAATTTGTGATTTTCGCATTGATTTTTAAGTTAATTATTATTTTTTGAAAAAAAGTTGTTATTATTATTTTTTTGACATGAAATTCATAAAAAAAACTATTATTTGACCATTTTTAGTTAATATTTTTGTATAAAAATTGTGATTTTGACATGTTAATTCTAGCAAAAAATTATCAAAACATTTAGTTTTTTTGTTATATTTATGTTAAAAATGGTTATTTTTATGTCCATTGTTAAAAAATGTTGTTTTTTAGAAACAATTATTTCATGTGGATTGAAAAATTATTTAAGGATGTATAAATATGTAGATTATCTAAAATTCAAACTATCAACTTTCTAATTTAAAAACGCAAAACAATAAAAACCCCACTAAAAAAAAAAAAATTAAGATAGAGAACAAGAAAATATGAATAAAATGACCACTTCAAAAACTATCAAATTTAGAAAATAATTTTTTACATTTCACACACTAGAAAATTTAAAGTCAAAAAATAGGTCTTTTAAAAAAAGGGTGTGATGCAGAATACTCACTTTTTAAAATCAGCATGAAAATCACTACCATTCTAAAACTTAATGCACATGAAAAAAATAAAAGTTCCAAAAACCATGTTCTAAAAAAAACATGTGTATTCTGCATCACCACTTTTGAAAATCGGGTCATTTTTTTGCTATCTCTACGAAACGGGTAACAATATCAATTCCCGTTTCAAAGTTTACATTGTTCTACCTATTACCTCTCCTTCTCTATTTACATCTCTGGCATCATCCTCACAACTCCAAGCACAAAAAGAAGCTAAAGTTTCAAGGGGAGAAGCAGCTACAGGAGCTGCTGTAGGAATTCCTGTAGCAGCTGATCCCATTAAAATCCAGCATCAGCTGCAAGAGGGTGAAAATATGAAGGTTGAAGAAGACACCTGAAGCTCAAATCTAGCCAGAGAAGAACCTACACAAGGCACAACCACACATAAGCAAGCAGACGACATGCATCAAAAGAAACAAAGGCATGCAGCAGAGAGAGAGCCACAACACCTCACAGCGAATGCATTCAGATCTCAAGTAAGTAACTAACCCACTCCTCTATTTGCATTTGTCTAATTAGAAGGAATGCAACAACAATGAGATGGTTGAGGTTGAATGAGGGAAAGGTGTCCAGTTAACTTGGCCACCTTCATCTAGTTGACTCCACTCATTTGAAGATGTCACCCACACGTGCGCACAGTCAACTCAAGAAAAATGTCAAGGACAGGTAGTGGAGGAAGTGTGAACTCCGATGCAATCATGGGGGATGATTATGAGGAAAGGGCCATGATGAAAAGGTAGGTGGGGACCAATGGTCCAAATATAGCCAATGCATAGGTTGCTAGCTCACCCTCCATCACCAGAAATATCCATAAAGGGAAATACGTACTCCTCCTCGAGCACTATCACCACCTTTTCCTTCATTTTGTCCTCGAAACTCCGCTCCTGTAATCTCCTTGTGCCCCCACAGCTTTGTAATCATCATTCTCCATTGATCTCTCCCATACTCCTACTCTCGGCATTTTCTACAGGAGCACTTGCAGGTTATACAGGAGCACCTACAGGAATTCTACAGGAGGGACAACAGGCTTCTACAAGAGGGCTAGTGAGTTTTTTTGAAGGGAGAAGACATGGATTTTAGCATGGTTTTCGATCTGAGGAGGTAGGTTCCATGCATGCCCCCATTGAATATCAAAATATGCAAGTAGTTGTTTAAATTTGAAGAGGAGATAAAGTCTTTAGGAGGAGGAAGTACATAAAAAAATTATGTTTATTTAAAAAAAGAAAAAAACAGTCTTCTCTGTTTCTCTGTTTTCTTCAAAAATTGTTGTCTCCATCTCCACATTTGGTTTTCCAAAGAAGTATAAACAAACTAACAGGAGGATTTATGAGGAAGGAGCCCACCAACTCCTCCAGGCTCCATGCACATCCACAAGTAGTGGACATCTTCACAAGGGAAAATTGGATGAACTTTTTTGACAAATTCCGAGGGTATGATGAGGAGATTGCCCAATAATTTTTCCACTCTTTGGTCCCTCACTCAAGAACATGTGGCACTATCACCTTTAGAGGTCTTTCCATGGAGATAACCCTTGAATTTATCAGTAGAGTCACTACCCTTCCTCTTGGGTTGCCTTGGAGTAAGGATGAGAAACCAATTAGCCAGACTGCTAAGAAAAACTTTTTCCAAAACAATGAAACCACTGTAGAGGATAAAAATGGCATTAGAAGGGCTAGCATACCATATCCTTGGGATGAGGTTAGCTACCAAATAATCAAATATATTTCCTATGAGGGGAGGTACAACATTGTCTATGGTTACCACTTTACAATCCTTCATGAATTAAGGTATGGCATGGACACTCCAGCCCCTCAGAAGCTCAGCATCCCCTACTTCCTCCTGCAGTCCCTCATTGACTCTAGCACTAAGGTTCAAGTAGGAAATTTAGAGCAACTGGCTCACAATAGGTTAATTAAAATTTTAGTGGAAGAATCCCTACATACATTTACACTCCCTATAGCATGGGAAATCTTCTGAAACATGACAACTGAAGATGACATAAAGACCCTAACCTATGATATCAGTCCTACTAGTAGTGAAGAGGAAAAGCAGCAAGAGGGAGAAGGTGAAGCAATTGGTGACTTAGCAAAACAAGAAAGGAAGGAGGAAGAAACTAAGAGAGAGGACGAGAAAGATGAAGAAATAGAGTAGGAAGAAACAGAGACAGAAGGAGGAGAGAAAGACGTAGAAAAGACAGAACAAGGAGAAGTGTTCCCTGAGACTCTAGAAAGAGAGGTAGTAGTTGCTCTCACTGCCCTCAGTACACCCATCAAGCCAATGCAGAAGAGGAGAAGGCAGGCCTCCATGTATTTCAGGGCTAGGAATAGCACAAGATTCAAAATAGGGAAACCCAACCTTCTTTAAAAGTGCCAATTATAATTGAAGATTCACCCTTTGCCCAAGGAAAGGAATCCCCTTCTAAGGCACCTATCACATATGAAAGGGGGACTCCTAGATCTCCCACATGGAAAGAAAAGGTAGAACTATAAGACCCAAAAACAGTCCTACAGGAGGCACAGACAGTTCTACAGGAGACATTGTGAAATCTACAGGAGACCCAAAAGCTTGAGAAGAGAATAGAAGGACAGCCACAAAGAAAGGAGGAAGAAACAAAACTACAAGAACCTGATCCCTAGCCCAGTCTTAGCTCCTACTACAATCTTCTTGAGGGGGGAAGAATAATTCCACAAAAAATTGCAATTCCACTATTCTTTGAATTAGAGAAAGAGAGAATAAGTACACATAGGTGGATGAAAATATCCAAATCCAAAGGAGTTGAGGATATTGGCCATATGGAGAATAAGCTCAGAGAAATGGGTAGAGAGTTGAATACTATCAGACACAGAGAAGCAATTACAAGAAACCACCTTGAAACTGAAAATGAATTGCTAAGGAGGTAGCTGCAAGAGAAAGAGACCCAACTGGCATGCATGGAAAGCTGGTCCATGGAGGCACTGCAATGTAGAACACCAACAAAATGCTATGGCCTGTATCTCAAGGACCAATGGTTGCAATTTCAGATAAAGACTTTGACACAAAGAGGCACAATGCCTTTCCAAGATTACAGGCGGTTTATGGACCTGTGTGACCAAAGCACATCAGAAGATATGGAAAAGATGGCAGAATTCTACCTACATAACACGGCCCTCACAGACATGAATGTGTGTGACCCCAATGCCAAGCTAGGGTACCTGCAACTAATGGCCATGGCCTCATGGATGAACCATGAAGAGTTAAGGTCAGCAGAAATAAGAAGGTTTGATGATAAAGGAGCAGAATGAACCATTAATGATCAAAGTTGAGCCATCAGACCCCATGGAACTCATCAGCACACATAACATGCTTTCCAATAATCCTCAGATTTCCCCTAGATATATAAGTGATCAGGCACAAGCCATTGCACACTTTGAGGATATGGAAAGGCTACTTGGGGATGACTGTGTGCATGCATGTATGAGGAGATGGAACACCTTACCACACTGTCTGTAGATCAGGGAATATCGTTCCCCAATGAGGATGAAGGAGGCATTAAGGAGAGTGCCAATGTATAAAGCACTCCATGCAGAGGCTGAAGGTCAATTAGATTGGCATCAAATTGAGTCCCCCACTACTGCTAGGCATGCTGGAAGGGAAAAGAGAAGAACAAGAGCAGGAGCAATGGGAAGAGATAGACAGGAAGGCAGGATTCTATGACAAGGAAGAGGAGACCACATCAGAAACATGGGATGCTAGGGAGGCCGCCAAGGCCATAAAAGATGAGGAGATGGACTAAGTTGCTCAGAGGATGAGCAACACTTTCAGTAGTGGGTAATGATGAGCCTCATAAATGGGTAATTATATGGGCTCATTTTACCTCCTAACCTAGTCAAATCAACCATTCTCTTAGCTTATTGTATGATTTTTTGATTATATTTATGCTTATAGAGTGAGTTGAGTTAGTTATGTTGCCATGTGGTCTAATATGTGTTTAATGCAGATTATTGTTGAATTTTGAGGTCAAAGTCAAGGATCCAGTGGACAAATGGCAACAATAACTCGAAGTGGACAAAGGATAGGACTTATAGGAGGGAATACCTCTCATTTATTAATCCTCACTTCAAATTCCCCTTCATTCAGCTCAAAGTAGAAGTAGCCAAGTCATGCACTAGAAGGCAGCCGAGCAAGTGGAGGATGATTGATGATTATCTCGAGTTTTGGGAGCCAAGCCTCCCTGATTTTAAGGAAGATGTTGGCAGCTTCATTTGTATAAGTAGAGATGCCTAGGGCCTCACTAGGGTCGGATTTTTGTCCGATTTTTGTTGTACTTTTGCTTATGTAAACTCTGCTCAACTTCGAGCTTATTATTTTGATAGTTCCATGTAATCTTGTTATTGTTTTTGAAATAAATATGGAATCCTTTTTAAGTTAGCATTGAGTTACCTCAAAGGGCTGGATTTATTGGGTTAGGGCCCAACCCAAGTAGCCAAGCTCCTCTTTACTTGTATTTGTATGTTTTATTTCAGTTCGTAGATTAGGTTGCTATTAGATGAATTTCTTTTATGCTCAAGAATATGTTGCTTTTGATGATTCAATAGTTTGCTTCCATTTGTGCTTTCTATAGCAGGTTAAGCAGTGGTAAAGAAAATATTCAAAAGGATAGTAACAATGCCTTGGCCTCTCTTCCTCCCTTTGGGACCACGATTTGAGGCAAAGACCCTCTTGTTGCCCCAAAAACACAGATTTTCCTCATTCATAGGACTTCTAGTGTTTGCAGTTTTTTGGTGGTTAATAGTTTAGTTTTGCTTTGCTTCAGAAATTATTCATCATGCTTACTTCTTGGTTTACAATAGTCTTCTTTCATGCAATAGTTATCAGCATTTCCTTTCATAGATCACTGTTTAGACTAGTTTGATGCAAAACTCTAGTTTTCTAGATGCACTTATTTCATTGCTTGCTTAATCTCATTGGTTGACTGCCAGTTGTTTATGCAGCAGATATCTTCTAGCATTAGGTCAGCCTACCATCCATCCCATCCTTCATCTGTTCCATGCCCTATAGGTTGCCCAAGTCTCACCTTAATAATGCCTTAGTTTCCTGCATTTTCCATAGAATTTCTTCCTCTCTCCTTGAGAAAATCAAATCATCTTTCTCTCTCCTAATGATTCTTGGTAGACCCTAGGTGCCCTAACACTTCATTCCAAACTTCATCCACCTTTTTCACACACTATCACACCTTCAAAATAGTGAAGAATGCTCTCGGCCTCCTCCTGTAGGCCTCTTGTAGAACGTTATTTTTCCTCCTTTAGATTCCCTATGTCCTCTTGTAGATTTTCCTGTAGGCTTCCTTTTGAAGGACGAATGTGGTAAAAGCCTACAGAAGGCCACCTAAGACCTCCTAGGACCCATTGACACCATCCTACATCCTCTCAAGTTCCAAAACCGCCCTTTAACGCCACCTATTTGCTGCCACATTCAAAAACAAATAAATTACATGCATGGCAAATTCACATAAAAATACATAAAAATCCAAAAAGATGTTTTTGCTCATTTACTTCCAAAAATAGTTTAGTTAGATGTTTTTTACTTCCTTGAGTAGGTAATGGCATTCTTTTCTTGGTTTTAATAGTGATTTCTACAAAAGTATGATTAGTTGGTTAATTTGGATTTACTTGGCTTGCTTTACATTTCAGTCTTTCTCCTTTCTGCAGTTAAAGTAGTATCTGTAGAGTAGTCTTTCTCTCCTTTCATCACATATAGAGCTTCTTCTTGAATCCATAGAAGTTGGCTTGAGATCCTAGTGATCTTGCGTCGGCTGACCAAGTGACAACCTATAGTAAGAACTAGTACTTGTGCATATAGCACTGTCGCTTCCAAGTTTGTTACGAACTACCAAGTTGATAAGAGTAAAGTAGGTAGCCCCGGAGTTGAAGCATTATTGCTGCAATACTGGTGCTCACCAGGAATTATTTTGGATAAAATCATACAAAATTGAAGTTGGATTTCCATATAGGCTACAACCAATCTTTATTCTCATGCACCCCTAGAAATATGTTAAACTCCCCAAAAAAATCCATCATAAGTTATTCAAGACTTCCTTGTTGGAAATAATACTGAGAGGGGGGGTGAATCAGTATTATCAAGTCAATTATTTTATTTTTAAACCCAGATCATATACGCTACTTCAGTTAGATAAAACCGCGTATATACACAACTAAAGAGAAGGAAACCCACGTATACAATGCAGAATTATAATTTAATTTATCTTATAGATGTTGATCATTAATATGTGTATTAGAACCAAATAAACAGTAACCAGAAACAGTAAAATAGAGCTGAAGACAATCACACACAAGAACACAAGATATAAGGTGGAAACCCAATGTGGGTGAAAACCACCTGCTACAATTCGTCTCTATCTTCTTTTAATTAGAAACTTCTTCTTACAATGTACTGGTGCAGTCCTTTATCAGTACACAGGCTGCAACCTGCAGAGAGCTACAACCCTCTCTCGTTCTCCAGATTCTCCTGGAAGGGAGCTACAACCCCCTTAGCTCTCGCACTAGCCAAGATACTAGTACATAGGTGCTGGCCTACAGAAGGCTACAACCTTCTCTTTCTTCCAGGGACCACGTTTCATAAATTTTCAGACTAGATCCATGAACATCAATCAATCATCAAGAATTTCTGCATCAAACAATCTCCTTTTCACCAATTAGAACTGAATCAAGTAGACACTTCTCTGACAGCTGTACCCAAAACACAATAACAGTAACCACACACCAAATTCTGAACCCAGAACACTGCAACAATAAACAGAAGCAGCTAGAACCCAACTCAAGAGATGTACGCTACTTTAATAACCTAAAACCTGCGTGCATACGCTTCTGTGTTTGGACCAACTTGCGTATACACTGTTTTTATTCACTGAACCAGCGTGTATACGCGCCTTCGCTTCACTAAACCTGCGTACAGATCTATGAAGGATAATTCACTCTTTCAAATATTCAGATACTAATTAACCTAGATTATCAGATTTATCGATCAAGCATGCGCCACATATAACATATCAAAATCATACAAAGATACTATTATTCAAGCCTTAAGATTATGACCCATCAATAGAACTTATCCTTCTCTTTGCGCTAAGATTCCTCCTTCTTTCAGATCTAGATCTGTACCATAACCCCAATCACCAATATTTCAGATCTAGCACTTATTAGATATTCAATTATTTAGGATAATCCCTTGCCAAATGATCTCCTTCCTCTTTTATAGTCTTAGGCCTTTCACAATACTACGGTCCAAAACCATAGGTTCAATTACCAAGGACTAAATACCACGGACCAAAAGTAAGTTCTCCAACATATACACACTTTTCTTTGCGTGAAAGTGCGTGTATACGCATACGTGAATTTGTAACGTCTAACCCGCGTGTATACGCGCCTTCGTCTAGGTGAACCTGCGTATATGTCTTTTCCTTCATTCTGAAAGCCTGAACTGAGATCTGTCACCAGAGAGAGTTTCCATCAAGGACAACACCTGTGCCATAGCTCCAAACCTGTGCCATAATGCCAACAATCTCCCCCTTTGGACTTGATGGCAACCCCAAGATCCTCAAAGTCATTCTCCCCCTTTGTCATCAAGGGCAAAGGGTTGTGCTCCCCTTGAGTAAATGCTGAAATCTCTGCCCTGCTGTGCTGACCATGCTCCCCCTAACTGTAGGCAAGATCTGCAAAAAGATGTTCTTCAAGAAGAACCATGACTTATACATCATAAAAGACCTTCCTATCACCAAAAGACTCAATACATACATCCATCACCCAACCAAGTGGGGATCATCCACCCAACCAAGTGGGGATACATCATAAATTTACATATGACAACCAAGTACATTACATCTTCATCCCATGCATAGTGGGGAAACCAAAATAGCCCGTTACATGACCTTGACACCATAAAAGAGATACATGACATAGAGATGAAATATCTAGAGCAAGACTTATGAAAGTCACCAATCACCATTTAGATCAGCAACCATGATCTCCTTCTATTCTCCCTCTGCATTTGTTCCACCTGAAACCAACAACAGCTGTGAACTAGAACCAAAAGCTTCTAAGATAATGCCAACAATGCATCATTAGAAGTTTATCTGGTCCCCCTGAACCTGTGCCAGATGGTCTCTGTCAGACCCATATCACACTATCTTCAACCAGAGCCTATCCCTACTGATATCCATAAAGCCTCCATATACGCGACTGTATCTGTATAAACCAGCGTATGTACACGGATCCTCGCGTACACCCATTTTTCTCTGAAACAGACAAGTTTCAACAGCAAGATGATGCATCAACTATTCCCAGCTTTTGTCTGAGGTATTCAAAAGTTTCCCTGGGCAGTGGTTTGGTGAGAATATCAGCAACTTGTTCCTTAGAGGGAACATACTCCAATTTGACTTTTTGTTCCAACACTTGTTCCCGGAGAAAATGATACTTGATCGGTATGTGCTTAGTCTTTGAATGCATGACAAGATTCTTTGAGATACTGATTGCACTTGTATTATCACATAAGATGGAGATAGGTGGTGTACAAGTGATTTGAAAATCCTGCAAGGTTTGCATCATCCAAAGGAGTTGAGTGCAACAAGATGCAGCAACCACATATTCCGCTTTAGCTGTAGATAGAGCAATCGAACTTTGTTTCTTGCTAAACTAAGATATTAATCTGGAAACCATAAAGAATGCACCACCACTTGTGCTCTTTCTGTCATCCATGCTTCCAGCCCAATCTGCATCTGTATAAGCATGAAGAGTGAGATCTATATCTCTCGGATACCATAAGCCATAGTTTTGAGTTCCTTGAAGATACTTGAAGATTCTCTTTACTGCCTGAAGATGAGTTTCCTTTGGATTTGCCTGAAATCTTCCAACCATTCCCACTGCATGCATGATGTCTGGTAGGGTACCTGTCAAATAAAGCAGACTTCCAATCATGGATCTATAGGTTGGTTGATGCACTGCTGCTGATTCATCATTTGCACTGAGGCTGCATCTGGTAAGCATAGGGGTACATATTGGTTTCGAATCTTCCATGCCATATTTCTTCAAGATCTTCTTGAGATACTTGGTTTGAGACAAAAATATACCGCCTTCATTTTGTTGGATTTGTAGACCAAGAAAATATGTCAGCTCTCTAAGTAATGACATTTCGAATTATTTCTGCATCACCAAGGCAAAGTTTTGACTCATAGCTTCTTCATTGCTACCAAAGATAATATCATCTACATACACAACAAGTATTAGCAATTTGTCATTTTCAATTTTTATATAAAGATTGCTATCCGCTGATCCTTTTGAAAAACTTTGTTGATGAAGGTATTTGTCCAAACTTAGTACCAAGCCCTTGGAGCTTGTTTAAGACCATAGAGGGCCTTCTTAATTCTGCATACAAGTTTTGGATCATTTCCAATGATGAATCCATCTGGTTGCTCAATATACACTTCTTCTTCTAAGTATCCATTCAGAAAAGCTGATTTCACGTCCATTTGAAATACTTTGAACTTCTGAAAGCTTGAGAGAGCAAGGAACATTCGGATGGCCTCAAGTCTAGCAATAGGAGCAAAAGTTTCTTCAAAGTCTATTCCTTCTTGTTGAGCATACCCTTTACAAACAAGTCTGGCCTTGTTTCTAATAACTTCCCCATTTTCATTCAACTTGTTTTTAAAGATCCATTTTGTCCCTATGACATTCTTATCTTTTGGTCTAGGAACCAACTCCCAAGTGTTATTCTTTTCAATCTGTTCAAGTTCTTCATCCATTGCCTTGACCCAACATTCATCTTTGCATGCCTATTTTACATTTTGTGGTTCAGTGGAGGAGAGTAATGCCAAATAGCTTGAGGCTTCTGCAATAGTTCTTCTTGTTTGTATATCTGCCTCTTTCTACCCCAAAATTCGAGATTCTGGATGATTCTTCTGAACATACCTGGATGGAGTTTTATCTTCTATCCTTGTCTGTTCTTCTGGTGCCTCTTGAGCTTCTTCTTCATCATAAGTCTGATTAGATGTTGAAGGATAGTCCTCATCATCATTGAAATCTTCGGAATTCACTTGCTTAGGAATGTTTCCTTCTTCATCAACCACTACATCAACGCTGTCAACAATTCTTCCAAGTCTTTTGTTGTAACACTTATATGCTTTGTTGTGGGGAGAATAACCAAGGAGAATGCCTTCATCTGCTCTAGGTTCAAACTTGCCAAGATTTTCATCATTATTTTTAATATATCATTTGCTTCCAAAAATTTTGAAATATTTTACCGAAGGAGTCTCACCATACCAGAGCTCATGAGGAGTTTGAGTGCTGTTCACCCAGACATTTGTCTTGTTGAGAATAACAACTGCAACAAATGCAGCTTCAACCTAGAAGGTTGCGGGAGCTCCAAACTCATCAAGCATTGCACGAGCCATTTGTTGAACCGTTCTGTTCATCCTTTCCACTACTCCATTTTGCTGAGGAGTCTTAGCTGTAGAGAATTCCCTTCTTATTCCATGTTCTTCACAAAAATAGAAAAATTCATTCGAGGTAAATTCTCCTCCTCGATTAGACCTGAGGCATTTGATTCTGTGATCTGATTCGTTCTCCACCAAGGCTTTGAATTATTTGAACTTTTCAAAGGCTTCGTCTTTGTGCTTCATAAGTCCTATCCAACACATCCTAGAATAGTCATCAATGAATAATATAAAGTATTCTTCTCCTCTAGGTGACCTTTTCCTAGTTGGACCACATACATCAGTATGGACAAGTTCAAGCGGCCTGCTGGCTGATCCTTCCTTCTCAGGGAAGTTAGTTCTGGTTTGCTTACCAAACTGACATGATTTGAATATTGTATTGTCTGAGATTTTGATGTCTGGAAGACCACGAACTGCCTGGTATTTGCATGCTTTGCTTATCTGTGAGAAACTAAGATGCCCAAATCTTCTGTGCCATAGCCAGTGTTCATCATTCTTGCTTAGATAGCATTGATGTTGTCCTTCTTTGAATATGTATAAATTATTTGGAGTCCTTACGCCTTTGATCACTGTTTTTCCTGTATCAAGATCACGAACACTACATCCATTTGATCGAAATATTACCTCAGTTCCTTGATCACACATATGGCTGACACTTAATAGATTATGCTTTAAGCCATCAACATACATGACATTTCCAGCTTTGACCCTTTCTTTCAACTGAACAGAACCTTTACCTTTTATGAGAGCAGGGGTGTCATTTCCAAAAGAAACCTTCTTCTCCTTCTCTAAGGCACTATATGACTGAAGTTTTTCTTTATCACCTATCATATGTTTCAAACATCCACCGTCGATGTACCATTGATTTTCCTACCCTTCCGCATATAAGGCTATACCACATCTTTCTGGTTGGGGTTCTTTTATTCTCCATGATTTGGCACTTGAGGCTTGCTCCTTCTAAGTTGTCTGCCGAAACCTTCTCCTGCATTCAAAATCTTCATGACCGAAATTATTACAAATAGAACATTCTATTTCATTTTCAAGAGTAGAGAAGTTGTTGTAGGTCCTTTTCATGATCCCAGTCATACTCCTCTGTTTATGAGCTTCTCTAGCCATGATTGTCTTATAGGAAACACATTGAGCTGCTTTGTGACCAAAGTTATGACAAGAAAAACATTGGCCATTGAAGAAACTCCCGTGATTATCAAATCTACCGGCCAAATGATTGTAGTTCCTATTGACATCCATTCTTGAGGCAATTGAGAAGGTTTTACCTGTGGCTGGTTGTAGCTTCTGTTTGTCCTTAAAGTAGATTGCCCCCGATTTACCTGGTAGTCTTTGTTCATTCTTCCCTGATTTACCTGGTGATTTCCATTGGGTCTTTGTTCACTTCTCCTTGCAGCATCAAGATAACTCTTGGAGGTAGATGGTTTCTGCACTTGATTTGTTTCTTCATTATATCCCAGACTTGTCTTGATTAGAGGAGAGCACTGCACTTTGATAATCTCATCTAACGTGTCAGATCCTTTAACAAATCTAAGATTAAGAGCTTTTGTTTTCTCAATCCCACAATTTCACATTCTAACTTTTCATGATGTTTTTCCTTTTCAGCAAGTTGGAATTGTAGAGTATCTATGATCACATTCTTCTCTTCCAAACAAATTTTGAGTCTAGAAATCTCTTCATAGAGACTTTCTTCATCTATAACATCCACAAAATCATCATCTTCAAAATCCATTAAAAGTTTATATTTATTACCTTGTTCATCTTCGTCACTATTTGAAATTCCATCACTATCTTCATGAGTGTAATAGCTTTTCTTATTTACATTCTGTTTCTTGTTCCATCTAATAGGTTCCTTACCCTTGTCAATCTTATCCTTATGAGGACATTTGGCAGCATAGTGACCGACTCTTCCACAAGCAAAGCATTTGAAAGGTAACTTACCTTTGAATCTTCCAACACCCTGTTGAAGGTTCTTGACAAAATTTGATTCTTCCTCTTCTTCTGACACATGTCCTGACTCATAGTAATCTCCTTTGCCTGAAGCCTTGAAAGCAGCTTCTCTCCTGTCTGATGGTCCTCCTTTCCTCATTTCATAAGCAGTCAGAATTCCATGCAGTTGTGACATGGTAAGGTTTTGTAGATTCTCTTTTTCTTCTATTGCAGAAACTTTAGATTCAAACTTAGGGGACAAAGATCTTAGAACCTTTTCAACCACAACAGCCTCTTTTATTTCTTCACCCAAGTTTTTCATACAATTAACAATCTCATCTACATGAAGGAAATAGTTAGCCACACTTTCATCATTGTGCATTCTGAGATTTTCATACTAAATTCTGAGGGTTTGAAGTTTTGCTCGTTTTACCTGTTCATCTCCTTCATAGCTCAGAACAATCTTGTCCCATATTTCTTTTGCGGATTTATACTGCATAACCTTGACGAATTCTAATTGAGATAGACATCCTAATAGAGTATTGACAGCCTTTGCATTTGTTTCATATTGCTTCTTACCAGCCGGATCTGTAGGAGTTGCTGAAGGAAAAGTGTACCCTATATCTATGATATCCCAGACTTCTATACCAAGAGATTGAAGATAGGCTGTAACTCTTACCTTCCAATAGACGAAGTTGGTCCCATCAAAAATTGGTGGCCTGATTGATGCTTCTCTCTCGTAGTTGCTCATGATGATAGATCTTCCTTCAAGCGATCAAGCTACTTCTGAAGGACCTGCTCTGATACCAATTGTTGGAAATAATACTGAGAGGGGGGGTGAATCAGTATTATCAAGTCAATTATTTTCTTTTTAAACCCAGATCATATACGCTACTTCAGTTAGATAAAACCGTGTATATACGCAACTACAGAGAAGGAAACCTGCGTATACAATGCAGACTTATAATTTAATTTATCTTACAGATGTTGATCATTAATCTGTGTATCAGAATCAAATAAACAGTAACCAGAAACAGTAAAACAGAGCTGAAGACAATCACACACAAGAACACAAGATATAAGGTGGAAACCCAATGTGGGTGAAAACCACCTGCTGCAATTCGTCTCTATCTTCTTTTAATTAGAAACTTCTTCTTACAATGTACTGGTGCAGTCCTTTACCAGTACGCAGGCTGCAACCTGCAGAGAGCTACAACCCTCTCTCATTCTCCAGCTTCTCCTGGAAGGGAGCTACAACCCCCTTAGCTCTTGCACTAGCCAAGATACTAGTACGTAGGTGCTGGCCTACAGAAGGCTACAACCTTCTCTTTCTTCCAGGGACCACGTTTCATAAATTTTCAGACTGGATCCATGAACATCAATCAATCATCAAGAATTTCTGCATCAAACAATCTCCTTTTCACCAATTAGAATTGAATCAAGTAGACACTTCTCTGACAGCTGTACCCAAAACACAATAATAGTAACCACACACCAAATTCTGAACCCAGAACACTGCAACAATAAACAGAAGCAGCTAGAACCCAACTCAAGAGATGTATGCTACTTCAATAACCTGAAACCTGCGTGCATACGCTTCTGTGTTTGGACCAACCTGTGTATACACTGTTTTTATTCACTGAACCAGCGTGTATACGCGCCTTCGTTTCACTAAACCTACGTATAGATCTATGAAGGATAATTCACTCTTTCAAATATTCAGATACTAATTAACCTAGATTATCATATTTATAGATCAAGCATGTGCCACATATAACAGATCAAAATCATACAAAGATACTATTATTCAAGCCTTAAGATTATGAGCCATCAATAGAACTTATCCTTCTCTTTGTGCTAAGGTTCCTCCTTCTTTCAGATCCAGATCTGCACCATAACCCCAATCACCAATATTTCAGATCTAGCACTTATTAGATATTCAATTAATTCAGATGATCCCTTGCCAAATGATCTCCTTCCTCTTTTATAGTCTTAGGCCTTTCACAATACCGCGGTCCAAAACCATACGTTCAATTACCAAGGACTAAATACCACGGACCAAAAGTAAGTTCTCCAACATATACGTGCTTTTCCTTGCGTGAAAGTGCGTGTATACGCATACGCTCCTTTGTAACGTCTAACCCACGTGTATACGCGCCTTCATCTAGGTGAACACGCGTATATGTCTTTTCCTTCATTCTGAAAGCCTAAACTGAGATCTATCACCAGAGAGAGTTGCCATCAAGGACAACACCTGTGCCATAGCTCCAAACCTGTGCCATAATGCCAACATTCCTCTCTCTAGATAACAGATTCTAGCAATTAGGCTTGAGGATTGTTAAAACAGGACCACAAACTGATAAACATTAGTGAGGTAGAAATCTTTGTCCCATATTTTGGAGGGAACCTTAAGGTTATCTAGAATATGGCTTTATTAACATATAGAACATCCAATATTTCCAAGGTCATCCATTTAGTTATCCCTCCACTTCTGCCCACTGGCCCTTATATAGATTTCTTCATCATTCTTTTATATTATCCTTTTGGTGTCTTCCATCTTGCTTTCATCATGCTTGGATTCTTGTTATCGGGAAATCTAGTGTCCATTTAGAGCTGCTAGTCCCACTAAGATGGGTAGCTATCTTAGAAACAAACAAACTAAAGTTACCTTCATTTTCCTTTATGAGAAGTAGATGAGAGAGAAGCAGAGAGTACCAACCTCAGTCTTTCACTTGGTTCCTTGCTTGTTTCCTCTCCCCTCTGGTAGGTCTTTGCCACTCCTTCCTTGCTTACCCTGCTTCAAAGAGCACCTGTAAAGTCAAAGTAGCATAATACCTTCAAATCAAAGAGATCTACAATCATAAACAATATAGGACTAGATATATATTGACCACACAAATGCATATATCATCAAACATACAAGAATGTGGAGGAAAACTCGAATAGCTTTATTGATAGAAAGAGTAGAAGAGAGGATTACAACCCATTGATCTGACCTAGCGTCATCCTCCCAGCATGAAAGCCCTTCTTCACCTCATGAAAATCTTAGATCACCCAACATTATGATGTTCCACCAAGAAACCAACAACACTTCCTTACAAAATACAAGATTCCAGCCTTTGGATCTTTAGGATGAGTGATCCATATATAGATGTTTGCAGGGGGGTGAGTCAGCTTCTGGGATTTTGATTAGTGTCCTCTATCTGATAGTTCTTGGTTCCACTTGGAGATTCATGACCTCTTACTCATCCCTGGGCAAATTCAGAGAGGCAAGTGTCACAGGAGAAGTTTCTGGAAGATTCCATGATCATTAACCTTGCAAACTGTCTCTGCCATTTGTCTACTCTCACCCATCGCACCCTACAGAAGGGCTTTTTAGTATGCATCACACTTTTTGCATGTGGCAAGTGAGATCCATCGCACCCTTAGCACTGAGCAGTCTGTATGGTCCAGTTTTGACCAGTTCTGAGCAATTTTCCATGGAGAACTTTTGGGAGATGATGTAATCAACTGAACTTGTTCCTTTAGGGTATGAAACAACACTTTTAGGGACTCAGAAGCCCTTGGTTTATGGACATATATGATTAGGGTTGCAGTGTTGAAATATGTCTATAACAGTTGCCTCCTAAAGCATGAGGTCGAAAATCTTTTGATGTCGGGTGAAATGCTTTATCATGAGGATCCGAGGTTTTTCAAACTGGAAGGCGACCTGTAATAAGATACAATACAATACATTATCTTCATAATATTTTCATGATCTAGCTAAGGTGGGCATTCCCATGCTCAGCTTTATAAATTCATTTTCATGTACATAGGATAGACAATCATCTGTGTGGCAGACTGATTATTCTCAAAGAGTCATCATCCTTTGATTCGGATGATCATCTGTGTAGTAATGTTGTACATTTGATGTTTTTATTTTCCTGAATATATCGCAGCCCGGATGGATGAAACTAGATCCGGGGTCTTCAAACTCGTTCAATCTTTGCCCGAAGTACAAGTCGATCCATGTGAAAAGATGTTCTGGAGTCTAACATGGAAAGACATCGCTTGATTACCAGCCAATGATGTAAGATGTTAACAGGCTCGAGAGGAATCAACAATAATGATGATGACCCTCAAGGTACGACAATAAAATTCAAGTGGTGTGAAAAGGGACTTGGCGTCGAACATCACGCAAAATATTTCGGTCGAAGGCCACTGATGTAAACCTGTCACCGAAAGTGAGAAACTTGCCATTAAGGTGTGCAAGCTTCAAAGTGTTGAAAGGGTTGTTCCTAGGTCGATATCTTGGATAATTAGCTATCGTCGACAAGAAGTGACCCATCGTAGGAGGGCCTTAATGAATCCCACATCTATGACATGGAATGGAGAAAATGATTTTGTGGAGGTGAAAACGATCTGATGATACAAGGTTCAGGGTGGCGGTCATGAAAGAATGGAGGGTGAATGTATTGCAGCGGATGAGATACAAGCTGGGTTGGTGAATTCTCTAAGTGACTTCTCTTGAACATATTGGTGACACTGAAATGGATTGGTAGCATTAACCCCAAAGATGGATGGTACGATGGACCAATGGTAATATGACCGGCGAATGGGATAACCCAACCCGACTTAATCATGGTGATGGAGTGAAAGTGTCATGTTCAAGAGCGACTTTGCTACCAATAAAGTTTCTTCAAGTTTTCTTCCCAATTTTCCCTAGTCATTGCTGACCAGTACCTATTTATTTTTGTCAAGCTTGAGGAGGATAACATATGCTTGTTCTTTAATTTGTCCTTTGGGCAAACCTGTCGCTATGTTTTAACAAGCCTAGCGACAGTGAAACTCGTTCTTGTCTGTATGGACAAGTTTGTCGCTATTGATTTTAACGAGTTTAATGACAAAGATAACTTGATCCTTTTTCAATTTTAGAGAGTCTGAAAAGGGATGGAAAGGAGACTCGAGTAATCCTTTTTCGTCATATAATCCCTTAAGTCCGAAAAGGTATAAAATAATATGAAAGGGATGAATTTTCGATAGTTTTAACGAGCCGAACAAGACAAGCACTCGATCGTTTTGTGTAATGATCCCTTAGGTCCAAAAAGATTAAAATCTAGAGGAGGGATAGCACTTCCGATAGCTTTAACAAGCTGGAGAGGCCAATTGCTCAACAATCTTCTCATATTTTACGAGTCAGATGAAAAGAGCTTAAAGGAGACTCGTTTTTGAGGAACGAGTGATATTGTCGGGTAGCAACTGATTCTAGGTAAGGTTTGGAGTTTTCCAATCACGACAGTGTTAAGAGGATGGCTAACAGAATCACTCAGCGCAGCTGTTCCTCAAAAGGGTAAATAGTCAAATGGAGGCGTATGATCGGCTAAAATAGAGTGGAGGTGATGGCAAGAACATGACCAAGGCTCAAAAGCTGATGATAATGCATTCAAAATGGTTATTTACCGGAGGTTGGTTCATTTTTTAATGAGCTTAAACTCTAGGGGAACATTTTCTCATTTCTTAGGTTTAATTTTTAACGAGCTTGAACTTTGCGTAAAACTGCTCGTGCCAGTCATATAATAAGGATGTCTCATCGATAGGTTCAATTTTTAGGGAGCTTGCACCATTCGAAACTATGCTCTGCTGCCTTTCGCATGCAAGCTAGGAATGACCAACTACTGTCCTAGGGGTTATTCAACTACTAAGGTCAGGTAGGAAAATTTTTCCTTTACTTTGTCGGCACCATTTGGCCCCTGCAAAGGCGAACGGTCGATTCGACCACTCACCTAACTTAAGCAGTTGAAGTCAACGAAACTATGGAGTTAGCGTTACACTGGTTGCTTTTCACTTGTGTACAAAAAGTTTGCATGCCCCCAGGTATAGCGAAGTAGAGTTTCCAGGTTACCATATGAAAGTTCTCGCATTTACAAGATTGCTCCATCCGCATCGCAGACAAAACAATTCCTTGGCGATGTCTACCGAAATAGACAAAGGTGAATGGTGCAGATGCCTCCATTCACATAACTTTAACGAGGGAATCTTATTCTGGTCTAATCCCATTTTCCTAAATGGATGGGTGTGTTAGACCAGTCATATATCTTTTGCGGAAACCTACCCTATACCCAAGGTTTTCCTGCCGAAGCAGATCAGGGTGCATGCCCCCTGGGTTTCAGTCATGGCCACCGAATTACTCGCGCTCTTCAGGTGGATGGACTAGAGATTGATGAGACATTCCTTGCATAAAAATACCAGTTAGGGATGGAATTTGACTATTATCTATGTGTGATCCGAGGAATGAAGGCTGGTCTATGAGCTGGACCACTCTGCCTTCATGCGGAAAACACATTACTTGAAAGAGTGAGGAGACAATGGCTCCCATGCTATAAATGTAGTCACGCCCAAGGAGTAGATTATAATCTAAAGATCCTTGGATTATAATCTAAAGATCCTTGGACTACCATTACATTCAGATAAATGGTTTTCCTTCTCAAAGTTATAGGAAAATTCGGAAGGATCCCTAACGGTCGACTGGTTCCTTTGTCGATGCTTGTCAGATTTCGCATCTCAGGCATAAGCGATGGTGAACTAATCGCTTTTCAAGCAGTTGAGGAAAGGATACTCACAGAAGCCCCTTCATCTATGATAGTACTGACCATGACCATTATGTAAGCTTGTACAATGATTCAGAATGGTACATTAGACGGTAGATGGGGTCTGCCTAGTAGATTCCAGTCGAAGGAAACAACTAGGTTACTTGGAGGTGGGACCGAATAAATGACCGGATATGACTCTGACGAACTTCCTTCCTGCGGTAAAGGAATGGGTAGATTGCCCCCGTGTTCATCGGAGTCTGTGTTTACGAAAAGTATTTGAACGGTGTCGTTCTCATTCACTTCGGTGACAATATCATCTGAAGGTAGACCTTCCGAAGACAAGACTGGGTTGACTGCCGTCTTGCCCTATTGAATTTGGTCCGATATGGACTCAAAGGGTTTATCTTCAATGATAGATGCTTCGACCGACCACAAAGGTGTGTCAGTCAGATTTTCAACTAGCGATGGACTCGGCAAGAGTTTCTTATATCTAGAAGGAGGCCGTAGCGGTGAAGCAGGATGGTTATTCAAGACTCTTTTAGCTTCGTCCAGGAAGGGACAACGGTGGATGACATGATTGCCTTCACATAGTTTAAAAGGAAATTTATATTTTCCTTTCTATCTAGAAACTTCGTTTTCACTAGTTGACGGTGTACTTTCAACATGATCGTTAGAGGTTGATGACACCGTATTGTGCAAACGAGGAGACCAGTCCCTTAAGATTCGAGGGATGCAAGGACAATCTCGATGATAGTGGTCTCCTTTGCAAATGACACATGGAGATTTAGGTTTGGACAGTGCAGTGTGTGGATTTTCGCTAAATGATGCATGGTTGCCCCTTTTTGCCTTTGGCTCCTTCTTCTTCTTCTCCTTCTCTTTCCCTTTCTTCTTCTTCTCAGTTACTTGGTTTTTAGCTTTACCAGCTTCACCAAGCGAAGAGGAAGGAGGGGAGGGAGAAACAAACGAAGCAAAATATTGGGGGATAACTCTAGTATCATCTAGTTGCTAACTGGATTGTTTAGGGATCACGGTGCTTTGAACGACAGAGGTCGAGAAGAGCCATATTGGCAAGCCGATTGTCAGTCCTGGAAGGGACAATGTGGCCATATGAGGTGCACCAACATCTCCCCAAGAGGAGGAAGGACTAGGATTTCCCCCAAGGGGAAATCCTAGGTTGGTGGACTCCATTTTCTCAACCTAAGACCAACGAGGGAACATTGATGTTATTTCAATTAAAATAAATTTTATGACGATTTGACACAACTTGCGTTTTCAATTTTTAAGAGTCGAGAAAAAGCTAAAGATGAATCTAGTCACCTTCGATTTTTAATGAGCCAAAAGTGACAAGTGCTCAGATGGACCTTTTCCTTTAAGGAGTCTGAAAAGGAACAAAAGAGACTACTTTGGAAAGATAGACAAATGGATTACCAAACCAATCACAAAACTGCAGAATACTTTTTATGATACGACATTCAACCTTCCCGAATGCTGTGTTCAGTGCATTGCGATCAATAGGGCGGTAGACACGGCTTCCTAAGGATAAAGGATATAGCCTATTGTGGTCTCCCAATATATACTCGATGGTACGTGGGAGCACAAGTTCGTACTGGCACTTGTCATCTCAAAAAGGAGGAATCACCCAACCTACGATGAAAGCGATAGTTACCAGGCTTTACGACGCCGAAATACGTCTCTAGCCTAGTCTTATAAATGTTGTGTGTTAGGTTCCAAAGCATTTTTATGTTCATTGAATTTATTTTACAGTTGATCTTTCTTAAGAAGTTTTCCTTTAAGGTTCACCACATGATGTAGATATACAATTCCTAAAATGCAATCTAAGATGATAAACAGTCGTTTAACCTTCTTTTTGCAATGAAAATCCTAGCTACTAAGGAAAGAGAAGTGAGATTATTTCAACATAGAGTAGAGAGCACACACTAGATGCACTGTCCTAAATCAAAATCAACAAGCAGTCTAAATGCAAATGCACATGCATGTATTTGTTTTCCACTTTCTTAATGTGTGAATGACAAAAAGAATGCTAAGTACAAATTTGAATTATCTTTTCAAAGTGACAATACTAACAATTTTCTCTTCAAAAGACAAAAGGAAGACAATGACGACACTTTGCGATTTCGAATTGAAAACTGCTTTTGACACTTGAAAAACTATTAATTCAAATCAAATACAAGAGTAACAGTGTAATCGACCATCAAGAACAGTAGGATTCTTTTCTTTGATTGAAAACGACACTTGCGACACTTCCAAATCAAAAGACGACAATTCGATTAAGCTACTTCTTTGTAAAGGAGAACTGTAAATGGAGAACAATACATAAAAACATTCACAATTCTTTGTACAATGGAGGTTGAATAATGTAAAGGAAGGGGGTTTCCACAGTGGTATACTGATCACAGACAGCAAAACTCCTGAATAAAGCTGAAGAGAGTGAAGAAAAACCAAAATCTGGAGGAAAAATTAACATTATCTGATCATCGCACTTGTAACACAGGGAAATAGGTATGCATCTCACCTACTGCACACAGAAGGTGCGATGCATCCAAATTTCCTAGAAGAGAAGGTGCGATGGTTCAGGGACGAGACTTTAACTTGGTTTTTGGTCACAGTTTGCAACTTAGTTCAGGGATTTAGGCCAAGCTAATGATAGTCAGTAAATACAAATCACAGGGGCTGATCTAATGAGGTTACTTGAGCCACCACCAGGGCAATTAGGATGTTTGCAAATCAATTGTTTAGTTTATAAACAAAACTCGGAGATAGACTGAAGCAGCATTGATCTAGTTTTCAGTTGCATAGCAAAAGCAGTTCGAAGGCTAGCTGGCTTGACTTCAGGCTCCGTCTGTAGTTTATAAAGCAAACAAATATAAACAAGCAAACAAGCTATTCGCTCCCCAGCGGAGTCGCCATTTTGTTATCGGGAAATATAGTGTCCATTCAAAGCTGCTAATCCCACTAAGACGGGTAGCTATCTTAGAAACAGACAAACTAAAGTTACCTTTGTTTTCCTTTATGAGAAGTAGATGAGAGAGAAGCAGAGAGTACCAACCTCAGTCTTTCGCTTGGTTCCTTTCTTGTTTCCTCTCCCCTCTAGTAGGTCTTTGCTGCTCTTTCCTTGCTTACCCCGCTTCAAAGAGCACCTGTAAAGTCAAAGCAGCATAATACCTTCAAAGCAAAGAGATCTACATTCATAAACAATATAGGACCAGATATATATTGACCACACAAATGCATATATCATCAAACATATAAGAATGTGGAGGAAAACTCGAATAGCTTTATTGATAGAAAGAGTAGAAGAGAGGATTACAACCCATTGATCTGACCCAACGTCATCCTCCTAGCATGAAAGCCCTTCTTCACCTCATGAAAAGCTTAGATCACCCAACATTATGATGTTCCACCAAGAAACCAACAACACTTGCTTACAAAATACAAGATTCCAGCCTTTGGATCTCTGGGATGAGGGATCAATATATAGATGTTTGCAGGGGGTGACTTAGCTTCTGGGATTTTGATTAGTGTCCTCTCTCTGATAGTTCTTGGTTCCACTTGGAGATTCATGACCTCTTACTCATCCCTGGGCGAATTCAGAGAGGCAAGTGTCATAGGAGAAGTTTCTGGAAGATTCCATGATCATCCACCTTGCAAACTGTCTCTGCCATTTGTCTACTCTCACCCATCACACCCTACAGAAGGGCTTTTCAGTATGCATCGCACTTTTTGCATGTGGCAGGTGAGATGCATCACACCCTTAGCACTGAGAAGTCTGTATGGTCCAGTTTTGACCAGTTCTGAGCAGCTTTCCATGGAGAACTTCTGGGAGATGATGTAATTAGCTAACCTTGTTCCTTTAGGGTATGAAACAACACTTTTAGGGACTCAGAAGCCCTCGGTTTATGGACATATATGATTGGGGTTGCAGTGCCCAAATATGTCTATAACAATTCTTGAATGAATATGATCTCTATTTTTTCTAGGACGACATTTCTATTAACTGTCCTTTTTTTAACCTTTGGACCCACGCCACTTACATTTCATGATAGCATTTTCATGAGGATGCAGAGGACTAGCCATTGGATTTTCATTTATCATATATGACACAGTCATAGATGATCATTGAACAATAATGGTTTTTTTCATGAAACCAACTTTTGGAACCATCTTCAGTGGTCTCTATAAATGGAGCTATCTAACCTACGATAAATGAATCTTCTTTAGTTATAATGTCAAAGAATCCCATTTTATTCCATAAACAAAGTTTAAAATATTTTGTTGTCATCTCTATTTGAAGATCTGTGCACAAATATTGGACTTGGTTTTCATGATTCAATGACTTCGAATGCCAAGATGTTTTCAGGATTTTGCCTTATTATCATTTGTATGATAAAATCTCTAAATGATTTTCTAGTGAAGCTTATGTGTCCTCCTCCTTGATTGTTCACCACCAACAAAATTTTAGGTGTGAGAATGCACATCATTCGAGCTGAAGTTACATGCAAAATCTACTTTATTGAATTGAACGGATTATCTCATTTAATTCTACATGATTTTGGGTTTTTAAAAAAGAACCAATTCCCATGATTTTCCTATTTGTAGCCAAAACTATTGTCTTTTGGAAAGCATGCTACAATCACCATTAATTTCCATTCAATCAACCTTATCTATCGGATTTGGCACTTAGCTCTTTATTCATGAATTGTGCAAAAAAAATTCTTACAAACAAAGTGACATCATATTTTGTGGTAAAGTAGAGTCTCCACATACCTTGTCACTCATGAATTTTGCATGTTATTTTTAGAGTCTAATTCATCATCATGCCCCTATGCCAAGTTATTCTCTATGCCATGTGCCATTGGCTACTAGTTGCCACTTGTTTTCCACTCCATGGTCCCCACTCTAGATTATTCTAATATGCGATGGAGATAGGCACGATGTAAGGGAGTGTAATGAAGTGGGATCATCCTGTCTGCCTTCCTCCCCTCTCCACCCCCTCGGATTGATTGTTGATAAGGAAAAGAATTAGGATGGAATGAATGTAGAGAAATGAAGTGGGGTGGGTGGTAAGGGTCAAGGTAATAGGTTTTAGGATAGAGCATGAAGTGACTTGGAGGTAAGTGGAGGGTGGGGAATGATTAATGCCTTCTCCCTTCACCCTAGGTGAAGGTGAAAAACGGTGAAGTATGGAGTGGGTGGAAGATGTAGTATGAAGCAAAGAGTGCAAAGAGGTTTACTTTTTACATAAATACCCTACTAATCTTATCAGAGGGAAGATATCAATGACTTTTCCACAAAGGGGTCATCCTACCCTCTCCACCCACTTTGGATGGCTTGTTGAGAAGGTGACGGGCCTCTAAATTAGACATAAATTAAGACCCATGCCTTTAATTTAAAACATAAATTAAGGCCTATGGCCATCCTTCAGCACATTAGACCTCTCTTTTTGCATTAGATAATTTATTTTTAACTTTAATATATTCATTATGAAGGTTTATGAATAATTGAATATTTGTGCCTAATATTATTTATTTTTATGGAATATTATGAGAATATTGGGAAGATTATGAAGCGTTGGAGGAGGAGATAATTTAGGGATGTGTTCCCTACTATTGGATGATCAATAATAAATAATAAGTCAACAAGATATTATGAAATTATGGGACAAATTGTGGAACTCCAATGATTGAGCAAATTTAGGAATGTGTTCCACTAATCAAGGGAGCAGATCCACTAATCAAGGGATTTCGGTGGGGAAAGCTTCCTCCATCCATGGGAATGATTGTTAATCATTTTGTATAAGTACCAAGTCGAATTTTCCTCTAGGGAATGATTGAGAAAATCTAGGAATGTGTTCCCTCTCATTTAATGCAAATTCCAAGTATTGGGGACTAGATCCACTAATCAAGGGATTTTGGTGGGGAAAGTTTTCTCCATTCACGGGGAATGATTCCTAATCATTTTTTATAATTAAAAAGTCAAATTTTCCTCTAGGGGGAGATTTTTCATTAGTGTTATTGTGGAGAGAGCTTGAATTCTTGCATTTCCATTGTATTTTCTTGCAGGGATATAATTCTATTGATGAAAATAATGAAGATTGGTGTCATGTTCAGCTTCTAAATCTTGTTCTCCTCCATAGGTGTATGATTTTCCTTGGCCTTGGCCATCCCAGGAACCTCAGAGCCCTTTTTTATCATTTTCTTTCCTTCTTTTCATTGCTTATTCACATGCATCTCTAGTTTTTATTTCTTTCTATTTCTGCAATTAGTATTAATGATTTCTTGTTGTAGGATTGAGTTAACTGGTTGATGTAAGTTCTTTTGCAGGATCACAAGAATTATTTCATCTTTGGAAAATCTTTGGAAGTTAATAGTAATCATTGAGCTGCTTGCATTAGTCTTCTTATTCCCAAATCTAGATTGTTGGACCTCCATGTTAGCAAAGAACAATAAATTTATGCTATTTTTTAGAGCATGCTAACGAGCTTCAATTGAATTGATTCCACTTTCATTAGATAAAAAAAAATTCTAGTTCATAACAAAATTTACCCCATTGCATCTTCACTTCATTTGGTTAGGCATTTTTTAGATTTGCTAGCTCACTAGTTCTCGAATTTCTAGATTTTCGACTAGTAATGTTTTTTATTTTTTTGCATGGGTTAACAGAAGTATTTTTGAGTGATTCCACTTGAAATAGGGACCTAATGCATCCTAGTTAATAAAAAATTTTGTCCCATCGAATTTGGATTTGATTTTCTTGGTCATTAAACCCTCACCAATTTCATCATTTCACAAGGAAACTTCTCCAAGCTTTTTGAGCAAATCCACCCATCTCCCAACTTTGGTTTTGAGTTCTGAGTGATCCTAGGAATTTTCTCTCTCCATTCCACCCATCTACCACCTTCCCTAAGACTTTGATCACCTCCAAAACCTCACATTTTTCTCTCAAATGTATCATGTAGGTTCACTGTAATTCCTACAGGATCATTCTGTAGGTTTCTAGTACATCTTGTAGATTTTCCTTAAATGGCCTGTTTTAAGGCCGAATTGAGAGAAAATCTCTAGGAAGTCACAAAAGTCCTCCCAAGGGTCTCCCACACCATCCAACTATCCCCTAACCCTTCCATCCAACCTCCAAAATCCTTAATTCACCTGCCACATCACCAGAGGAAATTAGTTTGCATATTTGATTTTGCATGAAAAGACAAAAAGACAAAAACAGATTTATTTCAGTCCCTTTACTTGCACATTAGTGATGTTTGATGCTTCTTACTTCCAAGATTAGATAGTAGCATTTGGTTCATGATAATTTAGCATTATTGCAAAGCATAGTTTCTTGGAAGTTAATTAGGAAATGGTGCGCTTTAGTATTGAATTTCCATTTCTTTCCTTGTACTTTCTTTTTTGCAATAGGTTAAGGTTCCATTTCAAACATTTCATTTTCTAAAATTAGTTTAGGATTTGACTTCAGTACATGCACTCCATTACATCATGACAACAAAGGAAGGACACATTGTATGCTTCACATATAGTGCCTATACCTCCTAAGTTTGTACGAACCTCGGGTTGATAATTAAAGTCGGTAGCCTTGGGAGTTGCAGCATTCTTTTTGCAATATTGAGGCTCATCACTTTTTGGCGTCGTTGATGGGGAGATGTCAAAGTATGCATTTTTTTCTTCCCTAGTTGATTCATGTCTTTTCACTTTTTGAAAAAAAAAAATATTTGCATTAGGAAAATTTAATTTCAAAAGTAGAAAATTGCATTGCATTATAGTTTTCATTTAATCATAAAAACAAAAACAAAATTTCTCCAACACCAACCCACCCCTCCATTTGATCACATGATGCAGTAAGAGCCATATCACCATTCACTTTTGCAGGTAGAAGAAGAATATGGCAAAGAATGTAGAAGAAATGGATGGATATGATGACAATGAGGAAGATCCTCTCGGATTTCCCATTCAAGATACTGATGGTAGTGTGCACATGAAGAACATCCCTCCATCTTTTCTTCCAAAATTTCATGGTCTAAGGTTAGAGGATCTGGAAACCTTTCTCTTTGAATTTGAAATTGTTTGTAGATCTTATGGTTACTTATTAAAAACAAAAAAATTGAGATTGTTTTTGGCAACATTGACGGATAGAGCTCTTAAATGGTTCATGAGTTTAGGGACTAATTCAATAAGATCATGGAATGATATGCAAAAGATATTCCTAGAAAAATATAAAGATCATGATATTAAAGAAGAAATTTTTAGAATGAATCAAAGAGAAGATGAGAGTCTAGAGGATCTAATAGAGAGGTTCATGTATAATGTTAATAGGGGAAAACTACATCATTTAGGATCCGACACACTAAAAACCCTCTTACTTAGAACAATTAGGGATGAGTGGATTGATCTCCTTAATCTCATGAGTAGAGGTGATGTATATCAATTATCATTTGAGGAAAATTGTGAAACATGCAAACACATATCAAGAGGAAAAGAAAAAGTAGGTAAATTAGCTTCAAGATTGGTAAGTCAAGCTAAACTTGGAAATTTGTTTGATGATTTTAAAATAGAAATTCTTAGCAATCTAACAAAACAAGTAGAAATGTTAAGAATGCAAGATGAAGGAAAAGAAAATGATGATATTTGTTTTGCAGAATCACATGATGTTAAACATTGTCCATCATTACCAAGGTTGAAGGAAGTTTACCAAGAGGACAATGGAGCAAGTCAATTGCCAATGCAACAATGTTATGTAGCTCCAAGAGGACCATGGCAACCTATTCAGCCTGATATGATGCAAGTGCCTAATTCACAATTTCAAGCTTATGCATAACCATCTCAAAGTAATTGGAACACACCCTTTCCTTGGCAACATTAGCCATCTCAACCCCAAAACCAATCTTGGCAACAAGGTTGGAAAGGAACTTATGGGAGCCATCCACAATATCCTCAGTATTTTCCTCAATATCCTCCATACCAAACTCCATGTTATCCTTAGCATTCACCTCCACCACAACCCCATCCACATCCATCTCAAATATACACTCCCACTGAACTACCTGTACCACCATTTCCAAACCCACACATTGAAGTAGCTCAGCCTCCTTACAATGTTGAGGTTCAACACTTCCAAACATCTCATCTTGAGATCAATGGTATTCACCATAGCTCAGGAAGAGTATTGCAAAAAAGAGATAATTTTGATATTACTGAAGGACCACATCCAAAAGAAGAAGATTCAAATGAGAATACCAAAGGATCATGGGATGCATTTGATGAATAGAAGACAACAAAATCAAAGATCGAGAAAGCTCCCTCATGGTTACCATCAAATCCTCCATATGGTCAAGAGAACAATCAGTAAAAAGAGGAACATTTGAAGGTCATGGAAGAAGAAGACATCCAAGATGATCCAAATCAGCAAGTGAACCAGGGGCATCACAACTATATTGAAATATGGTTCCAGATAGTCATTAAGTTGCAGCAATACCCTCTTCTGCAAATGTGCTTGATATCATCAAAGTCAAATCATTTGATCTCTCAAATCTAGGTACATGTCAAAGCATTCATTTTAAGCATACACATCATTTTTTCTATCATCTTGATGTGCACGTGGCTCCATTGGAAGTATTCTTATAATTGAAAGTGATTTTGTTTTTCAAGTAGGGTAGGGTAAAAATAAAAAATAAAATTGAAAACCTCCTTGGAGCTGCCTCAGATTCGCTCATTGATTTAAAACCTCCTTTGAGGCGCATAGGGAGACCTACTAGTTGAAAACCTCATTGAGGCGGCTAGTAGGCCCAGAAGAAAAAAAAGAGAACAAAAAAAAAAAAGAATCCTTGCTCTATACATGCATGTACTCTCCAACATCCACAAGCAACAAGAACAAGTTGGTACCAAAAGGAAAATTTGTCAAGCCTAGTCAAAAGAAGTCAAATTGTGACTTTCTCCTACTTCGCTCAAATGCTCCAACAAGGCCAAGGCCATGCCAATCCATCACCCTCATCTATTTCCACCATCCATCCATCATTCTCAAGCTTCTACCATTCAATTTTCTTACTGTCCTAAAAAACTACAGGATGCTCTATTTTACTACAGGATACAAAAATACATAGAGAAGAAATTTGTTTTTGCAATAACTTGAAAACCATGCATCAATTTTCCAAGTTTTTTCAGGGGGAGATGCATATGGATGATGGTGACATGCTAAAGCAATTTTAGCAAATTCTAGTCCATGGTTTCCAAGAAATTGGCCTCCATCACCTTCAACCATTTTTGCATTTTCTCAATATCCGTGCATCCATTTAAAAAGTTGTTTCATGGGGAGATGCATATGGATGATAGTAACATGCCCAAGCAATTTCAGCAAATTCCAGTTTATGGTTTCCATGAAATTGGCCTCCATCACCTTCAGCCAATTTTAGTTTTTCTCGATATCTATGCATCCATTGACCAAAATTTTTCTATGGGGAGGTGTATAATGATGATCGAAACATGCCCAAAAAGTTTCAGCTCAATCCAGTCTACTGTGTGGGAGATATGGACAAAACAAGTTGTTGTCCTATAAACCTACAAGATACAGAACAACACCTACAAGATTGGCAGTGAACAATTTTAAAGGAGATCCAAAATTCAAAGAAGCTCCTCCAGATCTTAGTAGCAGCATCAGGATCATCAACATCACCATCCAACACCTGCACATCAACATCAACTCAGTAGCAACATGCATGTCTCTCCAATAACCATCAGGTAGGTACAGGTATGCAATATTCTTGACATCTTCTCTTGACCATATTATAGTTAGAAATTTGTTGTCAATGCATGAGAGACGAGGTTTTATAAGCTAAGGGTTGGTCAGCAGTGTCAACCACCTTCAACTAGTTAATTGCAACTCACTCCTTCACTCATGCAATGTTGAAAGGTCAAATTATGAAGGGTGATGATTTCAAGGAATGAGGACAATATTTAAAAGAAGAAATTGTTGCAAAGGCCAAAGTCAACACAACACTCCAAGCCCTCCATCCACTTCATATTCACTATCTATTCATCATTCATCCATCCCATTTCATTCTTGAAAAAAAAACAAAGAGAGCATCCTCTACATTTTCATGAAATTTCCATTTGCAGGTCATCAAGAAGGAAGGTCAAAGAGCAAAGGAGGATCACAAAGAGACCCCTGAAACTCACATTTTTATTTTACCACTCATTACCATTCATTCCTCCACCATTTCTGTCATTTTTTCCATCCTTTACTTCAGTTTACAAAGGGACTGTGCTTTCTACAGGATGATCCTGTAGGAATTACAGTGACCTAGAAATCCTATAGGAGGTGTCCAAATGGCGGAACAAGGTAGAAGAAGGTTGAATAAGGGTGCGGAAGACCTTGCCAAACTTAAAAATATTCAAGAACTCATCTTGAATAAGGGAAAGAAAGCAAGCTAATGGTCTCAAGAAACAATGATTTTTCTTTGCACAAATATGTTTTTGGGCTTGTCCTTACAGAGCTTACAACCAAAATTCTTAATACACAAGAGAGAGACCACCAGGGCCATGGATGAGGCATAATGAGGTCACTAAGTTTCTCAGAGGATGAGTAACACTTTCAACAGGGGGTATGATGGGCCTCTAAATTAGACATAAATTAAGGCCTATGACCATCCTTCAGCACATTAAACCTCTCATTTTGCATTAGATAATTTATTTTTAACTTTAATATATTCATTAGGAAGGTTTATGAATAATTGGATATTTGTGCCTAATATTATTTATTTTTGTGGAATATTATGAGAATATTGGGCAGATTATGAAGAGTAGGAGGAGGAGATAATTTGGGGACTTGTTCCCTACTATTGGAGGATCAATAATAAATAATAAGTCAACAATATATTATGGAATTATGGCACAAATTGTGGAACTCCAATGATTGAGCAAATCTACGAATGTGTTCCACTAATAAAGCGAGCAGATCCACTAATCAAGGGATTTCAATGGGGAAAGCTTCCTCCATCCATGGGGAATGATTCTTAATCATTTTGTATAACTACCAAGTCGAATTTTCCTCTAGGGAATGATTGAGAAAATCTAGGAATGTGTTCCCTGCCATTTAATGCAAATTTCTAGTATTGGGGACTAGGTCCACTAATTAAGGGATTTTGGTGGGGAAAGCTTCCTCCATTCATGGGGAATGATTCCTAATCATTTTTTATAAGTACCAAGTCGAATTTGCCTCTAGGGGGAGATATTTCATTATTGTTATTATGGAGAGAGCTTGTATTCTTGCAACTCCATTGTATTTTCTTGCAAGGATGTAATTCTATTGATGAAAATAATGAAGATTGGTGTCATGTTCAGCTTCTAAATCTTGTTCTCCTCCATAGGTATTTGAGTTTCCTTAGGCTTGGACATCCCAGGAACCTCAGAGCCCCTTTGTATCATTTTCTTTCCTTCTTTTCATTGCTTGTTCAGATGCATCTCTAGTTTTTATTTCTTTCTATTTCTACATTTAGTATTAATGATTTCTTGTTGTAGGATTTAGTTAAATGGTTGATGTAAGTTCTTTTTCGGATCACAAGCAATATTTCATACTTGGAAAATCTTTGGAAGTTCATAGTAATCATTGAGCTGCTTGGATTAGTCTTCTTATTCCGAAATCTAGATTGTTGGACCTCTTTGTTAGCAAAGAATAATAAATTTATGATATTTTTTAGAGCATGCTAACGAGCTTCAATCGAATTGATTACACTTGAATTAGATCAAAAAAAAATTCTAGTTCATAACAAAAATCACCCCATTGCATTTTCACTTGATTTGGTTAGGCATTTTTTAGATTTACTAGCTCACTAGTTCTCGAATTTCTAGATTTTTGACTAGTAATGTTTTTTATTTTTTTGCATGGGTTAATAGAGGTCTTTTTGAGTGATTTCACTTGGAATAGGGACCTAAGACATCCTAGTTAATAAAAAAATTATCCCATCCAATTTGGATTTGATTTTCTTGGTCATTAAACCCTCACCAATTTCATCATTTCACAAGGAAACTTCTCCAAGCTTTTTGAGCAAATCCATCCATCTCCCAACTTTGGTTTTGAATTCTGAGTGATCCTAGGAATTTTCTCACTCCATTCCACCCATATACCACCTTCCCTAAGCCTTTCGTCACCTCCAAAACCTCACATTTTTCTCCCAGCTGTATCCTGTAGGTTCACTGTAATTCCTATAGGATCATCGTGTAGGTTTCTAGTACATCGTGTAGGTTTTCCTGAAATGGCTTGTTTTAAGGCCGAATTGAGAGAAAATTTCTAGGAAGTCACCAAAAGCCTCCCAATAGTCTCCCACACCATCCAACCATCCCCTAACCCTTCCATCCAACCTCCAACATCCTTAATTCACCTGCCACATCACCAGAGGAAATTAGTTTGCATACTTGATTTTGCATGAAAAGACAAAAAGAAAAAAACAGATTTATTTCAGTCCCTTTACTTGCACATTAGTGATGTTTGATGCTTCTTACTTCCAAGCTTAGATAGTAGCATTTGGTTCATGATAATTTAGCATTATTGCAAAGCATAGTTTCTTGGAAGTTAATTAGGAATTGGTGTGATTTAGCATTGAATTTCTGTTTCTTTCCTTGTACTTTCTTTCTTGCAATAGGTTAAGGTTCCATTTCGAACATTTCATTTTCTACAATTAGTTTAGGATTTGACTTCAGTACATGCACTCCATTACATCATGACAACAAAGGAAGGACACATTGTATGCTTCACATATAGTGTCGGTACCTCTTAAGTTTGTACGAACCCCGGCTTGATAATTAAAATTGGTAGCTTTGGGAGTTACAGCACTCTTGTTGCAATACTAAGGCTCATCAAAAGGAAATGACAAATAATCTAAGGGATGTAGAGAAATTAGGTGGGGTGGTTGGCAAGGGTCAAGGTAATAGGGAAGTGGATAGAGCATGGAGTGGGTTGGAGGTAAATGGAGGTTTCCATAAAGACTCTAGGGTTCTTATCTAGTGGGAAGATATCAATGAATTTGGCACAAAAGGACCTTATTGTAAGGGGTTTTATATATGCTCTAGGAACACACACTCTACTCCTCAATTCTTCAGATTTTTTGGTAGGCTTATGCATATGCTGCTATTTAACATAAATAAAAACTTCAAAAATTGGATATGTAATATTTGGGGCTAAAATTGGTTCCATATGGGAAGTGAAAACACTATTGTGGGCTATTGAGAATCGTAGATCTGCCAATTAGGATCTACCCCTTGAACTTGAAAAGTTGCACCTACATCAAAGATGTTTATGAAAAATTGTTTCTCTTGGATGGATGTTGCTTGATTTGGTGGGTACAATATGTGTATGCTCTATCTTGATGTCTTTGTACCTGTGAAGAATTTGGCCAAGGGCACATGTGGGATTACTAATCCCATTTACATTAATATGTAACTCAGGTAATACCATGACACAATTTCAGTATGACAAATCCTGGCCTTTTACATTCTTTGACACAAGAAACCCCTTCTGCAATTTATATAAAGACTCAGACTGTACCACTGCCATCTGCTAGCACTTAATTAAAGAGAAAGACAAGAAAGTCTAAAAAATCCAGGCATCAGTCAAAATGCCAAAGAGAAACTCATAATGAAACATTCTGGAATAACCAACCAGTGTTCAAATAGTGAACTTATTTAGATAGATAGTGTTATCCTACCCTAAGCTAAACAATAAAAACACATATTATATTTCCAATGCAGTCACCCACAGATCACATCAAAAACATGAACTCTTCCCTTATGTTTGACTATAATGTTATAAACCAAATCATGGCAGTCAGTTACTTCCATAAGTATGTTGGTCCTTCAAATATTTTACCGCTACAAAAGAGATGTACAATTCCACATTTGCTACTCTGAACAACAAAGTTTCCACTTGATGCTCCTACAGACCTGCATTTCTACAAACAGAGTCCATCCAAACTTCAAAGGGATTTACATATGTTCCATTACTCATGGCATGGTTGGGGAGTACATTATGTATAATAACACCATAAAACAATGGAAACATGTTGTCCATATTGGAAAGATTTGTGTACCAATGAAATATTGGATACAATTTCAAAAGTCTGCAGAAATAAAGATTAGAAATTATGTTGCTTCTCTTGAATGAGATTAAGCAAGTTCTTAATGGCCTTCTTAGAGACCATGCTTGGGAAAATTTGAGAATTATGTCTTTTCTACTACAAAACTCTTTCCATGCTCTGCAAGGATATTTTTGAAGTAATTTACTGCTTCGATATAGAGATTATGGTGCTTTTCTGTTTCATTATGTATAAAGTACCTAATGTCTCTTTATAGATGTGCTTAATTGATCTTCGAACAACACAAGATTATGAAAGAAGATAAAGTTAGGGTCCGCTACTTGAATCCAATGAAATCTATATTTATGCCACAAGAAAATTTCCTGTTTTTCTAATGTTCTCCTCCAACTTAGCTATTGACTGAACTTCCTTATTTTTAAAATCTATAGATAGATCACTATTTCAAGAGATGATTGAAGGGTTTTCATTCCTATAACAAAGGATTCCTTCTCTTTCAAAAATCTACTGATAAGATCACTATTTCAAGATATGATTGAAGTGTTTTCATTCATAGCTTCAATAGTTTCTTCTCTTTTAAGAGTGTTATGAGAGATCTCCTTGCTCCAAACTATTAGTTTGGATTTTTGAGAAGTTGGAGTTTCTTTTGGATGATAAAAATTTTGGATCCCACCACTTTATAATCTTGCTACAACTTCTAATTTTTAATAAGGAAATCAGAGTTAGAGGGCCACATAAGCTCTAATTTCAAGGGGTCGTTGTGTGGTTTGTCATCATTCTCTATGATTAGAGAGATCATCCAAAGATCTAAGAGGGCTTGACCTACTAATGATTTGAGAGGGTTCCTCTATGGATGAGAGAATCTAAGTCAAAATCACCCTTTATCCAGTCTTTGTTAAGAATAAATATGTGTAATATTTCCATAACAAAACATTTCCCATTTATATTTTTATTCCAAGTGAAATATCCATTTCTATGGGTAATGTCATTATGAGAATTATTTTATATAAAATCATACAAAATTGAAGTTTGATTTCCATACAAGTTTCATCCAACCTTTTTTCTCATGCACCCCTAGTATTATGTTCAACTCCCCACCAACAATCAATCGTAAGTTATTCAAGACCTTCTCTCTCTACATAAAAAAATCTAGCAATTAGGCTTAAGGATTGTTAAAAAGGGACCATAAACTGATAAACATTAGTGAGGTAGAAGTGTTTGTCCCATATTTTGGAGGGAACCTTAAGGTTATCCATAATCTGGATTTATTAACTTCTAGAACATCCAATATTTCCAAGGTCATCCATTTATCTATCCCTCAACTGCTGCTTGCTATCTCTTATAGATATTTCTTCAACATTCTTTTATATTCTCCCTTTGGTTTCATCAAGCTTGGATTCTTGAATGAATATAATGTCTATTTTTTCTAGGAAAATCTTTATATTAAGTGACCTTTGTTTAACATTTGGACCCATGCTTCTTACATTTCATGATAGCATTTTCATGAGGATGCAGAGGACTAGCCATTGGCTTTTCATTTATTATATATCACACAGTCATGGATGATCATCGATTAATAAAAAATTTGTTTCATGAAACCAACTTTTGGAACCATCTTCAGTGGTCTCTATAAATCGAGCTCTCTAACCAAGGAGAAGTGAACATTGTTTAATTCTAATGTCAAAAAATCCCCTTTTATTACTTAAACAAATCTTAAAATATTTTCTTGTCATCTCTCTTCAAAGATATGCACACAAATATTGGGCTTGTTTTTCATGATTCAATGAATTTTCCAAGCCAAGACATTTTCAGGATTTTGCCTTATCATTGCTTGTATGATAAAATCTCTAAATTATTTTCTAGTGAAACTTATGTGTCCTCCTCCTTGATTTTTTTCCACCTACAAAATTTTAGGTGTGGGAATGCAGTCATTCGAGCCAAAGTTACATGCCAAATCTACTTTCTTGAATTGCAAATATTCTCTCATTAAATTCTAAATGATTTTGGATTTTTCAAAAAGAACTAATTCCCATTATTTTCCTATTTGCAGCCACAACTACTGTCTTTGGACTGCATGCTACAATCACCATTAATTTCCATTCATCCAACCTTATCTATCGGATTTGGCACTTAGCTCTTTATTCCACATGAATTGTGCAAATAAAGTTATTACAAACAAAATGATATCATATTATGTGGTAAAATAGAGTATCCATATACCTTGTCACTCATGGATGTTGCATGTTAGTTTTAGTGTCCAATTCATCATCATGCCCCTATGCCAAGTAATTCTCTATGCTATGTGTCATTTGACTGCTAGTTTCCATTTGTTTTCCAATCCATGGTCACATCTCTAGATTATTCTAATCTAGGATGGGGATAGGCATGATGTAAGGGAGTGGAGTGAAGTGGGATCATCTTGTCTTCCTTCCTGCCCTCTCCACCCTCTTCATATTGATTGTTGTGAAGGAAAAGAATTAGGATGGAATGGATGCAAATAAATAAAGAGGGGTGGGTGGTAAGGGTCAAGGTAATAGGGTGGAGGATAGAGCATGAAGTGGCTTGGAGGTAAGTGGAGGGTGGGTAATGATGAATTCCTTTTCCCTTCACACCAAGTGAAGGTGAAAAACGGTGAAGTATGGAGTGGGTGGAAGATGGAGTATGAACTCAAGAGTGAAAAGAGGTTTACCATTTACATAAATACCATAGTGATATTATCAAAGGGATTATGTCAATGAATTTTCCATGAAGGGATCATCCCCCCCTCCTTCCTCCCCTCTGCACCCACTTTGGATGACTTGTTGAGAAGGAAAGGAAAAAAAATCTAAGGGATGTAAAGAAATGAGGTGGGGTGGGTGGTAAGGATCAAGTTAATAGGGAAGTGGATAGAGCATGGAGTGGGTTGGAGGTAAATGGAGGTTTTCATAAAGACTCTATGGTTCTTATCTAGTGGGTAGATATCCAAGAACACACACTCTACTCCTCAATTCTTTAGATTTTATGGTAGGCTTATGGATCTGCTGCTATTTAACATAAATAATAAAAAAATGAAAATTGGATATGTAATTTTTAGGGCTAATAGTGGTTCCATATGGGGAGTGCAAACCCCATTTTGGGGTGCTAAGAATTGTAGATCTCCCAATCAGGATCTACCCCTTGAACTTGAAAAGCTGCACCTGCATCAAATATGTTTATGACAAATTGTTGCTCTTGGCTGGATGTTGCTTGATTTGGTGGGTACAATATGTGTATGCTCTATCTTGATGTATTTGTACCTGTGAAGAATTTGGCCAAGGGAACATGTGGGATTACTAATCCCATTGACATTAATATGTAACTCAGGTAATACCATGACACAATTTTAGTATGACAAATCCTAGCCTTTTACATTCTTTGACACAAGCAACCCCTTCTGCAATTTATATAAAGACTCACACTATATTGCTGCAATCTACTAGCACTTAATTAAAGATAAAGATAAGGAAGTCTAAAAAATCTAGGCATCAGTCAAAATGCCAAAGAGAAACTCATAATGAAACATTATGGAATAACCAATCAGTGTTCAGATAGTGAACTTATTTAGATAGATAGTGTTATCCTACCCTAAGCTAAACAATAAAAACACATATTATATTTCCAACACAGTTGCCCATAGATCACTCAAAAACATGAACTCTTCCATTATGTTTGACTATAATGTTATAAAGAAAATCATGGCAGTCAGTTATTCCATAAGTATATTACTCCTTCAAATATTCTACTGCTGCAAAAGATATGTACAATTCCACATTTGCTACTTTGAATAACAAAGTTTCCACTCGATGTCCCTATAGACCTGCATTTCTGCAAACAGAGTCCATCCAAAATTCAAAGGAATTTACATACGTTCCATTACTCATGGCATGGTTGGGGAGTACATTGTGTACAATAACACCATAAAACAGTGGAAACATGTTGTCCATGTCAACTCTAGCTCTCTGGAGCTAGAAAGATTTGTGTACCAATGAAATATTGGATACAATATCAAAAGTCTACAACAAGAAATATTTGAAATTATGTTGTTTCTCTTCATGGCATTCAATGTCAACCAAACAATCAGTATATTCACAATAGGCTGACATGAATATTCATCTCCAGGCTGCACTTTGATAGGAATATCTGTACTCCAGGTTGTTTCTTCTCCTGGTCATTCATTTGTATGCATGAGGGTATGGGCACCATCCACAGGAATTAATAACTGATATTGAATTTCCTTTGTTCCATCCTCTCCATCACTATAGGTTTTATTTCATGTTCAATGTGATGATGGGCTGGTGCTGGAATTCTTGTCTTACCACCATTCAAATAATCTGATTGTACAAGCAAATGTTTGCAATGCAAGTTTTCTACATATGTGTCAAAATCAAAGCCATAGCAAAGTGGATAAGTGATAAAGTTGTACAACACACCCCATCAGTGTTTCTTTGATGTCGTACAAAACTATTGTTAAGGTCTCAATTCTCCTGGACCAAAGGAAAGTTGTCAATATCAATCAAAGGAGCTTGTTCCAGTTCTGATTTTAAGTCCTCTCTCCGAGTTGCTATTTTTTTGCCAAAACTTGTGAGTCTACTAGTTTATTGGAGACTTTCTGAGAAAATTATTTGTTGGGTTTTTATTTGTTTAATTTTTTGCCAAGTTTTTCCTGAGTTAACAATTTTAGATCCTTGTCAACTGAGTCTTTGCAACACTGATAAACACCTTAGGTGTATGAACTTTAAAGTTTTCTATCTAAATATGCATTTTCTCCTTAATTCCTATTTCAAGAGAAGGGCCTTGTGTTTCCATGCTGAGAGAAGGCTTTATATTATTTATTTCTTTGGAAATCCCAATATATTTTTTCTTCTTTTTTGGTTTGATAATAGAATGCATTTATAAAGTGATTGAATATAGAGGAATGATATTCTAAATTTGTGAATTTAAAAAACTATCATCATCACCAGTTGTAAGTGTAACCTTGAAATCATTTAAGGACATAACGTATTTGGTTCAAGGTTCGCCACATTTGAAGAGGTACATGTATTTTCTTTATCTTATAATTCATTTTCTTATATTTTTTGGTAATTGAAGTCAAATATATGCATGTTGTACATTCGTTCCTCCCCAGAAAGCTTTGGTCATCATTCTCTCATTTCTACATATAGAAATTTGTTTGTGCTTGAAATTATGGTGCTTTCAATTTGTATTTTCATGAGAGGTGTATCATATATTACTGATTTCTAGTACCTTGATTTGATCTACTTGTTGATGTTGATTCCACTACCTCTAGTTAGAAAATAAGAATTTATGATTTCCTTGTTGAGCTGCAATGACTACTACTGGTATAACTTATAGTTATCCTTTCTGGTTACTACCATGATGACAATGTAATATCTCAATAGAACTATAAAATATACAAGAGAAAACAAGATAAATATTTTTGGCTAATCAAAGATACCTCTGTACCAAGCATGTGTGCCTTCTTTTCAGAATACGAAAGCCAATATTACAATATTCAAAATATACATTCATACAAGAATGGTCCTATGAGTAACTGTCACATCATATAATGTCAACTTTACACTGAGATGAAATGGAAGCTAAACCACATACTTAATCTAATTGGGTTCATGGAAAATTTTAGGGGCTAATGTTCGCCCAGTGGGCTAATTTTCCATGATTTTTCCACAAAACAGGTTCGCCAAAATTTTAGAATATAAAACTATATTATCTTAAAAATCACCAACATTATATAGAGACTATATATAAAATCATTATAAATTTGAATAATTTTACCAATATATCAATAAACATTTTATAGTTTGCATATTAGGGATTAGTGAGATTCGCCAATGTTTTTAAACTTCAAGAAAATTTTCCATCCTTAAAATTTTCCTTGATTAGGTTATCTTGCAAATAAAAGTTGAAAAATCAGACACCACGTACTTGTAACATAATTCTAAATACAGTTATATAGGCTAAGTTACCCGATCTAGAGTTGTCTCTTTTTCCCCAAAACAATGTGCTTCATTTCCTCATATGTCACTTTGAAAAAAATGTTTTATTGATGCTCATATTCTTGTGAATTGCATGATTTGACATGATTTTAATATGTTTGGATATGGAATTTTTAGTCAACTTGATATTGGCTAATCATGTGACTTGCAATTGGATGGTTGCAGATATTGACTATGATATCTACAGTTGATGACCTTAATTATCCAGAGAAAGTGGAGACATATTATATTGTTAATGCTCCATGTGTTTTTCTGCATGTTGGAAGGTGTTTTCCTGTTCCCTACATGTGGGATTATTAGAAACCCAATTACATTTTGGTGTGTTTGCATGTCGTTCAGATCATTGTAAGGAATTTGCTAACATGGATACAAATAAGATCAGAACCAAAAGTTATACATATCACATCATCTCTATAGTGTTCTTGGTGTGCAAATCATTGGATTTAATCATTATGCCATTGGTAATCTATTCTTTGAACATACTTTTCCAGAACCTTAAATTAGGAGGTTTTGTTGTCAGTAATATCATATTTATTTGTTGACATTCCTTCAAAGATGAGTGGTGAAGAGGAAACTCTAGGTAGCTCAGTGAGGCCTCTGTGGTTTGTAGGTTTTCTATGGGTTGAGATTGGTTCTATTTAAGAAAGGAGATATAGGTATTAGTGGAGCATTACTCTTAGGAAAACCATGTTTGTGCATGGTATTACATGATCATGGTTGCTAGAACAACCATTGATTTACATGTGGGTTAGTTCTAAAATTTTTGAATTGGAAGAAGAGGAGGATAGTTTGTACGTGAATGACCCAACATAATGAGAATGTTGGAAATATGAAAAATAGATCAATTAAAATGTTTCTTCAATGAACATTTTATTAACATTATAGGAAAATTACATCTATGGAACAAACATATAGATTTATTTCCTTTAGAAAATCTGCTAGTAAAGGAATTAAAAAACATCCTTGTAGACTAGATTGAGAGTTGTGAGGTTAGCATTAAATAAAAAGGCAATCACCACCCTATAAATAACTACCTTATTTTTCTTGAATATCATTCTAAGCAATTAAAATACAATTGAATTTGAAATGTAGAAAGTGCCTTAGCATTCAATATCATCCTCCACCATTCAATGTAGTGATGTCAAAGTTAAATAAAAAAATTATGGAAAATAGTTCTTCTATACCTTAATGATATTATCAAGTTTGCTTATTCATCCAAAATAAGTTTGAGAATTTAACTCGAAGTTTGTTAAGAGGGTGTTTGAATCTTTCAAATATGATAAAATCAACATGGGGATAGGTGGGTGAAGAGATGCCTAACCATTTCAACAGATAGAGTTTCTTTCAAATCCTATGAGAATATTAGGCATGCCCCAATATTTTAGAAATACTTAAAAGAAGAAGGGCTCTATAGGGTGGCAAGAATAGGTGGGTGAAAATATGACAATGCATTTTGAAGGATGGAGTTTCTTTCAAACACTGTGTGCTAGGATGGATGATGATTATTTAGAGTTTGGATGTTAAAGTCAACCTTATCACTAGATGTCTAGACAGACTCTATCATTTGCCTCAAAGAAGAGACAATGAAACATACCTTTTGGAATTGTATGTTTTAGAGAATTCACAATGCTATTTCATATGTTTTAAAGAAGAGACCATGTAATGGAAATGTTTCATGGAATATGAAATATTTTATATATTTCAATGCAAGATGTATGTTTCAAGGAAGACTGTGTAAGGTAGCCTGGTATTTTTTGGAATGGGTTGTGATAGGATATGTAATAACAATTATGGGCCCACTTGTGGAAAGGAACAATTCCTAGGGACAATTGCATAGTAGGATTCTTTGGAGGTGAATTTGGAATACTATTTGTCTTTATATGCCACTTATTCTTACTGAAAGGTAGATTCAAAGTGACCCAATCAATGTCAAAGGGTTCTCTGAACTTGATCCTTGAGGTTTGAAATCAATGGACCTCAAAACAAAGTTCAAATTTGGCTGAGGTTTGATTCAGGTTTTCTTTCCTCTGTTTGGTTCAACCTCGTTCTCTTTTAGTAAATATTTTTCAACATGTTTTCAGATGGCAGTCAAATGAAATGCTATGAAATGTACTCCTGGACCTCCATACATATGTCAAATGTGCCATTTGTGATTCTTTCGATGTATATGACTATGGATGGTGTGGATGTGAGGTTACATAAGCCACCAATTGCCAATCATCGTTAATATTTGAAGTCATTAACTATGCCACCAATTGCCAATCATTGTTAATATTTGAAGTCATTAACTAAGCCACCAATTGGCAATTGTGATTTTAATAAGAGATAGTTAAATAAGTTGTTGGTTGTGCTAATAAATTATAATATAACATATATTATATTATATAAATATAATAAGAACATAAACTTATATATTAATTTCTATAGTATAATTTCTTACTACACACACACACAGAGATTTAATTTCTTACTACCTCATCCAAACCTTTTCAAAAAATTTGGAAGAGACTATGTAATGGAAATGTTTCATGGAATATGCAATCTTTGTATATTTCAATGGAAGATGTATGTTTGAAGGAAAATACTGTAAGGTAGCTTGGTATTTTTGGGAATGGGATGTAATAGGATATGTAATACCAATTATGGGCCCACTTGTGGAAAGGAACAATTCCTAGGGACAATTGCGTAATATGATTCTTTGGAAGCGAATTTGGAGTACTATTTGTATTTATATGCCACTTATTCTTATTGAAAGGTAGATTAAAAGAAACATGATCAATGTCAGAGGGTTCCTTGAACTTAGATCCTCGAGGTTTGAAAATTGATGAACCTCAAAACAAAATTCATATTTGGCTAAGGTTCGATTCAATTTTTCTTTCCTCTATTTGGTTCAACCTCGTTGTCTTTTAATAAAAGAAAAATCAGCACACATATATCGTAACATAATGGAACATTTGAATTTGAATCGAACCTAATCATTGCCAAACTTGAATTGTGTGACATAGCCTTTAATTAAGACTCCTTGAAGCTGAATTTAGTATCAACTTTCAAAGTCAAGTTAGTGGATATTATCATATAATACAACCAAAGTAGACTTTTGGAATGGATATTGATTCATTCAAGGTTGGAGCTAAGGCTCTTGACACTTCTTGGAACTTGATCCTTGAGGTTTGAAGATAGATGAACCTCAAAACAAAGTTCAAATTTGGCTAAGGTTCGATTCAGGTTTTCTTTCATTTGTTTGGTTCAACCTTGTTCTCTTTTAATAAATAATTTTCAACATGTTTTTAGATGGCAGTCGAATGAAATGCTATGAAATGTGCCCCTCGACCTCCATACATACGTCAAATGTGCCATTTGTGATTATTTTGATGTATATGACTATGGATGGTGTGGATGCAAGGTTAGGTAAGCCACCAATTGCTAATCATCTTTAATATTTGAAGTCATTAACTAAGCCACCAACTGGAAATTGTGATTTTAATAAGAGATAAATAAGTTGTTGGTTGTGCTAATAAATTATAATTACATATTTATTATATTATACAAATACAACACGAACATAAACTTATATATTACTTTCTATAATATATAATGGAAAACCTCATCGAAACCATTTCAGAAGATTTGAATTTGAATTGAACCTAATCATTCCCGAACTTGAATAGTGTGACATAGCCTTTAATTGAAACTCCTTGAAGATGAATTTAGCATCAACTTTCAAAGTCAAGTTAGTGTATATTATCATACAATACAACCAAAATAGACTTTTATAATGGATATTGATTCATTCAAGGTTGGAGCTTAAGGCCCTTGACACTCCTCACTCTTATTTGTCAAGGAAGCCATCTTGGGTAACACTTAGTAAATAGATACAATATTTTTTTTGTAATAGTCTAGTGCTTTAATTGTAATATAAGAAGCATTTATTTTTATTTGAAGGGAAGCAACATTATGTGATATTTAAGGGGACAAGAACTATAAAGGGAAATCCATAGTGAATTCTATCTTGTGTGGAGATATATAGAATGAATTACATCTCGACATGAAGAAGTGAGGTTGAAATTTCTATGGTAGTTATTCCTTTTTAATCCGATATCTTGAAGTTTGGAAGTTGTTCTAGTCATAAAATAAGTTGGACCACGAGTTGTTGATCATATTTAATATTTGAAGTCATTAGGTAAGCCACCAACTGGAAATTGTGATTTTAATAAGAGATAAATAATTTGTTGGCTATGCTAATAAATTATAATTACAAATTTATTATATTATATAAATATAGTACAAAAATAAACTTATATATTACTTTCTATAATATATAATGGAAAACCTCATTGAAACCATTTCAAAAGATTTGAATTTGAATCGAACCTAATCATTCCTAAACTTGAATTGTGTGACATAGCCTTTAATTGAAACTCCATGAAGCTAAATTTAGCATCAACTTTCAAAGTCAAGTTAGTGGATATTATCATATAATACAACCAAAGTAGATTTTTAGAATGGACATAAATTCATTCAAGGTTGGAGCTTAAGGCCCTTGATACTTCTCGCTCTTTTTGGTCAAGGAAGCCATCATGGGTAACATTTATTCCATAGATACAATTTTTTTTGTTAAGCTTGGCAGGTCCATTCCATTTTCTATTATATAATAAGCAAGTTTACACCACACAGATTAACCGGGTGGCCTCAACTTTCCCCGAGGGGAAAACAAGTCTGTTGGCCACCGGTCAATGTTATAAGCCAACCAAAAACAAATTTTTTTAAGTCTTTCTAGCTAGGCTAGATAAGTCTCTATCTCATGTCCAAATACTACATAACTATAAAAACTAACATATGCAACATGAAAATTAAAAGCTAACCGCATTAACCAAAATTATGCATGGGGGAGTATAATACTTCTGTTCCTCAGAGGCAGATGCGATGGGAGCAGGGTCTTCAGCAGTAGCCCATGGCATGCCATACAGCTCCAGAATGCAAGGGATGTGGCGGTCAATCCTGTCCATTCCGATGTCCTATTTGCATAGCTGGAAAAGTATTTTCTCCATGTCTTTCTTGTAATTAGGTAGTCCCTGGACTATCACCACCATCCCCATAGAAATTTGTTTCATTACCTTACCAAGTACACTCTTCATTAGGTAAAAACTGTGTGATTCTCCCTCTAGTATTCCCTAGATTTGGAACAAGCATTCTCCAATTGTCCAGCTCTTCCTCAGTCTCGCTTTCTTTCTTTACCTCCTCTTCCCAATCTTCCAGCAATTTCTGAATGCCCACATCCGTCCCGTCATAGTATGTCGCTATTGCCTCAGCGATGAGGTGCTCTATATATTTACGACCACTGCTCAGCCCCTTGTCTATCTGAGGGGTCGGGCCTCTCTTATCACATCCACGTCCTAGTGCTGCTTGGACCATGACCTGTTTTGCAGAGCCCTGGTGACATCATGCTGCTTGGGCCATGACCTATTTAGCAGAGCCCTAGTGACACCCATAAGTAGTTAGATTCATCAAACTTTTCTTAACATGCCACCTTATCCAAACATGAATTTCCTCTCCTCTAACTTGTCCGCGTGTTTGTGATGCATGAGCATCCAGACTTAGCCAACAATGTGATTATATGTTCACATGTTGTGGCTAACACGAGATGAATTTCATTGACCTGAGTGGTTAAAATAAATTTTAGTAGAGAGGGTTGGATCTCTCAAATTGATCTTTATCTCAATTATTGTAATAATTAAAACATTATATTGGTTTTAGAATAAGAGATAAGTGTTAGAATAGGTGTGTCTCAGAGCTTGAGAATAGGAATTTAATTGTTAAACTAATAAAAATAGAGATTGAGTTGTGAATGCAGTTAGGATAGGATTTGATCAATAAAAGAGGAAAAAATGTAATGATAGGGATCGAACGGAATATGAGAGTGAATAAGCGAGAGAATGAGAGAGAGAGATAGGGTTTGAGAGTGAAACAAAGGACAGAAAAATGTTGTAATTGAGCGAGAGGGCCAAGACTCTGTAATTTCTATTTTATTGAATAAATTGATTAAGTGTGGCGTTGCGTATTATTCATGGTGTGAAATTCTCTTGAATCCGTGTATTGGCATTCTGGACCCTAATCGGTTATTAATTTTTGTTTATGCATTTTATTGATATATCACAGTCGATTTGCATTAAGGGTTATTCTCATCTTAGCACTAAACCTTTGTTAAAATGTATTTATTAAAAGCATGTATTAAGCACATGGGTAGTATTTCCAAATGGTAAGAAGTATCTCACATGAAAAAAAATGGTAAATAGTATTTTCCTAAATCACGTGATTAACCTAAGGTGGTGAGACGTAGCACGGGAAAACCAGAAACCTCTCACACTCTCGATCTGATAATGGTCGTGCTAGAACTCACGCGAGATTACATGGTATCTGTTGGATTTGGAGAAGCGAGATCAAGGGTATAGATTGAAGCACTCGAGAGTGGAAAAGTCAAAGTGGGACTGGCGGTATTTGGTTAGATTAGCGGGACCCTCAGGAACAAAGTACATGTATAAAACTGGACTAACACGTGGCTGATTAGTTTTCAAGTTAAATATTAGTCTAATTGTGGATTGCCACATAATTTGGTCAACCATCCACATAATTTGGTATCAGAGCTCAAGGATTAAGTCTGCTACAGTAAACATGCCACCTAGGAGAGGAGCTAGCATAGGTCGGGGGAGACCTGTAGCGAATGCAATTTTGCTGGAAGAGATTCGAAACCTGCGTACAAGGATGGAGACAATGGAAACTGCTCAAAGGAGAGCACCTAATGAAGGAGATGCCAGTGCTACAGAAGAATCTTCTGAGGAAGAAGAAGAGGATGAAAGTGAAGCTGCCAAAGTTCTTAAGATATTGGCTAAAGCAAGTGGAAGACCAAAGGTGGAAATACCTTTGTATGACGGGAATCTCAATGTAGAAGAATTGATGGACTAGATTAGTTCATTGGACAAGTATTTCGACTATGAGGAGGTTGATGACAAAAAGAAGGTGAAATTTGTAGTTACCAGATTGAAGGGTCATGCAGCTATCTGGTGGGATGAACTACAAACATCCAGAGAGAGAAAGGGGAAGTCCAAGATCAAACAATGGGATAAAATGGTGAGTAGGTTGAAAGGTAAATTCATCCCAATAGATTATCAGTTAAATCTTTTCAGATAGTTACAAAATTTGAGACAAAATGGAATGACTGTTAAAGAATATACAGAAGAATTTTATAAGTTGAGCATTAGAGTAGGACATGTAGAGGATGACGTAGAAAAGGTAGCTAGATACATCAATGGCTTGAGATATGACATACAGGATGAAATTAGTTTGTTGAGTCTGAAGACAATTGAAGATGCCTATCAAGCAGCTTTGAAGGTAGAGGAGAAGATGTTGAGGAAGCAAAATCAGAAGAATAGAGGGAAAAGTTCAGCAAGAGGTAGAGGAACTAACAGATCAAGATTTCAGCACCCTCAAGTTGAAGCAAGAGGTTCAATTAATAGACCACCACAGAGAGGAGACTTTAGTAGAGGGAGATTTGCACCTAGAGGAAGAGGTCGAGGAAGAGAAATTCAGTGTTATACATGTGAAGAATGGGGACATGGATCATGGGATTGTCCTGATAATAGGGCAACAAATCAACGAAATGTGAATGTGGCTAAGGCAAAGGAGGAAAATCCTCAAATTGCAAGTAAGGAAGAATCCCCCGAAGTAGGAGAATCCTTGTTATTGAAAAGGGTATTGCTTAAAGCAGAAAAAGAGATAGGAGAACCAACACAGAGAAAGAATCTATTCAGGACTACATGAAAGTCCACAGGAAAATGTTGTAAAGTGATAATTGATAGTGGAAGCACTAATAACCTTGTTTCTACTAAAATGGTGGACAAGTTGGGATTAGTGAAAATAGTACACCCTACTCCTTACAAAGTATCATGGTTGTAAAAAGGACATTAGCTTATTGTGACAGAAAAATGCAAGGTAGAGATCCAGATTGGTACTTATAAGGATGTGATATTATGTGATGTAATGCCAGTGGATGTATGTCATATATTATTGGGAATACCTTGGCAGTTTGATCAGAAATCTATGCATGATGGGAGAAGAAATACTTACACTCTAGAGAAGGATGGAAATAAACACACACTTCTGTCATTGAAGGAGGAAGCAGGTAAAGAAGTTCTTGGAAACAGTGTTATGCTGATAAGTGGGAAAGAATTGCTACAAGAAGTCAAGAAGGATGAATAGATACATTTTGCTGTCATAAGGAGACCTAAGGTAATTTTGACTTCCACAAACGTAGACGATTTATCTGAAGAAATCAAAACTCTATTGAATGATTTTGCTGATATTATTGTGGATGAGTTACCAAATGCATTACCACCAATCAGGAGTATTAGTCATCACATTGATCTAATACCTGGAGCAAGTTTGCCAAATAAAGCAGCATATAGGTTAACTCCTCAAGAAAATGCAGAAGTTGGGAGACAAGTGCAAGAACTGATGGATAAGGGATTAATTAGAGAGAGTCTTAGTCCATGTGCTGTACCAATAGTACTCAGTCCAAAGAAAGGAGGTGAATGGTGTATGTGTACTGATTCTAGAGCCATAAACAAGATTACTATCAGGTATAGATTTCCTTTACCACACATGGATGATTTGATGGATTGTTTAAGTGGGTCAAAGTATTTTACTAAGATAGATCTGAAGAGTGGATACCATCAAATAAGGATTAGAGAAGGAGATGAATGGAAGACTGCATTTAAAACAAACAGTGGTTTGTATGAGTGGTTAGTGATGCCTTTTGGACTCACTAATTCACCTGGCACATTCATGATATTGATGAATGAAGTCTTGAAGGAATATGCATTCAAGTCTGTCATTGTTTATCTTGATGATATTCTTGTTTTCAGTCCAAGCAAAGAGGAACATCTGGACCATCTTAAGTTGGTTCTAAGAACTCTGCAAAAAGAGAAATTGCTGATAAATATCTAGAAATGTAGTTTTATGAAAGAAGAATTAATCTTTTTAGGGTTTGTAGTTTCTAAAGAAGGTCCGAAAATGGATCTAGAGAAAGTCCAAGCAATTTGGAACTGCCAACTCCAAGAAACATATTTGAGGTAAGAAGATTTCACGGTCTTGCAAGTTTTTATAGAAAATTTATCAGAAGTTTTAGTCAGATTTGTGCACCAATTATTGAAAAAATCAAAGAGATTAATCAACCATTCAAGTGGACAGAAGTAGAAAACTAAAATTTTAAGTTGTTGAAGAAGAAAATTACAAGAAAACTAGTTTTAGCTTTGCCTGAGTTTGGAAAAAAATTTCAAGTTGAAATTGATGCTAGTGGAGTTGAAATTGGAGTAGTTTTAAGTCAGGAACAGAGACCAATAGCATACTTTAGTGAGAAACTAAATGAAGCTAAGAAGAAATATTCCTCGTATGACAAAGAATTTTATGCTATTGTGAAAGCTTCAAGAAAATCGAGACATTATTTGCTACCAAAGGAGTTTTTATTGTATTATGATAATCATTCATTACAGTTCATCAATAACCAGCCAAAATTGAACCAGAAGCATGCCAAGTGGGTAGAATTTCTGCAGAGTTTCACTTTTGTGATGAAACATACAAGTGGTAAGTTGAAGAAAGTTGTTGATGCTATAAGGAGGGTAAATTTCATTGTGCAAGAATTAAGAGTTGGTGTTGTAGGATTTAAAGCAATGGTTGATATGTATAAAGATGATGCAAAATTTAAAGATATTTATGCAGTTGTACAAAATCTTGCAGTTCATAATAGAATCCGGTGGTTAGATTATCTTATCCAAGGCGGTTTATTATTTATAGGTAACAAAATGTGCATTCCCAAATGTTCTATGACGGAAAACATCATCAAGGAGAAACACAGTGGAGGGTTATCTAGGCACTTTGGACAAGATAAAACCTTTGCTCAGGTAAATTCTTTTTACTACTGGCCAAAGATACAAACTGATGTTAAGAGATTTGTTGAGAAGTGCAGGATATGTCAGCCTGCTAAGGGGAGAAGCCAAAATACAGGATTGTACCAGCCATTACCAATACCAGACCAACCATGGGATGTAATTAGTATGGATTTTGTTTTGGGATTACCTAGAACTCAAAGAGGAAATGATTCCATTTATGTTGTGGTAGATAGATTTTCAAAAATGGCACATTTCATTGCATGAAAAAAGACTAGTGATGCAACACATATTGCTAATCTATTTTTTTCAGAACTTGTAAGGTTACATGGATTGCCTATAAGTATTATGTCTGATAGGGATACAAAGTTTGTTGGGAATTCTGGAGAATGGTTTGGAAGAAACTAGGTGCCAACCTTAGTTTCAATTCAGCATATCACCCTCAAACAGATGGATAGACCGAAGTGGTAAACAGAAGCCTAGGAAACATATTGAGTAGTTTAGTGTATAACAATCCTAAGCAGTGGGATTTAGCACTTACTCAAGCTGAGTTTGCTTATAATGATACTCCAAACAAAAGTACTGGGATGAGTCCATTTTATATTGTTTTTGGAACGAATCCAAGACAGGTGTATGAGCTCACAAATTTGGGCAAACAGGAGACAAGAAGTGCAAAGGTTGAAGAGTTTGCGAAGCAGACATAGAAACTACAGGAATATGTCAAAGACAAATTGCAGAAAAGTAGTGGAAAATACAAGCAGAGAGCTGATATGAAGAGGAGAGAAAAAGAATTCGAATTGGGAGAGCTAGTGATGGTACACTTGAGGAAAGAAAGGTTTCCTGTTGGGACTTACAACAAACTAAAAATGAAAAAGATAGGGCCATGCAAAATTGTGAGAAAGATTTCAACCAATGCTTATGAAATTGAATTGCCCGAAGGGGTCAGAATATCACCTATCTTCAATGTTGCAGATTTGTATCCATACAAGGAGACATAATCAGAACTACAGAATGAACCTGCAGAAGATGAAGTTCAAACTTTAAATTGGGAAAAACAAATGCTAAAGACAGTCAAGAAAGAGGTGGAAGTTTTTCTGGAGAAAAGAGTATCCAAAAGAACTAGAGGACATGTTTATTTTCAATATCTAGTCAAATGGAAGGGACAACCAATGGAGGATGTCAGTTGGTTAACAACAGTAGAATTACAGAAGTATGGAGTAAACCCTAAAAGATTGATGAATGATTGTTTTCTTCCACGGGAGTCTGATGCAGGAGCATCTGAACTTAGCCAGCAATGTGATTGTATGTTTGCATGTTGTGGCTAACATGAGATGAATTTCATTGACCTGAGTGGTTAAAATCAGTTTTAGTAGAGAGGGTTGGATCTCTCGAATTGATCTTTATCTTAATTATTGTAATAATTAAATCATTGTATTATTTTTAGAATAAGAGATAAGTGTTAGAATAGGTGTGTCTTAGAGCTTGAGAATAGGAATTTAATTATTAAACTGATAAAAATAGAGATTGAGTTGTGAATGCAGTTAGGATAAGATTTGATCAATAAAAGAGGAAAAACTGTAATGATAGGGATTGGATGGAATAGGAGAGTGAGTAAGCGAGAGATTGAGAGAGAGAGATAGGGTTTGAGAGTGAAACAGAGGTCACACAAATGTTGTAATCAAGCGAGAGGGCCAAGACTCTATAATTTCTATTTTATTGAATAAATTGATTAAGTGTGATGTCGTGTATTATTCCTGGTGTGAAATTCTCTTGAATCTGTGTATCGACATTCTGGACCCTAATGGGTACTAATTTTTGTTTATGCATTTAATTGATATATCACAGCTGATTTGCATTAAGGTTTATTCTCAGCTTAGCGCTAAACATTTGTTAAAACGTATTTATTAAAATCACGTATTAAGCACATGGGTAGTATTTCCAAGTGGTAAGTAGTATTTTGCGTGAAAAAAAATGGTAAATGGTATTTTTTTAAATCACGCAATTAACCTAAGTTGGTGAGACGTAGCACGGGAAAACCAGAAATCTCACACACTCTCGATCTGATAGCGGTCATGCTATAACTCACGTGAGATTGCGCGATATTCTTTGGATCTAGAGAAGTGAGATCAAGGGTGCAGATTGAAGCACTCGGGAGTGGAAAAGTCAAAGTGATACTGGCAGTGTTTGGTCAGCTTAGCGGGACCCTCAGGAAGAAAGTACATGTATAAAACCAGATTAACGCGTGGCTGATTGGTTTTCAAGTTAAAGATTAGTCTAATTGTGGATTTCCACATAATTTGGTAAACCATCCACATCAGTTTGCAGGGGTATCCCAGAGCCCACAGATAACGGGGGGGTGTTAGACTCTTACCCCAGGGCCCATCATTATACCCATCCCCCTTACTATGGATTATATGCAGGTCATCTCGCTGCATCTCAAGCCGAGCCTGCAGGCCCTTCCTAAATCTGGCAGGACGCTCACATTGATTTTGTCTTCTTGCACCTTTGGCCTGTAGATAGATGTCATGGTCTCACTTGTCCCTCTAGTAAGTTTGTCACATAGGGTTCTTGGCCTTGCCTATAGTGCCATACGAGTTCCAGCTCTCCCAGCGGTTTTTCTGCTAGCCACTACCATGATTGTAACCCCATCCCCCTTCCCTCAGCTCTTCCCTACCTCTCTCTACAACTCCCAGCCCCCCTAGAATTGAAGTGCCTCTAACCTGTGTCCCCTTGGCCTTAAAAACTAATATTTGACCCACATAGCCCCACAGCCCACTTTTGACACCCCCCAGCCATGGTTTTGGTCTATTGGGAGAAAAATATATATGAAAACCAGGCCATGGCCAACAATTTCCACCCCCATCCCACCCATAACATTCTATTCCCTATTGCATCAAAAGCTTTCCCCACCCCCCCCAGTAGAAACCAGACCATAGATCCAATATGGAGGCAAGGTCAAATTAGATACCCAGATTCAGGCATATATCCATGACTAAGGTTCCACTCTTGTCATCGACCTTCCCCATCTCTATATCACCACCCTTCTCCACAGCCTTTCTCACCTTCCCTGCATGTCAAATAACCTTTCCTACTCCACCAACCTATCTTAATCCCTTCCCCAACACCTTTCCCACTTACCAAACATGCATTCATTACAAAGGACACCACACCCCTTGCCTTGAGCATTTGGGGGGCGGAAATGATTATGGACTGAGTACTACACATCTGCGCACAGACTGGCCTAACTAACAATGACCCACATCCCAATCAGGGGCTTGAGTTGCATGGCTTCTGCTTTCTTGGCTCTGTTTGAGATCTTGGACCATAATTGCCTCTAGGGGTTCAAAGGTTGTATCCCCAAGTCTAACCGGCCATTGCTTTTCTAACCTGTCCTGCTGATGGTTGCACCCCCAATTAGCCAGGAATTCGGCCACTTTGTTTCCATCTCACCTAACATGTTTGACCTGTATATAGTCAAATTTGGGGATGATTTCGCCTATCTCTTGGATGAGTCTTGCAGTCCTCCAACTCTAGCTGAGTTTATCCCACTTAGTACCATTGTTTAATTTTTCCATGGTATTTATGACCAGGCTTGAATCACCTTCCACTTCTAGGATTCTATATCCCATTCTCAAAGCGATTAGGAGGCCCCGTTCGAACTGTAGCAAACTCTACCTCATTGTTATTGGAAATCCCACAACTTTCTGCACAGACGAGACGGGCCTTAGCCTAAGGGTCTCGAAAGAGGCCACCTAGTCCTACCTCTCTAGGGTTTCCTTTGGAGGCCCCATCAAAGTTAAGTTTTATGAATCCTTCTTCTGGGGGGGTAAAATGGGACCCAGAGGTCATGCCCGCATTTCTTGTCTTCCATTCTTTGGTGTCAATCGTCCCCAGGGCTAAGTTGAGTTTTTGTAAGATTCAGGCTTCTTGGGGCGGCACTTTCCAGTCCTTTTTGTGCCATGTCTCTGCAAGGATAATTTCCCTTATATTCTGGACTATGCCTTCCCTTACATTCTCCTACGGTGTTGCTTTATTCTTGAAAATTCTATGGTTTTGTTCCTTCCAGATGGCCCAGAGGGTGAATCCTAAGCCTAGACTACAAACCCGATTTACTATGGGGTTGGAATAGATATGGTTCCACTATAGGAGAATTGTTCCTTCAATGTTGTTTTGGTCTCTGTCCATTCTTTCAAAAACTCCTTGCATTTTCCTCCACTTTTGTTCTGCAACTAGCATGTGTTGAGGATATGATCCATATCTTCCCGATTTTGGTGGCATAGCTAATAGAAGGAAGGCACCTGAAAGCCTTGTTTCTGCAATTGATCCCAGGTCAATATAATTCCTTTACAAACCATCCAAAGGAAGTGGGTTACCTTTGGACACCATCCTCCTTTCCAGATCTTTTTCCATATGATAACTTGCCCTTCCTTCTCTTGTCTTACTTCTATATCGTAGGCTTCGCTTATAGTAAAGGTACCTTTGGTGGTGTGACCCCATGTCAAAATGTTCGGGTCTTGATAGGTCGTTATCTACCTTGTCCTTAGTTCTTTATCTAGGTTTGCCCATTGTTTTGTTTCCGTCGTATGTTCCCAGTCATCTTTAGTCTTCCATCTCCTCCAGCTTTCCACTCCTTGCTCTTCCTTCCAGTGTCATTTCACCACATGCATATTACTGTCCCTGGCATGCTGATATATCTCCCTGAGTTCCTGTCTCTCTATAATTTTTCTTCTTTGTTGACAAGATTCCATCCAAAATTTGGCTGTTTTTCCATTGCAAACCTCCCAGAAGGCATGCTGCTGGATAAGGTGCATGTTGCAGGATGCTAAATTCCATACCGTCGATCCCTTAGGAGGTTCTTGATATCTTAGGATATCCTCAGTTCTGACCGGCATGTTGTACTTCCGAGTCCAAATTTGATTCCATAGATCTACTCCCCAACCCATCCATCGCCACCAGAGTTTTGCTCCCATGGTTTGGTTCAGGATGTAGGGGTCTTTGAGACCTAGCCCGCAATCCACTTTCTTTTTTATCAGGCCTTTCCATGACACCAATGCCCATTTCCTGATCTATCGGGCTCCACCCCATAGGAATTTTATGAAAATATCTACCATTTTGGAACACGCTCCTTTTGGGGCAGCCATTCCCGAGAGTTGGTATATTGGTATCGATTGTAGCACTGCTTTGAGTAGCACTTTTCTGCCAGCGATGTTTAAAGATCTGAAAGTCCAACAATTGAGCTTTCCTTGAAGTTTTTGGAGTATGTTCTGCCAACAAGCATTTCTTCGAGGGTTATCAAAGAGAGACATCACAAGGTATTTGGATGGTAGGAGACTAGTACTGAACCCTAGGATTTTGGCTAGATAGTTCTTAATATATTGAAGAAAAGAATGCAGGATTTTTCATTATTTATCTTGGTCCCCAAGGCTTCCATAAAGGTGTTTAGGATATCTCTAATGCTCCTGGCTTCCTTCAGGGTGGCTTGATAGAAAAGAATAATGTCATCCACGAATTTCTGATGAGTGATTGACATGTCATTACCACACATCCTTAAACCTTGGAGCTAGGAATCACGAACCTTTTGTTTTATGTACCGTCCTAACCCATTTGCTGCTAAGATGAACAAGAAGGGCGAGATAGGGTCCCCCTATCTCAGGCCCCGGGTTGGGTTGAATGTCGAGGTGGGAGTTCCATTCAGCAAGATTGAGAATATCGGGGAGGATATCATGGCAAGGATCCAGTTGATCCATTTTTGGGCAAAGTCGTAAGCTTTGAGGATACTCGATAGGTATCCCCAAATGAGTCTGTCATACGCCTTGGATAGATCCAACTTTATCCTCATGCCTGAGATCTTCTAGGACTTAAGAGAGTGAACTACCTCTTGTGATGTAATGAAACTATCAAGGATTTTCCAACCCTCTACAAATCCAGTTTGTTCAAGAGAAATGAGGTTGAGAAGAAGGGGCTTTAGGCATTTGACAACAAGAGTAGCTATAATCTGCTAGATGACATTACAAAGGGAAATGGGCCTAAAACCTTGGGGGACATCAGACTTAGCAGTTTTAGGTATCATTGCAATAAATGTAGAGTTGAGACTTGGTCATACCTTTTGGTTACATCTCAATCCCTCCACCACCTCGAGCATGTCTTGCCCCATGAATGGCTAAGTGGCTTGATAGAACTCTGCAGTGAATCTGTCTGGGCCAGGGGATTTGTTCTTCTGCATTCCTTTTACTATCTTTTCTACTTCTCCTTTGGAGACAACTCGCATCAATGCCATGTTTTTCTCGTTAGTTATTAGTTTGGGGATGTGCTATATGATTCTTTGAGTGGCTTTCATTATATTTTCAGGGCTTTCCATGAGCAGATCTTTGCAATGGATGACCAGAAGGGCTTCCATCTCTTCATGTTGAACTTTGAATTGTCCTTCCTCATGTTTTAGGGAGTAAATTCGGTTATTTTGTCAGTGGTGCACCATGGCTTTGTGGAAGAATCTCACGTTTCTCTCTCCTTCCCTCGGCCACTGGACTCAAAATTTATGTTTCCAGGGGATCTCTTCCTGTTGTCTTCTTTCCTCTATCTTTTTGATCAATAATCCTTCTTCTTAGACCAGATCTTCTGATCTCCCTTCCTATATAATTTTATGTTGGACTTCTGCCTTACGCTTACTGAGTTCATTCTGATCCTTGATAATGTGCCTGAACTCTTCCTTAGTCCACTTCCTGAGCTTCTTCTTTAATTATTTTAGCTTCAATTGGAAGGTGTGCATCCTGCTCCTACCCTGTTGTTCACTTTGTGTCCACCATTATTTGATTTTTTTGAGGATACCTAGGTCTTTGACCCAGAAAGATTCAAACCTGAAGGGCTAGTTCATGGGTATTGCTTCTAGATCCACCTCCAGGTGTACTGGCCAATGGCCCGACCCCATGCATGGAAGTATCGATGTTTCCGTGAAAATATCTCTGCCTTTCAGTTGTTTTGAGAGAAGGAATCTATCCAGCCAACACGCTATCTGATGGATCCCTCCTCGTCTGTTATTCCAGGTATGAATCCCGTTGATTGTGGGCATATCGACTAGGCATAGATTTGTGATGGTTTCACTAAAGGCTTCCATATCTACATCCGTTCTTCACATTCCTCCCTTTTTTCCCCCTGAGGTTGTGATCATGTTAAAGTTCCCGCCCACTACCCATGGGTCTTTTGGGTACAGGTTTCTCATGTTTACCAGCTTTTGTAGGAAATCTCCTATTTCTCCTGAAATATGGGGTCCATAAACCCCTAAAAAGAGAACCCGTTCATTAGATTTGATATTCTAAAATTTTCCTGTAAGAATTCTTGGTAGGCTTACCCAGTCTTCAAACCAAAATTCCGTCGGATTTGAGAGAATCACCAATCCCCCTAGACTACCTTTAGCGTCTTGAGCCATTACTTGATATTCCGAATTGAAGTGTTTCATTATTTCTTTCATCTTTCTTTTGCTAATTTTGGTTTCCTGTATTATCATAATGCTTGGCTTATCTTTTTTCAATCTCTCCTTAAGGTACCTCTGTTTTCCTCTTCTATTGAGGCCTCTAATGTTCCATGTTGTAATAATCATTTTAACAATTTTGACAGTTGGTGGAAGACCTTTGAAAATGGCACTATTGTTCCTGAATTCACCAATAGTTCTCTGACCATTTGTATGGATTCATTCATCTCCTACCTCTTTTTTTACCTCCTTTTCCTTTTGTTCCTGTTTCTTGCCCTTGAATGGCTTGGGCCCCTAAATGTTTAGGTTGGCTTATTATTGCTGAGCCCTACTTGTCTTAAAAGTGTCCTTATAGAGTTGCTTCTGGTCTTTTGGGATGAATCTTTCATCCAAGTGTCTCCATTCCTGCAGTAGCCTCTTCATAACTTGTTCTTCTGCACTTAGGTCTTATTTCTGGTTATCAATATCCATTAGGGTTTTTTCCACCATTTGCATGGTATATTTCATTCCTTGTTGTATCTCATTCACCATTTTCTTCATTTTATTTCCTTCTAGTTATTTGTCTTTTTTGCCTTCCATTATTGGTGATATATCCCTCATATCCGCGCCCATGTCTTCTTCATGTAATACCGAAAAGAATTCTTTGGCCTTTATTCTTTCTTTGTTTGATTTTATTTTTTATTCCTTAGCTACCTCGAGGTTCTTTTCCTCCATTGCACCTCTTGAAAACCTTCTCCGTCTTCTTTAGCCATCGATTCCCCTACCCTCCTATCTTCTGGTGGGTTTTCTTTTTGGTTGAGGGGGCATGCCCAGAACAAGTGGCCATGTTCATGGCATCTGCGGCACCGGAATGGTGTGTGTCATAGTCAAGCGATTGTGTCCATACCTCGTCATGGTATTCCAACTCTATATAAGCAGGGTACGGCTCTATAATGTTCATATAAATGCAGATTCTAGCATAGGAGGTATATATGCCTTTCCTTGTCGAATTTGCCACTTTAAGAATGGTGTCGATAGAATTCCTAATACCTTCTAGTATCTTTGGATCTGAAAAGTCCATTAGTAGACCAAATAGCCGAACCCATATTGGGGCGGCCATGAGTTTCTCTTGATCATGGTTGTAGCATTATTCCAAGTGCCTAATGAAGAGATCGACATTGTTGAAGAAGTACAATCTGTCTTCGAAAACCCTTTCTTTGTCTTCCATATTTGAGAAGATCATTGTGAAGAAACCCTTTGCCCTAAGCTTAAGACCAATGTGTCCTTTTGGTTTCCATCTTTGATAGATCCATTTAATCAAATCTTTATCTGTCAACCATACCCATATGAACTTGCAGATGAGGGCATGATCCTTCATGTATTTTTGGTACTCTTCCAGCTTATTGTTCGGGATAACAAATCTTGGTTTTTTACAGCCCTTGTTGGGCATTTTCCTCCCAAACCCACTTTCCATTTGGCTCCAAAAACTGGTATTCCTTTACCTCTTCCCCATTTCTGCCTGCAGCACCGTGCTGGCTCGATTCTCCTACTGCCACATTCCTATAGGAGGGGATCTCTCCCCCCCTGCCATACTGTTAATCGTATCTTAGTCGCAGGTTGAAGGTCTATTTGCAGGCCTTTGTTTCATATTACATTAGCCGAGTTGTCAGGGCAGGGTCATGCAAACCCTGAAACCCTAACCTACTACTCTCCTTGCTCTCTCTTCCATTATCCCAGTTCCCTCCAATATGTTTTATTATATTCCATAGATACAATATTGTTTTTAATAGTCTTGGTTTTTAATTGTAATATAAGAAGCATTTCTTTCCCTTTAAAGGGAAGCAACGTTATGTGAGATTGAAGGGGACAAGAATTATAAAGGGAAGCAACATTATGTGAGATTAAAGGGGACAAGAATTAAAAAAATAAATCTAGAGTGAATTCTAGCTTGTGTGGAGAGTTATAGAATGAATTAAATCTCGACATGAAGAAGGGAGGTTGAAATTGCTATAGTAGTTACTCCTTTTTAATCTAGTATCTTGAAGTTTGGAAGTTGTTCTAGTCATCAAATAAGTTGGAAAATATTTGATTCAGATAATTAAAATTTGTTAGAGAGCGTTTAGGTATGACCATGCCTTGAATTATTTTGCAAATGGAACTAATTTCTAAACCTAGATGGTAAGAAAAGTAACGTATATTAGCCAAACTTTGTGTTTATAATTTTAACATAAGTTTAATGGTTACATTTTAGGGTCATTGTTATTTTTTGTTGTGTTTTGACATATTGAATTAATTAATAATGAGAGGTACTCCCAATTAGTTTTCTAGACCCTATAGGCAGTAGGATTCAAGATATACTTACTGTTTTTTACTTTTTGACATGCAAATAAGTATTTTAGAGGTAGAATTTTATTTATCACAACAAATTTACATGATTTAAAAGTTCAAAAATAAATCTTTGGTGTAATTTCATATTTTTGGTTTGATAATTATAGATCATTTATAGGCTATAAATGTCTTCAAAGTTTCACTTCTAATTTAGTATTCAATTGAACATATTGAGTATCTTATACGTAACTATACTTCCCTCCACCCACTTCTCATAACATCCGTAACCATTAGGTAGGGACATGCAGTTTTGTTAAGTTTAGGTATGTTCTATGCTAGAGCAATTTATTTAAATTTTCATAGTTAGCAATCACATCAACATTACAATAAACTGCAGATAGAACATAAATATAAAATCACAGAAGACAAGCCAAGACAAGAGGACACAAGATATGGCGCGAGCCAGGGACAAACCCCACAATGTGTGGGGAAACCCTTCATCAATTCTTCTTTTATCTTCAAAGTTCAGCAGAGAAAGAGAGAGAGAGTACATTTACAACAGAAGTCAACACTTTGACTTGTCTAGATCTGAGCATAGATCATCTTCTATAACGATGAGATCAGTTGAAGACATTCTGCTTCAACTGATCCTCCAAGGTGACTCCTTCACCTATCATCATCCTACATCAGGTTCTCAAGCTGCACCACTGCATACTGCATCATGTTGCACTAATCATGATTATCATGCTGCCCATGTCCATGATCTTATCCATCATAATGCTGTTCAAACTAAGGTGCATCATCATCACGCTACTACCCCTGCTAATGTATCATTGTCCTACCATGCACATGATCTCATAGTGCTGCCCATCATGTTGCTGCCTCTGCCTTCTCATTACTTCATCATGCTGCAATAATTTGCTTCTTTTGATATCAGCCTTAGCTGCTTGCTATGGCTTGCAGCCTAGCAAAGCAGCTAGGTTATAGATCCTATTCGGCAGACTTCTTAAAGTGGTTCTTACTGCGTTAACAGGTCTCCTTCTATAACAATGTATAGGGTTTCTCCATGAACCAATGTCTCATGTAGTTATCATGACAGTGTATAGACCCTTTATTATGAAGTTGCTGCATATGACAATTTATATGTTTCCACCTGTGAGTATATATATATCCATTCTGTCAACCACATACATTTGCTATATATAACAATTTATATTTTTCCACCTCCGAGTATATATATCCAAGAATACTGTGCGTATATATATTCATATATCATAGCCCTCGTATATCTAGCTATTGATGTGATGGAGTCTTCATTGACTGCGTTGAATCCAAATTATGAACAGCGTGTAGACTGTGTTGTACTGCGGCACCTCTTCATCACTGCGGCACCAACGTGACTGCGTATATATGAATATATATAACCAGCGTATATATGAATATATTAACCATCGTATATATGAATATATATAACCAGCGTATAACTGAGTATATTACCAGCGTATATATGAATATATATAACCAGCATATAATTGAGTATATTGCCAGCGTATATATGAATATATATAACCATGAATATGCCCAACGTGACTGATTCTTCATTATGTCCTGCGGCTAGGTCTGAGTCATCATAGACTGTGTTCTATGCCTGTGTATTTGCCCAGTGCCATGATAGCGTGTATTTACAGCGTGTATGATTCTGCGTATAAGCATCATCAGAGACCAGCATATCTAGTGCCTGTGAATTCATGATCCAACGTATGATTCTCTGTCTGCATGTTTAATAATCTTGTGCCTGGCATGGATATGATCACCATCTGTTGCGTGGATATGCCTTCATCACAGCGTATGGATTGTCTGCTCAGCGTGTAGGGACAGCGTGGTAAGATTCTTCATTAGAACAACGTTTCTTTTAACTATGGCTTCACCATGTTACTGCAGCTACCTTTTGTTTCACGATGGCGTTATGCATTATCTATCTGCGTTCCATATATGAGATGGTTTAGCGTGATCCTGATTGTCACCATAAATGTCATGGCTGCCCAGATTACACGCTGCCTAGTGCGTAGGTTCCCTTTTGGACTATGTTATAAGATCTAGCCTTCCGGTTGCTGCATATTTAGTGACATCTAGGGTTTCTTCCATAGCAGAGTTTAGATCTAGTTCATTATGCTACTGTGGCTAGGGCATCATAGCAAATACTCTTAGTGTTTTCTCTATCTCCAAAAACCCAGACGTGGAGAGGAGATCACATGAAGAGTGAGTGTGTCAATTGACATCAAAAACTCTTCTATTTATACTAAAGCGAGGATGATGAATAGACACGTCGGTTGGGCTTCTAGAGCCTTCATAATAGCTGGTCGGCTTGATAATAATTACATAAACAAAAAAATTCATATCTCCATGAATACTTATTGGAATCGGATGATCATTGGATCAATCCTACACCTCTCGACGAGAGGGATCCAATAAAAATATCAGCTGCCATAAATAAGCTAACCCACATGGAGTTTGACCCTAGTTGCCAATTTAACACTCCCTCTCAACTAGGGAGAACTCCATCCGCTGATCCTTATGTACGACTGTACTGTCTCTGCCATTAGTGCCTTGCACTACTCTGCCTAGCTCTGTTGGCTCTACTAAGCTCTGCTGGCTTTGCTCTGCTCAGCTCAGCTCTGCTCTGCTCAGCGTTGCTGGCTCTACTGGCTTTGCTCTACTTAGCTCTTACTGGCTCTACTCTGCTCAGCTCAGCTCTGCTAGCTTTGCTCTGCTGGCGCTGCTCTGCTCTGCTCATCTCCGCTGAACTATGAAGAAGAAGAATTGATCGAGAATGAGTCATATCATTCTCCACTGACCTGAAGTCAGTCTCAGAGTGCATACCACTAGTCCCAGACCAGTCTCAACTAACCCGAGGTCAGCTTCATAGTAAGTACCACTCCTACCACTGGTCCCAGACCAGTATCGCAGTCTCAGAGAGTGTACCATTGGTCCCAGACCAATCTCAACCGACCTGAAGTCAGCGTCATAGTATGTACCATTCTCATTGGTCCTAGACTAGTACTGCACTGACACGAAGTCAGTCTCGGATTATGTACCATTGGTCCCAGACCAGTCTCAGCCGACCCAAAGTCAGCGTCATAGCATGCACAACTCCTACCACTGGTCCCAGACCAGTATCATTGATCCCAGATCAATGGAGGACATCCTAGCGTAGGGAGTACGGTAGATACAATGATGCATCCATCGGTATTACTATGGTCCCTAACTTCATTTCCCTGCTCATTGATCAGATGAGAGGTACTTCCCATGAGTCCCAGACTGCATGGGTAGGAAGCCTCGACAGGAGAACTTAATCAATCCTGTCCTCACAGGAGAACACATCAATCCTGCTACAATCGCCATGGAGAACACATCAATCCAGGCCTCACAGGAGAACACATCAATCCTGCTACAATCGCCATGGAGAACACATCAATCCAGGCCTCACAGGAGAACACATCAATCCTGCTACAATCGCCATGGAGAACACATCAATCCAGGCCTCACAGGAGAACACATCAATCCTGCTACAATCGCCATGGAGAACACATCAATCCAGGCCTCATAGGAGAACTAATCATCCTGCTACACAAGAGAGCGTATCATCTTGTCCCACAAGAGAGCGAATCATCTTGTTCTAGTACGCACCACCAGGGGAGGGTGAGTCACCCTGTGGTCGTATGTTGCTCCAATAGAACTGCAAGCCCCCCAGAGCTCCCAAAACTCAATGTATGCAACATGCAGGACCCTTTTACAAAGGTCTCTCGATGACTCCAAGTCGTTCGGGAAAATCACAAATTTTATCTTTCCTCAGGGCTTTGTCCTGTACATCATCTCAGTGCGATGGAGCCTCCTTGCTCATCGACTTTCCATATCCCAGATAAGGCAGTAATGTATGTCTATCTGTTGGAGAAATTGTCAAATACAGGATTCCTCAATAATCGAATCCCATCTCTGGTTGTCACAGAGATTCACAGTGATATTCATCATGTGTACAAACAGCTCACTGAAGAGCTTCAACAACCAGACTGCCTCACAGAAGGCCATACTATCAGCAATGTTTTCTGCCTTGGTGATGCTCAGAGTCACCGACTTCTGCTTCCTGCTCATCCAGGATATCAAGGAAGATTCCAAACAGCACTGAGAAGTGCTCTAGTGATCCTCCATACTTCCTGCCCACTCATCATTCGAATAATCATGTGGTTTCATATTTCCGGTAATGTATCTCAATTCATGAGAGATTGTGCCCTGAAGATATCTTAGAAGATTCTTGGCACCAATCTAGTGAGGCTCAACCAAATATGAGCTCACCATGCTAACTGCAACACAGATGTCTGGACGGAGGTTCTCCAAGAACATCAACGCGAATGAGTTTATGAAACTCAGAGGCATTTCCCAAATCTGGTCCGACATCATTACCATATAACTTCTGAAAGTTAAGATCCTCGAGGCAGTCACAAGCTTGCAGCTTATCTTCTCACATTCAGAATCCAACTCCCTCTGTCTTCTATAAATGAGAGGGTCTGCACCTGTCAGACATAGGTGCCGGTACGAGAGGTTTATCATCCACAACCTTCGAGTAATGGTTTGGATCGGTTTCACTCCTAGTGAATCTCAGCTGCATTAGACAACTATCAATCCTCTCATACTATGCCTGAGGTGTTTTCCTTCAAGTCATAGAGGGCTTTCTTCCACCTGTATACATGAGATTCCTTGATCATGATTCTCAAACTCCTCGGGTTGTTCCAAACCTGTGAACCTGCTGCATGAGGGGAATGGTCCCCTTATAATATTTTCCTTCGGTACTTTTCAGATATGTACCTTCATGCTTCTTTTTGAATTCAAGCATCCAAGTCACCATCTGACTCATAGACCTCCGGTGCTGAGTCAATGGACATGGTCCCCAGTGGACTTCCTGCAACTTGATACAACCCTGAACTCAAAAACATCTTTAAAAAGATCTATGTTCAAACACGTACCTTTCCATCGATAAGTGCCACCCTGTAACCTTTGAATTCCATTTCCGAGATGGACATCAGGTTTGATCAGGTACATAAAAGAGATTTAGGGGTTCCTTGCTTTTGTGGAGGAGTCAACCATTTCCTTGATGACCTGCATTACTAGTCATTCCTTTGATCATTGAAGATGTCCCAGAAATGATTGTTATCTTCATCAAGAGATGTGTCTTTGTCATTCAAACACTCCTTCGCATAACGACCGAACTTATTTCAACAAGGCATCCACCTTTCCTTCCACCCTTAGATCCGAACTTCCCAATGAAGTGATCTTTAGATGGGCCCTCAGAAACTTCCGCTGCACCATTCTGATAACATTGTCTGCTTTGACTTCACCCTAGGTGAATTATGAGGAACCCATTGATCCTTCTGTCTTGTCCCAACTGTCTTCGGTGATTGCTCTTTCACTCTTGCTTGGGCATTGTCTTCACCTAAGCTCTGATACCATGTTATGTTTAGGTATGTTCTATGGTAGAGCAATTTATTTAAATTTTCACACTTAGCAATCACATCAACATTACAATAAACTGCAGATAGAACATAAATATAAAATCGCAGAAGACAAGCCAAGACAAGAGGACACAAGATATGGCGCGAGCCAGGGACAAACCCCACAATGTGTGGGGAAACCCTTGATCAATTCTTCTTTTATCTTCAAAGTTCAGCAGAGGAAGAGAGAGAGAGTACATTTACAACAGAAATCAACACTTTGACTTGTCTAGATCTGAGCATAGATCATCTTCTATAACGATGAGATCATTTGAAGACATTCTACTTCAACTGATCCTCCAAGGTGACTCCTTCACCTATCATCATCCTACATCAGGTTCTCAAGCTGCACCACTGCATACTGCATCGTGTTGCACTAATCATGATTATCATGCTGCCCATGTCCATGATCTTATCCATCATAATGTTGTTCAAACGAAGGTGCATCATCATCACACTACTGCCCCTGCTAATGTATCATTGTCCTGCCATGCACATGATGTCATAGTGCTGCCCATCATGTTGCTGCCTCTGCCTTCTCATTACTTCATCATGCTGCAACAATTTGCTTCTTTTGATATCAGCCTTAGCTGCTTGCTATGGCTTGCAGCCTAGCAAAGCAGCTAGGTTATAGATCCTATTCGGCAGACTTCTTAAACTAGTTCTTACTGCGTTAACAGGTCTCCTCCTATAACAACGTATAGGGTTTCTCCATGAACCAATGTATCATGTAGTTATCATGACAGTCTATAGACCCTTTATTATGAAGTTGCTGCATATGACAATTTATATGTTTCCACCTGTGAGTATATATATATCCATTCTGTCAACCACATACATTTGATATATATAACAATTTATATTTTTCCACCTCCGAGTATATATATCCAAGAATACTGTGCGTATATATATTCATATATCATAGCCCTCGTGTATCTAGCTATTGATGTGATGGAGTCTTCATTGACTGCGTTGAATCCAAATTATGAACAGCGTGTAGACTGTGTTGTACTGCGGCACCTCTTCATCACTGCGGCACCAACGTGACTGCGTATATATGAATATATATAACCAGCGTATATATGAATATATTAACCAATGTATATATGAATATATATAACTAGCGTATAACTGAGTATATTACCAGTGTATATATGAATATATATAACCAGCGTATAACTGAGTATATTACCAGCGTATATATGAATATATATAACCATGAATATGCCCAGCGTGACTGATTCTTCATTATGTCCTGCGGCTAGGTCTGAGTCATCATAGACTGTGTTCTATGCCTGTGTATTTGCCCAGTGCCATGATAGCGTGTATTTACAGCGTGTATGATTCTGCGTATAAGCATCATCAGAGACCAGCATATCTAGTGCCTGTGAATTCATGATCCAACGTATGATTCTCTATCTACATGTTTAATAATCTTGTGCCTGGCATGGATATGATCACCATCTGTTGCGTGGATATGCCTTCATCACAACGTATGGATTGTCTGCTCAGCGTGTAGGGACAGTGTGGTAAGATTCTTCATTGGAACAATGTTTCTTTTAACTATGGCTTCACCATGTTACTGCAGCTACCTTTTGTTTCACGATGGCGTTATGCATTATCTATCTGTGTTCCATATATGATATGGTTTAGCGTGATCCTGATTTTCACCACAAATGTCATGGCTGCCCAGATTACACGCTGCCTGGTGCGTAGGTTCCCTTTTGGACTGTGTTATAAGATCTAGCCTTCCGGTTGCTGCATATTTAGTGACATCTAGGGTTTCTTCCATAGCAGAGTTTAGATCTAGGTCATTATGCTATTGCGGCTAGGGCATCATAGCAAATACTCTTAGTGTTTTCTCTATCTCCAAAAACCCAGACGTGGAGAGGAGATCACATGAAAAGTGAGTGTGTCAATTGACATAAAAAACTCTTCTATTTATACTAAAGCGAGGATGATGAATAGACACGCCGGTTGGGCTTCTAGAGCCTTCATAATAGCTGGTCGGCTTGATAATAATTACATAAACAAAATAAATTCATATCTCCATGAATACTTATCGGAATCGGATGATCTTTGGATCAATCCTACACCTCTCGACGAGAGGGATCCAATAAAAATATCAGTTGCCATAAATAAGCTAACCCACATGGAGTTTGGCCCTAGTTGCCAATTTAACAAGTTTCAATGCTATTTTTCTTGTTGATTAAAATTTTATCAAGGACTTTACAAAGTTTTATAACTTATTGAAAGTTTTATAAAGTTTCAAGGCCTAATGTTTTAAAGTCTAATTCTTTAAAGGGTGCTAGCTCAATGGAAGAGCACCCGCTTTACTATTAGATCCCTATAATACTAGTGTATTACCTCGTCGTTATTATCAATGTAGCCCCCTTATTGTTATTGTGCCCATGTAGTCCTCATATTTTTATTATTGTGTGCTATAGAATCCCACTATTGTTATTGTTGTGCCCTTACATTATTATTGTTATGTTGACTCTAATTATATTGTGACCCCTTATACTCCTTTATATAGAAAGGAGGCTTTGTCATTTGAATCATCAAAGAATTGTTCATTTGTGTAATTTAAAGGAGGTTTCCCCCTCGACGAGGCTAACTTTGAAGTTTTTCATCTATCTCTTCTTCTATTATGAGAGCTGGTTTCATAACATTTGGTATCAGATCTTTGGAATCTAGGGTTTCACTGCTTCAAATAGGCCATCATGGAATTTTCGATATACCTTTTTTTCTACAAAGCTTCAAAAGCTTAAATTAACACCACGTGGAGCAAAAATCTTGATGAATCTGGTGTTTTAATTTCATATCTTGTCTCGCTATAGTTTCAAAGATATGATCCGAGGAGCTTAGGGTTTTTGCAGGCTCTCGAATTTCATCTCAAACAGGTGACCTTGGGAAAATCGTCATAACTTTCTCTCATAGCATATGATTTAAATTTGGTAAAATGTGACAGAAATAGGATGAACTTTAGTTTCTTGGGTATCATTTTCAGAAACTAAGGTCGAAACAGTGACACGTGACACTCTGTACAAGTTCACTATACTGGAATAGTATATAATCAGGTCATCGTGGGAGATTGGGCATAATGATTTCTTGAAGAATCCAATATTGATAAGACTTGTGGGGTTGGAAGTAGAACTCATAGGGATACCACAAGACAAAATTTCAGAACTTGGAGATCCAAAATTGTAGAGTTACAAGAGTTTCAAGATCGAGCTCTTAAAAGCAAGAAAAAGGTGTGTATTTAAAAAAAATATTGCATAACTTTATTTGAAAAATCAGTTTGAAGTGATTCAAAGGGAATAGTGAAGCATAGCTATCATTGTTTGATTTCAAAATTACTTGAAGAAAGAAAACGGAGATACCTAGTAAGCAACCAGAAAGTTCTATTATGACACATGAAGAAGAATAAGAAATGCAACATGATATATCAAAATTATGAGACCAAGTGCAACAAATTTTGCTCTCACAAAGAGTAACCAAAAATGAAATGGAATCTAAGATGAATGGTTTGAATAATAGCTTAAAATCAGACATGGAAGGTTTGAAGAATGGCATGAAATCTAATATGGATGGCATGAAAGTTAATATGGATCTTATAGAAGAAAAAATGAAAGGAAACATGGAAGATTTGAAGAATGGTTTAAAAGCCGACATGGACGGTTTGAAGAAAGGTTTAACAAAGTTGCTACAAGAAATTATTCCTAATGGCGAAAATGTATTAGGTGAAAATCATGATGAAAAAAAAAAGGTTTTTTAATCATGATTCCATAGACTCTAGATTTGGATTGAAGACCCACCATATTCCAAAGGTTGATATGAGGATGTTTGATGGGAAGGATTCAGTAACATGGATACTACAGATGGAACAATATTTCAATCTCCATAATGTGAAAAACACACAAAAGGTATCAATTGCAACTTTATATTTAGAATCTAATCAGTTTTGTATGATATCGATGGCTTTGTTCTCGTAAACCACTTGTCACTTGGTAAATTTTCATGGAGGAAATGATAACATGTTATGAGGATACAAAGAGTAACACCTTCTTTAGCCAATTGATACATCTCAAACAAAAGGGTTCAATTGTAGAGAAGATTGAGGACTTCCAAAAATTGAATATAAGGGGAAATGATATTCTGGAGGAGAATAGGATTGATGTGTTCATAGGGACTTTAAAGGATAACATCCAACACAAGGTTTTCCTTTGGGAAACTAATTCATTGGAGAAGACATTCAAGTTGGAAAGAAAAATTGAAAGAAAAATTATGGAAACAAGGAAGCCTACCACTCACAACTATAAAGATGGAAGTGTTCTTGCCCCTAGCTTTCCACAACCTACAAGGTTGACACCACAACAATTGGAATAAAAAAGAGCAAAAGAGCTTTGTTACAGTTGTAACAGAAAATACACTAAAGGTCATAAGTGTGATGAGAAGAAATTATTTTACATAAATTGTGAAGAGGAGGAAGAAAGGGAACAAGAAATGCCAAAACAAGAGGATATACACCAGGAATCAACCCCATAGAAAGAAAAAATGAATCAGGCCATATCTTGTAATGCATTGGTAGGAATTACCACTCCTCAAACTCTCAAGATAGAAGGACAAATCAAGAAGAAAAAAGTAATAGTATTGATTGATTTGGGTAGTACCCATAATTTTATTCATTGTAAGATAACCAAGGAATCGAATTTCTTCCTATATCTAGAACCAGAGTGTCAAGTGATGGTTCCAAATGGAGGAACCATAAATTTCTTTGGAATGATCCATAATATCAAGCTATCCATGGGAGAATATGAATTGAATAGTCCAATGCTTCCCATTCCAATGGGCGTGTTGATGTTTTACTAGGAATTCAATCGTTACAATCTTTGGGTACGATAAATCTTATTTGTCAAGAACTTTTCTTGAATTTTTTTTGGGAAGGAGAGGAATTTGAATTAAGGGGTATCACAAGGAAACCGAGAAAGGTAATCAGCTCTAATGGCATGACACATATTCAAAAGAAATAAAAATGGGGCGTAATTGCACAATTATGTTCACTAGAGGTTCAAACATCGAAATAATATATTTCTCCATATTTGCAAAAAGTCTTGGACAATCATTCTAAGGTTCAAGCAGTGGAAGATCACATTGAGAATCAACAACATTTTCTCCAACTCTTAAAGGATAACCTCACTTTGGTCTAGAATAGAATGAAACAACAGGAATATCAACATTGCAGTGAAATAAGTTTTGATGTAGGTGACTAGGTATTTTCACATCTACAACCATACAAATAAATGTCCCTCAAGCAAGCTAAGAAGGATAATAGATTTTCACCAAAGTATTATGGCATACAAATTGGAGCTTCCTGTGTCTTCCCAAGTGAACTCAATTTTCCATGTTTCATGCTTAAAGAAGGTTATAGGTGATAGGCTCCCAATTCAAACAATATTGCCAGAACTTGATGAGGAAGGAAACATCATATTGGAACCTAAAGCATCCATGGAAACAAGAACTTGACAGCTACTAAATCAATCAACTTTTGAGTATATCATTAAGTGGAAGAACTTACCCGCTGAAGATTCCACATGGGAGGATGATAATTTTATACAAAAGCATCCCGAATTACTCAAGCATTGAAGAAAACACATTTTTGAAGGAGAGGGGCATGTTAGGTTCCTATAATACTAGTGTATTCCCTCATTGTTATTGTTAGTGTAGCCCCCTTATTTTTATTATTGTGCCCATGTAGTCCTCATATTGTTATTATTGTTCCCCATAGAAGCTCACTATTGTTATTGTTGTGCCCTTACATTATTATTGCTATGTCAACTATGATTATATTGTGACCCCTTAGACTCCTATATATAGAAAGGAGGTTTTTTCATTTGACTAATCCAAGAATTGTTCATTTGTGTAATGTAAAGGAGGTTTCTCCCTCGAAGAGGCTAATTTTGAAGTTGTCGATCTATCTCTTCTTATATTTTGAGAGCTAGTTTCATGACATCTACATGTAGGAGGTTGGTGGTTCGATTCCATCGTACTTGATATTCATATGGAATTGTCATGATTATTTTTTGGTGACAAAGTATCTTTTAACCATCACCATGAGCTTATGGTGAAATTTGTTGACTGTCACAAAAATATCAAATGGTTACGGTCAATGAACGCCACCATATATATGCATCAATAATGACGACCATAAAAAGTTTATCAGCATAAATAATTTTTGTTCATAAGAAATGGTGGTGGCCACTATCTATCATTATAATCATTATTCATGATGGACATTGAATGTCACCACAACACCTATACTTTTGGTAATATGGCCTTTGGTGACGTTCATTTTTTGGTGATAGAGGCTCTTTTGATCGTCACCAATGAGCTTATGGTGACATTTTTTACCCTCACCAAAATATGAAATGGTGATGGTCAATGAACGTTTCCATATATTTGGATCAATAGTGATGACCATTAAAGGTCCATCATAATAAATCATTGTTGTTCATATGAAATGGTGACGGTCAATATTCGACATTATAATCAGTATTCGTGACAGACATTAAATGTCACCACAATACCTATATTTTTGGCAATGCCACCTTTGGTGACGTTCAAGTTTTTGGTGATAGATGCTAAGGTCCATCACCATTTCTCACATGAAATGGTGACAGTCACTATCCATCATTATAAATCATTATTGGTGACAAAACTTGAATGTCACCACAACACCTATACTTTTGGAAATGCCACCTTTGGTGATGTTTATTTTTTGGTAACAAAGACTCTTTTGATCATCACCAATGAGCTTATGGTGACATTTTTCGACCCTCACCAATGTCCTTTTTTCTTGTGGTGGATTGGACCATTTATAGAAATATATATAATAAGAACAAAAAAATATGATTGCCACATAGTAAAAAGATAGGAATAGGAAGTGATGTGTGCTAGTACACATTTTGATTACATGTTAAAGAAAGAAGTTTCCTAATCTCTATATCTCACAATAAAACCAGTATAAACACAAAATAAATAAACTGAAATATCGTAAATGCTATAAGATTAAATTATCATGTATCACTTACATTGTAATTTTATGTAATATCCCCTTTTATTATTTTCATTGAAATACAAGGGATTTTACTACAAAAAAATCATATCATGAATTTAATCCAAAAATACCATAAAAATTTTCACCCATTTAGACAACAAAAATTGCCAACAAATTAACTAATGTAAAACCCAGAATTTAAATAAAGTGATGTTGCCTCCGAAATTTTATTTATAGATTCTTAGGATAAAATTACTAAATATTTTGGAGATAAAACAAGGTAAATCAACCCTAAAAATGTTAATCCTTGGACTGCTTATCTCCTTGATAACTCACCCCCGTGAAACACCACAAATATGTTCTCGAAAAAAATGCAATTCTGCCCCTTCAGTATGGAATAATATTTGCATCCACCCATATATAAATTAATTCATTGGTGCTTAAGGATTTTGGCACCTTCTTTGACAATTTCATCCTACATATGGATTGAACTCAATTGATTTGAAAATATCACAATGGCTAGACAAGATGGCTTTATAGCCACCAAAACCAATCCCACCAGTTGGGGTGTGTATTTAAACACCAAAACCATGATATATAATGAGAGTTTCTCCCTCCCACCATAAGCTACCAAAGATCTTAGGACAATGAACAAAATATCAATACTCATTCATGATCGAAATCGGGATTAGGGACAAAATTTTTCTCAAAAATCAAAGTGCTCGGAATAGATCAAAACCTGAAAGAAAGCGTCCATGTTGGTGATATGATCCCAATGCAACTTGTTTCACTCAAAACAAAGTTCGTATGAGAAAGTTAGATCGTTCTGATCATTTGGTCAAACAGGCGAATTTTGGTACAAGCTCACTAGGATGCTGACTAGGCATCCATAAAACCTAGTCAGCAAAAAGAATATTCTAGGAAATATTCCCAAAATATTCACAAAGGTGGCTCAATGGGGTCTTGACATTTGGCGGCAAGTGATTGGTCAATGGCGTATTAGGTGGACCAATGAGAGGCTGACACGTGGCAAGCCCGGAGGCCGCCACGTGGCCTCTCAAAAGTCAATTAAAATTTTATGGAGGTTGGGGGAGTCAAACCCATGACCTCACCTGCACAAGCCCAAAGTATCCACCGCTATGCCACACGTTGGTTATTAATAGTCATAGAGCCAATTATGTATTTAAAGTTAAATACGTTGTAGTTTTGGAGTTAACCTCTAACATTAACTACTAGACTTAACTGCTCATGTGACCAACACTGCAAACTTAACCACTAGCGGTTATGTAACCACCAGGTAGCATTAACCACCAGATAAAACGCTAGCATGTGACGAACCTTGAAACACTAACCAATAGAATTTTATGCTAATTGCCAGATTAATGTGCTAAGCGAGATTAGTAATAATTAATCCATGTTTATGAGTTAATTAATTTTGGATTAGTTTGGCGAAGGTTTTGGCGAGTCTGCTAAATCATAGCTAACTCCAAATTTGGCGGAGTTAACTGGAGTTTTTCTAGATTTAGTGGAGATTTCCTAGGAAGAACTGAAGAAGCCATAACTTTGGCAGGTTTCGACCAATTTTGACTCAGAAAGAGTCATTCCTAGATGATTTGAATGATATTAACATAATGGAACATGATGTAGAGGTACAAATTCACTTATGTATGTGATTTTTCTACTTTGAAGTTTAAGGAAGCCTAGGGCCACTAGGAAAGGAGGTCAAGCCTAGATCAGTTGAAGTCTAATTGCAGAGCTTGGAGAGTCATTTTTTGGGTTTTTGGGTCTTCTGAATCCAATGGAGAAAGTTTCAAAGCCATTGGAGCACTGCAAGTGCATGTAACTAGGTAATTATTCCATTAATCCAAAGAGGGCATAGCCATTGAAGTAGGTCCAAGGAGATGTAGCCTAGGAGGGGTGAACTCCTTTATCAACTTTGTGTTATGATTTTATTGTGTTTTATTTTTTTGTATTTTACTTGCAGCATATGTGTTTCAAACAACTAATTAACCTCATAAACTGCTCATAAAAGGCACATAACACTTGACACATAATCCTTCACATTATGGTTAATATGAGAGGATCCTAAACATATTTTTAATAATGATGAGGGAGATTTCATAGCATTAACAAGTTTTTCCAACATTTCAAATCAAGTTGGTATCAAAGCACTCTTTAGCTCATTTTAACCCTAAGCTGGTTTGCCAAGGTTAGCTAGAAAATTAGTTATTGGTTTTGTATGTGTGCAAGGAGAATTTAACTATGTGCAAGTTTATGTGATGGCAGCTTCAACAAGTGATGTTTCTAATCCATCTTCCTTAGCAAGACTCTTTGATGAAGAGATGTTGCAAGAGCTTATCATCATGAGAGATATGGTGCAAGAGTTGTATGAAGATAGGAAGGAGAACACTATACTTCAAGAGCAGTTGATGGCCATGAAGGAGGAGAAGCAAGAGCTTCTTGAAAAGATGCATGAGATGGAGATTCAACTCCATGATGCCAAGGAAACCCTAGCCAACTATGTGCATGAAAATGAGGTATACAATTCAAGTTTATCTTCAAAATCCTCTCAAAATGAATGTTTTGGTGCTTTTGAAAGACACACTAGAGGAATAGGGTCTAAATTATTGATGAAGATGGGCTATGAAGGTAAAGGGTTAGGCAAACATGCACAAGGCATAGTTGAGCCAATTGTTGTTGAGGAAAGGCCTAGGTATTTGGGTCTTGGTTATGGACAACATGATGGAGAATGCTCCAAAGCCAAGGAGGCATATGAAGATGTTGCAAGAAGGACTTTCATTACATGATCATTACCTCAAGCTTGTAAATTTTGTGTTCATGAGGAATGCAAAATTTTTATATTCACTTTGCAAGAAGATGCTCATAAGCATGTAACTAGTGGAAATGGAAAACAAGAGGATGTTGAAAGTTCTAAGGTCATTGAAATCACTGTTGGTACTTTGAAGAGAGCCACTACCTCATCAAATTCACCTCTTAAAGAAGGCAACAAAGGTGAATGTGCAAGGTATAAATCTTCCTTTAATCAAGTTTCTTTTGGTTATGATAAACATGGTAAATCTTCACACAAGATTTGGAGAAAATTTACATGTTCCTTTTATGGTTTGAATAACCATATTGTTTTGAGGTGTTGGAAGAGGATAGCCATACAAAGGAAACTTTCAAAACAATAGAGGCAGAAATCCAAAGGTCCATTGGATAATGGAAACCATGTTGAAAGGAAGATGCAATCATTTTTCACTCATTGCCATAAGCAGGGTCATGTTGTAGACAAGTTTTGGACTTTGCATCCAAAAAGTCATCCACGACATTTGAAGAAGGTGGAGAGATATTTTGGCAAGAATGGAAAATAGGATTCCATAATTGATGCGGGTCAAGATGATACACATGATGAAGTGTAGCTGAAAGAAGGCCATTGAAATGGTTTGGAAAGAGATGGTTAAATTTCTTAACCAATTAAAGCCTTGCATTTATTTTGATAATTGATGCAAATATCACCTTATTGATGCATTTCCTTGTTATTTGGATGCATTTCTTTTCTCCTTAAAGTATGTTTCATATTGCATGAAGCAAGATGTTGTAAAATTAGAGTTATGTTGCCTCACTTAGATGCAACAAAGATGGCAGATTGCAACTACAAATTTGCATGCATGTTGTATTCTTGAACTTGCATGTTTACGCTAGGAAGGTGTTCAAAAGTGGAGTATGTTGACTCACTTTATTGCAGAAAATTTGGTCATTTCAGCTCTTTAAGTACTTGTACATACCAATGGGATTCTTGTACTTGTGATTGTACTTGTGAGAGAGTTGAGAATTGTTATACATGCATGAGATTTTGTGTGTGTGAACAGTGGAATTTTTTATAGTTTCATTGTGATTGAACATGCATGAGTGATTGAATTCTGTTGGTTGATTTCTTTGTTAACATGTAGTCAACTTGAGAATGTTGATCATTTGTACATGCATGAGTTTTGGCTTGTGTGTGTCGGCATTATGACTCAGGTTTGGCACTATGACACAGGTGTTGTCCTTGATGGCAACTCACTCAGATGACATATCACAGTTCAGGCTCCCAGAACAAAGGAAAAAGAGATATATGTAGTTTCCACTTAACCAAGGCACATATACACGTGGGATCGTCGTTCAAAAGTCGCATATGCGTATGCATGCACTTTCATGCACGGAAAAGCATGTACATGTGGGCAAACTCATTTTTAGTCCATGGTATTTGGTCCTTGGTATTTGTACCTATGGTTTTGGACCATGGTCTCTCGTCCGAAGTGTTGATCATAGGTATTGGGTCCCAAGTATTGGTTCTAAGTGGTTTTGGACCATGGTATTGAGTAAGGCCTAAGACTATAAAAGGGGAAAGAGATCATTAGGCAAATGTATTCACTCAAGCATTGAATATCTTATGAAGAGCAAGATCTAGAATACTGGTCATTGAGTGATGGTGCATAAATGGATCTGAATTAAGGAGGAACCTGAGCGCTAGAAGAAGGATAAGTTATATTGATGGGTTAAGATCTTAAGGCTTGAATAGTAGTATCTTTATATTTGGCGCATGACTTGATCTATAAATCTGATAGTCTGGGTATAACTGATGTTTGAATAATTGAAAAGGGTGAATTATCTTTTATAGATCTGTATGTAGGTTCGACACAGCAAAGGCGCATATACACGCTGGTTCAGTAATTCAAAGCAGCGTATAAGCTGGTTTGCCTTAATACAGAAGCGTATGCATGCAAGTTCTTCATCTTGAAGTAGTGTACGTCTCATAGAATATGTTTTAACTACTTCTGGTTATTGTTGCAGTATTCTGGGTTCTGGATTGGTGTCTGGTTATTGTTACTGTATTCTGGTTACAACATTCAGAGAAGTGATTGATTGATTCAGTTTTGGTTGGTGCAAAGAGGATTGGTTGATGCAGATACATTTGATATTTGATTGATGTTGTTTATGGATCTAGTTTGAAAATTTATGAAACGTGGTCCCTGGAAGAAAAGAGAAGGTTGTAGCCTTCTGTAGGTCAGCACCTACGTACTAGCACATTAGCTAGTAGAAGAGCTAAGGGGGTTGTAGCTCCCTTCCAGGAGAAGCTGGAGAACGAGAGAAGGTTGTAGCCTTCTGCAAGTAGAAGCCTGTGTACTGGTATAAGACTGCACCAATACAGAAATATTGTAAAAAGAAGTTTCTTATTAACAAGAAGATAGAGAAGCATTGCAGTAGGTGGTTTTCACCCACATTGGGTTTCCGCCTTATATCTTGTGTTCATATGTGTGATGATCTGTTCTGTTTACTACACCTATTTACTATTCTTATGGTTAATGATGTTCTGATGCACTGATTAAAGATCATATGAATTAATTAAAGCTTAAGTTTACTGGATATACACTAGTTGTTGTAGACACAGTTGTGTGTATACGCTGGTTTCCATATCTAAAGTAGCGTATATCTAAGTTTGAAAATGGAAAATTATTTGACTTGATAATACTGATTCACCCCCCCTCTCAGTATTATTTCCAACATTTGGTATCAGATTAGGTCCTTCAGAAGAAGCTTGATCGCTTGAAGGAAGATCTATCATCATGAGTAACTATGAAAGGGAGGCATCCATCAGGCCACCACTCTTTGATGGGAGCAACTTCGTCTATTGGAAGGTAAGAAGCACAACCTATATTCAATCTCTTGGTGTAGAAGTTTGGGATATCGTGGAAGGAGGATACACATTCTTGTCAGCAACTCCTACAGATACAACTAGAAAAAAGCAATATGAAACAAATGCAAAGGCTGTCAATACTCTATTGGGGAGTCTATCTCAATCAGAATTTGTCAAGGTTATACAGCTTGAAACTGCCAAAGAAATATGGGACAAGATCATTCTAAGCTATGAAGGAGACAACCAGGTAAAACGAGCAAAACTACAATATCTCATAATTCAATATGAAACTCTTAGAATGCACAATGATGAAAGTGGCTAATTATTGCTTACATATAGATGAGACTGTTAATCGCATGAAAAACTTGAAGAGATAAAAGAAGTTACTTTAGTTGAAAAGGTTTTAAGATCTTTTTCTTCTAAGTTTGAATCAAAAGTTTCTGTCATAGAAGAAAAGCATAATATTCAGAGTATTACCATGTCACAGCAGCATGGAATCATAACTACTTTTGAAATGAGAAAAGGGGGTCCATCAGAGATCAGAGAAGTCACATTCAAAACTTCAAAAGGAGAATACAATGAGTCATGACATACGTCAGAAGGAGAGGAAGAATCAAACTTTGTCAAGAACCTTCAATGGGGCTCTGGATGATTCAGAGGTAAGATACCTTTCAAATGCTTTGCTTGTGGGAGAGTCGATCACTATGTAGCCAAATGTCCTCATAAGGATAAGCTTGATAAAGGTAAGGAACCAGTTAAATGGAACAGAAAACAGAATGTAAGTAGGAAGAGCTATTATACACATGAAGACAGCAATGGACTTTCAAATAATGATGAAGATGAACATGGTAATGATTATAGACTTTTGATGGCTTTTGAAGATGATGATTTCTTGGATGCTATAGATGAAGATGATCTCTATGAAGAAATTTCTAGACTTAAAATCTGTTTAGAAGAAAAGAGTATGATCATAGATACTCTGACATTCCAACTTGTTGAAAGAGAAAAACATAATGAAAAATTAGAATGTGAAATTGTGCGACTTAGAAAAGATTTGAGAAAACAAAAGCTATTAATCTTAGATTTGCTAAAGGATCTGAAACTTTAGATGAGATTATCAAAGTGCAGCGATCTCCTCTAATCAAGACAGGTCTTGGATATATTGAAGAAGCATCTCAAGCATAGAAGCCATCCACCTCCAAAAGTTATCTTGATGTAGCAAGGAGAAGTGAACAGGTTGACAATCATCAGCAAAGGCATAAAGCAGATCACCAGGTAAATCGGGGTCAATCTACTTCAAGGATGAACAGAAGTTACAACCAACTGCAGGTAAATCATTCTCAATTTGCCTCAAAATGAATGTCAATGGAAACTACAATCACCTGGACAGTAGATTTGATAATCGCAAGAATTTCTTTAATGGCAAATGTTTTTCATGTCATAACTTTGGACACAAAGCTGCTCAATGTGTTACCTACAAGACCATCATGACTCGAGAAGCACGAAATCAAAGGAGCTTGACTGGGATCATGAAGAGGACCTACAATAACATTTCTACTCTTGAAAATGAAATAGAATGCTCTATTTGTAACAACTTCGGTCATGAAGACTTTGAATGCAGAAGTAAGTTTTGGCAAACATCTTAGAAGGAGCAACCTTCATTGGGTCCCAAAACATGGAGAAAGAAAGAACCACAACCAGAAAGATGTGGTATAGCCTTATATGCGGAAGGACAGGAAAATCAGTGGTACATCAACAGTGGATGTTCGAAACATATGACAGGTGATAAAGAAAAGCTTCAATCATATAGTGCCTTAAAAAAGGAAAGGAAGGTCTCATTTGGAAATGACACACCTACACTCATAAGAGGTAAAGGTTCTGTTCTTTTGAAAGAAAAAGTCAAAGCTGGAAATGTTATGTATGTTGATGGCTTAAAGCAAAATCTATTGAGTGTTAGCCAAATGTGTGATCAAGGAAATGAGGTAATATTTTGATCAAATGGATGTATTGTTTGTGAGCTTGATACAGGAGAAACAGTGATCAAAGGCATATGAACTCTAAATAATTTATACATACTCAAGGGAGGACAACAACAATGCTATCTAAGCAAGAATGATGAACATTGGCTATGGCACAGAAGATTGGGGCATCTAAGCTTCTCTCAAATAAGGAAAGCATGCAAATATCAGGCGGTTCGTGATCTCCCTGACACCAAAATTCCAGACAATACAATATACAAATCATGTCAGTTTGGTAAGCAAACTAGAGCTAACATCCCTGAGAAGGAAGGATCAGCTAGTAAGCCTATTGAACTTTTCCATGCTGATTTATGTGGCCCATCAAGGAAAAAGTCACCTCGAGGACAAGAATGCTTTATATGGTTCATTGACAACTTTTCCAGGATGTGTTGGATAGGAATTCTGAAGCATAAAGATGAAGCTTTCAAAAAGTTCAAAGCTTTCAAAGCCTTGGTTGAAAATGAATCAGATAGCAGAATCAAATGCCTCAGGTCAGTTCGAGGAGGGGAATTTACCTCGGATGAATTTTTCAACTGTTGTGAAGAACATGGAATAAGAAGGGAATTCTCTACTGCAAGGACTCCTCAGCGAAATGGAGTAGTGGAAAGGATGAACATAACAGTTCAACAAATGGCTCGTGCTACTCTTGATGAATCTGGAACTCCTACAACCTTCTGGGGTGAAGCTACATTTGCTGCTGTTACTATTCTCAACAAAACAAATGTTCGGGTAAACAACACTCAAACTCCTCATGAACTTTGGTATGGTAAGACTCCTACGGTAAAATACTTCAAAGTTTTTGGAAGCAAATGTTACATCAAAAGGACTGATGAAAATCTTGGCAAGTTTGAACCTAGAGCAGATGAAGGAATTCTCCTTGGTTACTCTTCCCGAAGTAAAGGATATAAGTGTTACAATAAAAGACTTGGAAAAATTGTTGAAAGTATTGATGTGGTGGTTGATGAAGAAGGCAACAATTCAAAACAGATAAAAACCAAAGATTTTGAAGACGAAGAGGACTATCCTTCAACATCAGATCAGACTAATGCTGAAGAAGAAACTTATGAGGCACCAAAAGAACAGATAAGAATTGAAGAAAAGACTCCATACAAGTATGTTCAGAAGAACCATACAGAGACTCAAATTTTGGGGCAGAAAGAGGCAGGTGTTCAAACAAGAAGAACTGTAACAGAAGCTTCAAGCTATCTAGCATTGCTCTCCTCCATTGAACCATGAAATGTAAGTGAAGCATGCAAAGATGAATGCTAGGTCAAGGCCATGAATGAAGAACTTGAGCAGATTGAAAAGAATAACACTTGGGAATCGGTTCCTAGACCTAATGATAAGAATGTCATAGGGACCAAATGGATATTCAAAAACAAGCTGAACGAAAATGGAGATGTTATTAGAAACAAGGCTAGACTTGTTTGTAAAGGGTATGCTCAACAAGAAGGTATAGACTTTGAAGAAACTTTTGCACCAGTTGCTAGACTTGAAGCCATAAGAATGTTCCTTGCTCTTTCTAGCTTTCAGAAGTTCAAAGTATATCAAATGGATGTGAAATATGCCTTTTTAAATGGAGACATAGAAGAAGAAGTGTATACTGAGCAACCAGATGGATTCATCCTTGGAAATGATCCAAAACTTGTATGTAGACTTAAGAAGGAACTCTATGGTCTTAAATAGCCTCCAAGGACTTGGTATTATCATCTGGACAAATACCTCCATCAACAAGGTTTTTCAAAAGGATCAACAAATAGCAATCTATATATAAAAATTGATAATGATAAATTGCTAATACTTGTGTTGTATGTTGATGATATCATCTTTGGTAGCAATGAAGAAGCTATGAGTCAAAACTTTGCTTTGGTGATGCAGAAAGAATTTGAAATGTCCCTACTTGGTGAGCAGACATATTTTCCTGGTTTACAAGTCCAAAAAAACAAATATGGTATCTTTCTATCACAAACCAAGTACCTCAAGCAGATCTTGAAGAAATATGGGATGGAAGATTTGAAACCAGTATGTACCCCTATGGTAATAGGATGCGGCCTCAGCACAAATGATGATTCAACAGCAGTACATCAACCAACCTATAGATCCATGATTGGTAGTCTGCTCTATCTGACAGGTACCCAACCAGACATCATGCATGCAGTGGGAATAGTTGGAAGATTCTAGGTAAATCCAAAAGAAGCACACCTTTAGGTGGTTAAAAGGATTTTCAAATATCTTCAAGGAACAAAAAACTATGGCTTATGGTATCCTAGAGATACAGATATCACACTTCATGCATACACAGATGCAGATTAGGCAGGAAGCATGGATGACACAAAAAGCACTAGTGGTGGTGTATTCTTTATGGGTTCCAGATTAGTGTCTTGGTTCAGCAAGAAACAAAGTTCAATTGCATTATCTACAGCTGAAGTAGAATATGTGGCTGTTGCATCTTGTTGCACACAACTCCTTTGGATGATGCAAACTTTGCAAGACTTTCAAATCATTTGTACTCCACCTATCTCCATTTTATGTGATAATAAAAGTGCAATCAATATTTCAAAGAATCCAGTCAGACATTCAAAGACCAAGAACATACCTATCAAATATCATTTTCTCCAGCAACAAGTGCTTGAACAAAAGGTCAAATTGGAGTATGTTCCCTCCAAGGAACAGGTTGCTGATATATTCACCAAACCACTGCCTAGGGAAACATTTGAATACCTCAGATAGAAGTTGGGAGTAGTTGATGCATCAGCTTGCTGTTGAAACTTATCAGTTTCAGAGAAAAGTGGTTGTACGTGAGTTTCACGAGGAGCATCCACGTACATACGCAGGTTTATGTGGATACAGTTGCGTATATGTTGGTTTGAAGACAAATAGTGGGCCAGACTCAGGATGAAAAGAGTCTGATATGGGTCTGATAGAAACCATCTGGCACAAGTTCAGGGGGAGCATATACTTCTAATAATGCATTGTTGGCATTATCTTAGAAGATCTTGGTTCAATGTCACAATTGTTTCTGGTTTTCAGGTGGAACAGGTGCAGAGGGAGAACATGGTTGCTGGTCTGAATGATGATTGACATATGCTGTTGATGACAGTTGTTGATGACTATCATAGTCTTGTTGTAGATATTTTGTCTCTATGTCATGTATATATTTTATCATCAAGGTCATGTAACGACCTATTTTGGTTTCCCCACTATGCTTGGGATGGATGATGTAATGTTCTTGTTTTATCATGTGTAAACTTTTGGTGTATCCCCACTTGGTTGGGTGGATGAGTCAATATTGGTATATCCCCACTTGGCTGGGAGATGGATGTATGTATGAGTCTTTGGTGATAGGAAGGTCATTTATGATGTCTAGAGTCACGTTATTTCTTGTAGAACATCTTTTTGCAGACCTTGCCTACAGTCAGGGGGAACATAAACAGCGCAGCAGAGCAGAGATTTCAACATGTACTCAGGGGAAGCACAACCCTTTGCCCTTGATGACAAATGGGGAGAATGACTTTGAGTGACTTGGGGTTGCCATCAAGTCCAAAGGGGGAGATTGTTGGCATTATGACTCAGGTTTGGCACTATGACACAGGTGTTGTCCTTGATGGCAACTCACTCAGATGACAGATCACAGTTCAAGCTCTCAGAACAAAGGAAGAAGAGATATACACAGTTTCCACTTAACCAAGGCACGTATACACGCGGGATCGCCGATCAAAAGTTGTGTATGCATATGCACACACTTTCATGCACAGAAAAGTGCGTACATGTGGGAAAACTAATTTTTAGTCCATGGTATTTGGTCCTTGGTATTTGGACCTATGGTTTTGGACCATGGTATCTCGTCCGAAGTGTTGATCATAGGTATTGGGTCCCAAGTATTGTTTCTAAGTGGTTTTGGACCATGGTATTGAGTAAGGCCTAAGACTATAAAAGGGGAAAAAGATCATTAAGCAAATGTATTCACTCAAGCATTGAATATCTTATGAAGAGAAAGATCTAGAATACTGGTCATTGAGTTATGGTGCATAAATGGATCTGAATCAAGGAGGAACTTGAGCATTAGAAGAAGGACAAGTTCTATTGATGGGTCAAGATCTTAAGGCTTGAATAGTATTATCTTTATATTTGGCACATGACTTGATTTATAAATCTGATAATCTGGGTATAACTGATGTCTGAATAATTGAAAAGGCTGAATTATCTTGTATAGATCTGTACACAGGTTCGACACAACAAAGGCGCATATACATGCTGGTTTGGTAATTCAAAGCAGCATATACACTGGTTTACCTTAATACAGAAGCGTATGCACGCAGGTTCTTCATCTTGAAGTAGTGTATGTCTCATAGAATATGTTTTAGCTACTTCTGGTTATTGTTGTAGTATTCTGGGTTTTGAATTGGTGTTTGGTTACTGTTACTATATTTTGGTTACAGCATTCAGAGAAGTGATTGATTGATTCAATTTTGGTTGGTGCAAAGAGCATTGGTTGATGCAGATACATTTGATATTTGATTGATGTTTTTTATGGATCCAGTCTAAAAATTTATGAAACGTGGTCCCTGGAAGAAAAGAGAAGGTTGTAGCCTTTTGTAGGTCAGCACCTACATACTAGTACATTAGCTAGTACAAGAGCTAAGGGGGTTGTAGCTCCCTTCCAGGAGAAGCTGGAGAATGAGAGAAGATTGTAGCCTTCTGCAAGTAGAAGCCTGCGTACTGGTACAAGACTGCACCAGTACAGAAATATTGTAAAAATAAGTTTCTTATTAACAAGAAGATCGATAAGCATTGCAGCAGGTGGTTTTCACCCACATTGGGTTTCCACCTTATATCTTGTGTTCATATGTGTGATGATCTATTCTTTTTACTACACCTATTTACTATTCTTATGGTTAATGATGTTCTGATGCACTAATTAAAGATCATATGAATTAATTAAATCTTAATTTTACTAGATATACGCTAGTTGCTGTAGACACAGTTGCGTGTATACGCTGGTTTCCATATCTAAAGTAGCGTATATCTAAGTTTGAAAATGAAAAATTATTTGACTTGATAACACTGATTCACCCCCCCTCTCAGTATTATTTCCAACAGTGTGGTCGATTGATTGTTACATGTATGTTATATCGAATTGGCAGAGTTGGTTTTATCTCCAAAGATGAAATGGAGATGTGATGAATTGCTTCATGAGAATGTGGAATTCTTGTCGTAAATCGTCAAGTTGTTTGAAGAAGCATGTTTTGTTGACTTGTGTTTATTAAACCATCGACTAAACACCAAGATTGTTTATACAAAAAGATGTAAGAGTACATGGCGATGTTCACATTATGTGACATTTGTTGCTTTGAAGAAGCAAAAGGAAGAGGTCATCAAGTTATATTCTTGCATGAGTGTTTTTCAAGGTTAATGGTGTCTCTTGTGACAAGATGTCACAGGATTTTTGGAAGGTCCATGCTTGAGAAAGAGGCTCATGATTAGCCTTAATTCTCAAATCATGACATGCGAAGCATGTTAATATTGGAGAATGATGGAATCAAGAAGAAAAAGTGGACAAAAATTCCAAAAAAATTTGCAGCCCTCGTAAAATATCAAATGGTCTACAATGCGATTTTATGTGTTGATGCCAATAAGCAAAAGAAATGGCAAATGCATGCTTCTGGATGTGTAATTTGGAACCGTGGAAGTAAAATAATGGTCATTTCTTTTCTTTTTATTAGTGATATTGGAAATCATTGTTGTAGTTCACTCAGATGGGATTTAATTTGGAAAAGTGGTTTCCAAGGAGAAGCTTGCGTCGAATGCATGTGTTGCAAAGGAGGAACATGATTCTCAGTGGGAAGGCCAACAACCAATTTTCCAAGCATCAAGGGATCACTTTGGTACAATAGGGTGTTGTTGTGCCCTACAACAACCCCCCATTTCATATCATCTGTATTTACAAATAATCAACATATGAAATGGGTCCCTTTTAAAAAATTAATTGGTATTAATGAATTAGTTCGAAAAAGGTATGATAATCAAATGAGTATGTAAATTGAAGCATTTTTCGAATAACAATGTTTCCAAAATAAAACAATCTTTTGTTATGGCGATAAAGCGATCGCAAGATCGCATATCGCAATGACAAGAGAGACGCACTTAAATGGCACTTTGGCCTTTGCCGATGCGATATCGCTATCGGCAGTCGGCGTTTTATTTGCATACACAAAAAGAGCACATATCTCATTCCCCGATGCGACACTATATCGGCGATCGGCTATCGGCACTGCCTCTTATGAGAAAACGCTTTAAGTTATAAACCCCGACCTGATGCGATATCGCTATCGGCCATCGGCGGTATCCCATGCATTTTTTATAAGGCGCCCACCTCTTTCCCCGATGCGATGCGAATTCGCTATCGGAGTTCGGCAAATCACTTAAATTGTATTTGGTAATGTGTTCATATGCTAGTCCGATGCAATATTGCAATCGGCGTTCGCCGGGGCTACTTTCAAACGATAATGTAACACTCTCCCCCCATGCGATGCGACATTGTTCATCGGTAGTCGGCATTTTCAAAAAACGATTGCTTTGAGCTTAAAAGTTATATTTAAATCCGATTGATAAGGCGCAGATTTCAAAAAACCGTTAAATGCAGGGATAAGGTAATCCATGCGTATTTAATAACTTTTCCCCTTCGATTAACGAATACTTGCGTCTAAGGCATAGCATATCTGTTGCACGCGTTGGGAAGTCATTCAACTGAATAATAGCGTAAAGGTCATTTAATGGGTAGCAGGCCTTAAAATCACCATTAATGCATATGCGATCTCTTACCAGTGATTGGATCCGCAGCCACTTTTCGAAAATTAATAGCGCCACGCTTCAAGTGATATATACCTTTCCAATTATGCTTTGTCTTCATTATTCCTCGTGTTACGATTTCTCTTGCACTTGTGTAGAGTTCGTTTGTTGAAGAAAGCCTGAACATGATGGGGAAGAAGAATAAGAGGAGTTCTGGTTCTACTACAGCATCTGTTGCAGGTCAAGCTGCTCCAATTTCGAAGAAAGGCTTAATCTCTGACACTACGTGCGCTGGTCTTGCTAGGACCACATGGCAGGGCACATATAATCTGTTGGAGGCCGAGCAACCACAAGTGATAATGAGAACAACTAGTGTTGATGTACTAAGGAAGTCTGATGCAACGCTCAAAGTTTTGGCCGACTCCTTTTTACACAGAATAGCGGCCAGAGAGCAGGTGCTCCCTTACACAGATGTGGTGCACTGGGCAATTGAAGATATCCCTATCACTGATAGAACTTTCCATACAAGGGACGGAAGGATTTTCGGGTCATTCAAGCCTGATGACCTAAGGTGAATGTATCATCTGCCTGAACCGGAGCTAGTCTACAACAGAGCCTTCGTGGAGAAATTCGCAAAAGAAAATGAATCACCATCCGAACCCCTCCGAGATTGGAGGCAGAACCCAGCCAAGCACAAGCATGAAAGTTCGGGTAAGTACTCCAACGTTTCTTTGGCTTCTCCCTATTGCTATGCGGGGATTATGATGTGTAGATTGTGGGGATTACATGACTCTGTTAATATCAATATCGACATGGTTCCCTTAATGGAAGCGGCTATCAATAGTACAATTATGGATTGGGCCACTATTCTTTCTGATAAGTTGGTCGTAGCTGTTCGTGAATTTAGACACAAAACTAAAGTCACCGAAAGGAAAATCCTGCCATTTTATTATACCGCTTACATTATGGATACCCTGTGTTTTAATTCTGAGTTTCCTGTCCTCGGTTGGAGATGGACCACCCAAGATCCAACACCCATTCATTTATACCATCAGAAATTGTGGAAGTCCTATTACAAGGATCATTTGTACCAAATTTGTAATGGTTTCATGGTGCCCATTTACTATTCTATCTATGACAAACCCATTCCCAGAATTTCCTATGAAGCTTCTTTTGACTTACCAGCCATAGCAAGTTGGTTCAGGGAAGAGTATTTCACCTATATCAGAGTTTTTGGGAGTAAGGCTAGGCCACATGTCCTCCCTTTATATATCCCAGACAAGCTGTTAGCCCGGGAAATCTGCTACCAGATTATGGCTGAGAGTGTCACACAAACTCTCAAAGAGGAGAAGAAGAAAGGCTGGCCCCCTTTTCCTTTAAGAATTGGGGTTTTTACTTTGCTTAATTACAAGCATGCAGAAAAGGAAGCGACAAAACTCCAATCTTTATCCCTGGCCACTCTCCCAAGCAGACTCTATGATCTAAAGCAAACTGCCTACACTGCCCTAGAACAAGCAAAGTTGACGAAAGTTGATCATCAAGAGGATATGTTTGATGACCTGTTCGTAGGTATCGAGACAATCAACCAAGCCAAACAGCTTGCAATAATGAAATACAATGATGAGGCGTTGACTGAGTTTAATAAACTTAGGGAGGAGAGGTTGCAAACTCTGCCTCTAGATTTATTATTCACAACTCCAGCGTCTTCCTCAAGCGAGCCTGGTCGGCAACAGATACATCCACCTCCTGTCACAACTAAAGAACAGGATAAACAACAGGAGGAACGACAGAAGAAGCTGCAGGCTGAGAAGCAAAGAAAAGAGCAAGCAGAGAGGCAGAAACAGGAGCAGATAGAAAGGCAGCAAAAGGCAAAGAAGGAAGAAGAGCAGAGGAAGAAGAAAAACTGAAGAAAGAACTAGCAGATAGGCAGAAAAAGGAATTAGAGGAGCAACAGCGAAAAGCACTTGAAGAACAGCAGAAGCTAGAACAAGAAAAAGAGCGGAGCAAAGCCCATACAGAGCAACATAAGCAAACCTCCACCGATCCTGAATTGATTAAACAATGGAACCAATTCGATTCCATTATCAGTGGTAAAGAAGGCTCCAAAGACAAAGGCTCCTCTAAAACAAGCGATGCGCCCGATACCACTTCTTCTCAGGTTCTAGGAGGAACCAGCGGCCCACCCATTTCACAGGATGTCGAGGTAATCAATAAGGACCCTTCTGATCAAATTGTTCTCCAGGTGGAAGAAATTCCTCCCCTGGATATTTTCTATAGCCCAAAGCATAGAGCCGTTATCAAGCGCTCTAAGAAAAGACGAAGGCTTGATCAACCTTCTATCTTTCCTGAGCAAACAGTCACGGGCAATATGGTCTGGAAGGAGGATTTGGATCCCTCAGATGATCTAACAAAGCTGTCGCAATTCGCGGGAGCTTATTCTGCAGCAACTATCGACAAAGCATCAGAGGTAAGTCTTTTGTTGAAGACTAAGGACCATGAAATATATGCATTACAGGGGGAGGTAATTGAGGCGAAAAACAAAGCAGCACAGGTGGAAGAGCAGTTGCTGGCTCAACAGCAAGAAAACAATTTGTTAACCCAGCAACTGCAAATTGAAAGACAAAGGATAGACCAAAGTGAAACTCAGAAGGCAAAAGAATTGTCGGAGGCATTGTCACAGTTGAAAACATCAAATGAGCTGATGATGAAATCAAAAGATGAGTGAATAGCTCAACTATCAACACAGCTCGAAGGTATCAAGAGCACACAGAATGTGAAAGTCTTCAGAGCAGAGGCAACTCAAATAAATGGCGCATTACTATCTCAGATCAGACTTTTATGTCAAAAACTTGTTAAGGCTGAGCAATTATGTGAAATATCTACAATAGTGTGTGAGCAAATAGAGAAGGCCAGGAATGAGCTAGATCAGGCCGAAGAAGCCATATCCGATTATATTGAGTGGCAAGATACTGACGAAGGGAAAGCGGCGAATTTGTCCCGAATCCATGAAACGTACAAAGACATCCTCTTCACGGAATGGAACACTCAGGTAATGAAAGCAGAAAGGGCGGCTTCCAGGTGTAAAATAATTGCCAGCAATATGATCGACCTAGTCAATGATACACTTTATTTGGCGAACATGATCTCCAAGTGCACACCTGGAAGCATAACAACAGTAGGTATGCTTGAAGAATCAAGTTATCCTGACTTGGAGGAACAGAGGAAATTAATTACCGGAGTAAATACTTTAACCTCTGATGCATATTGGCTCTTTCTAATCAAGCCACATACTCAAAGGTCTGCTCTCAAGTGTTTAACAGATGCCCTCAGATACCTGATCCTCGACATTCAAGATGCTACATATGATGCTCAGCTAACTTCGCGTCTCAACACTCCACCAGAAGTAGAGCCAATGCTGGCGATATGTCAGCTCAGGAGTAAAGGCAAAGAACCCATCGAATGAAGCATTGCCGCCAACTGCCAGATTGCCAAGAAAGATGGAACAAACATTTATTGATGCCAATTTAATATCTTTTCAGTTGTTTAGATATTTAGATTAGTATAGTATTTATAGACCCTTTCATTGTTTTGGAAAGGGTCGTAAAATTTTGTAATAAGACTTAAAGGCTGAAGTTTGCACTATTGTGCTTCAGTCTATATTCTTTTTGTGAAACTCGACCAACGGTCCTTAATTTTGATTTGAAGGCTGTTTTATACAATTGCGCACGACTGTCTGTTGTTTGGAATGCTTTCCGATTTGAAGGAAGGACTGCGACATAGTGATTGATGTACTGGATTGATCGATCAGCTTACATGGTACTATTATCTGTATCTGTGTTCTTTCTTGTTATATGAATTGCTGTGTTATTATCTTTGCTATTGTTGAATGCATGTATGCGATATAACAGCGAATCGTCATTTCACTTCACTATTGAATGCTTGTGTTGATTTGTTATCCCTTTCACTCATGCATGTATCAATGATATGAATGATTAAGCGTAGTAATTCGCTCTAATCGCTCTGCATAACTAATTATGCAGAGCAATGTTTAAATGGTTTAAACGTCTATGCTTAAAGTGTTAGAGTCATTTATATGCCTGCCTAAAAGCACAGATCATCAAACGCTACGCTTTACCAAGTGATAAGTCCCGGGATCCGATTATAGTTATTACATTTTGTTTATGGTTTAGCTGTCCGCTCATTATCATCTTATCTCA